>JAWNOE010000104.1:0-310000 GCA_035046095.1 Drosophila pseudotakahashii
TATTAATTATAACGATTATCAATTAACAATCAATTCAGAACTGGCACGGACTTGGGGAATCCGACTGTCTAATTAAAACAAAGCATTGTGATGGCCCTAGCGGGTGTTGACACAATGTGATTTCTGCCCAGTGCTCTGAATGTCAAAGTGAAGAAATTCAAGTAAGCGCGGGTCAACGGCGGGAGTAACTATGACTCTCTTAAGGTAGCCAAATGCCTCGTCATCTAATTAGTGACGCGCATGAATGGATTAACGAGATTCCTACTGTCCCTATCTACTATCTAGCGAAACCACAGCCAAGGGAACGGGCTTGGAATAATTAGCGGGGAAAGAAGACCCTTTTGAGCTTGACTCTAATCTGGCAGTGTAAGGAGACATAAGAGGTGTAGAATAAGTGGGAGATATTAGACTTCGGTTTGGTATCGTCAATGAAATACCACTACTCTTATTGTTTCCTTACTTACTTGATTAAATGGAACGTGTATCATTTCCTAGCCATTATACGGATATATTTATTATATCTTATGGTATTGGGTTTTGATGCAAGCTTCTTGATCAAAGTATCACGAGTTTGTTATATAATCGCAAACAAATTCTTTAATAAAACGGTGCATTTATGTATTTTTGATTTGAAAATTTGGTATAACTCCAATTACTCAGGTATGATCCAATTCAAGGACATTGCCAGGTAGGGAGTTTGACTGGGGCGGTACATCTCTCAAATAATAACGGAGGTGTCCCAAGGCCAGCTCAGTGCGGACAGAAACCACACATAGAGCAAAAGGGCAAATGCTGACTTGATCTCGGTGTTCAGTACACACAGGGACAGCAAAAGCTCGGCCTATCGATCCTTTTGGTTTAAAGAGTTTTTAACAAGAGGTGTCAGAAAAGTTACCATAGGGATAACTGGCTTGTGGCGGCCAAGCGTTCATAGCGACGTCGCTTTTTGATCCTTCGATGTCGGCTCTTCCTATCATTGTGAAGCAAAATTCACCAAGCGTTGGATTGTTCACCCATGCAAGGGAACGTGAGCTGGGTTTAGACCGTCGTGAGACAGGTTAGTTTTACCCTACTAATGACAAAACGTTGTTGCGACAGCATTCCTGCGTAGTACGAGAGGAACCGCAGGTACGGACCAATGGCACAATACTTGTTCGAGCGAACAGTGGTATGACGCTACGTCCGTTGGATTATGCCTGAACGCCTCTAAGGTCGTATCCGTGCTGGACTGCAATGATAAATAAGGGGCAATTTGCATTGTATGGCTTCTAAACCATTTAAAGTTTATAATTTACTTTATAAACGACAATGGATGTGATGCCAATGTAATTTGTAACATAGTAAATTGGGAGGATCTTCGATCACCTGATGCCGCGCTAGTTACATATAAAAGCATTATTTAATACAATGACAAAGCCTAGAATCAATTGTAAACGACTTTTGTAACAGGCAAGGTGTTGTAAGTGGTTGAGCAGCTGCCATACTGCGATCCACTGAAGCTTATCCTTTGCTTGATGATTCGATAATAAACATAATGGTTAATTGTAATTGTGTTTATTTTTTTGGCTTTTTTAAGTCAATATACTATATATATTTGTAAATATATATAAACCTGGGTAGCCAAAATGTATCGTCATCTTATTAGTGACGCGAATAAATAAGTTTTTCGATGTCTACATATACATATGTTAATCTTAAGGTAGCCAACTAAATCGTCATCCTATTAGTGACGTGTATACAAATATTCAAAGTCCGAACATGCAAGTAAAAGACATATACAAGTATATGTTCCTTTTAAGGTAGCCAACTGAATCGTCATCTTATTAGTGACGTGTATAAAAATATTTAAACTCCGAACATGCAAATAAGAGACATATGCAAATATATATATGTTCCTCTTAAGGTAACCAACTGAATCGTCATCTTATTAGTGACGTGTATAAAAATATTCAAAGTCCGAACATGCAAGTAAAATACATATACTAGTATATGTTCCTTTTAAGGTAGCCAACTGAATCGTCATCCTATTAGTGACGTGTATAAAAATATTCAAAGTCCGAACATGCAAGTAAGAGACATATGGAAGTATATGTTCCTTTTAAGGTAGCCAACTGAATCGTCATCCTATTAGTGACGTGTATAAAAATATTCAAAGTCCGAACATGCAAGTAAGAGACATATGCAAATATATGTTCCTCTTAAGGTAGCCAACTGAATCGTCATCCTATTAGTGACGTGTATAAAAATATTCAAAGTCCGAACATGCAAGTAAGAGACATATGCAAATATATGTTCCTCTTAAGGTAGCCAACTGAATCGTCATCCTATTAGTGACGTGTATAAAAATATTTAAACTCCGAACATGCAAATAAGAGACATATGCAAATATATATATGTTCCTCTTAAGGTAACCAACTGAATCGTCATCTTATTAGTGACGTGTATAAAAATATTCAAAGTCCGAACATGCAAGTAAGAGACATATGGAAGTATATATTTCTCTTTTGGTAGCCAACTGAATCGTCATCCTATTAGTGACGTGTATACAAATATTTAAACTCCGATCATGCAAGTAAGAGACATGTGCAAATATATGTTCCTCTTAAGGAGGTGGGTAGCCAACTGAATAAGTCATCCTCTTTTAGTGACATATATAAAAATATTCGAAGTCAGAAAATGAGTTATATGGATGTGAAAAAATAATGAGGTTTATGGATATGAAAAAATATTGAATTAAATGGATATTGAAAAAATAATAAGTTCTAGTATGGATATGGAAAAAAATTAGATAACCGCCCAAAAACTGCAGAGAGCATCAAAAGCCTGCTGGGGATGCTCACTTAAAACGCCAGTTGCAACTCGGTGGAACACTCTTTACGTCGCCTTTAAGCATGTGTTAAAATTCAAAGACCAGTTTGACGATCTTTTTAAGCTATTAGATGTCACGAAGTTTACTTCTAGTGAAATGGAATATTTGCAAGAGTATTGCAAAATAATGGAGCCTCTGGCTACAGGACTGGATTTCCTTCAAAACGAGAAGACCATGTTATACGGCTATTTTGTCCCAACAATATTGACATTAAAAGTCAAATGGGAAAAAATGAATCTTGATAATGAGTTCAATTTCTTAAATGTAAGAATTGTAGATTTGATAAACGCACTTGAGGGGAGATTCCGTGATATTTTCACAGTATCACCGAAAGTTCATGATGCTTTTGTCGCCGCTATTACATGTCCAGCAATCAAACTTAAGTTTCTTCCTTCAATGAAGAGTACTGCACAAGAATGGACAGACCTTAAATTCAAGGATATGTTCCTAAAACATGCGTCTTTTTCAATGATACTCCCTCTACATCTGTAAGAAGCAAAAGTTTAAGTTTTTTTGATTTTGGAGAAACAATTGAGGGTAAATAAATTCCAAATATTGCATATACACAACTGTTAAATACTTTTTTCTTTTGATAGATCTAACATTGCACGAAAGCTCTGTCGTCGTAGAGTTCGGCCGCTATTTGAACGACATGGATGAAGACTAGGAATGCCTAAATCGATATCCTATTATTAAAGAGACGTTTTTCAAATACAACACTCCGTTACCATCGTCTCCTGTAGAGCGTCTTTTCAGTTACGCCGGGATGGTCAATGGGAAGAAAAGACAAAATTTGTCGGATGGCCATTTCGAAAAGCTCGTTGTTTTAAAAGCAAACAATGTCTTTTAAATAATTTCAATAAATAAATAATAACAAATAATTTTTAACATAAGAAACTTTGTAAATCACTTCACAGGTTAGCTACCTAAGTTCGTACGATAGAAATAAACAGTTTTAATTCAGAACTCACAATGAATCGCTCTTCCCTGATGAAAACGAATATGAAGAAGACTATGTAACGAACTGATTTTTGTATGTCTGCTCGCTACGAGATTCGTGCGGCTAGCTCAGAGAAGTTATGTGTTCGTCCCACCAAATTTATATAAACGTGACCGCCCAGTAGGTCAGTGAGAAAGCACAGAATTCACGGGCTCGAATTGGGTTTATTGCGGGTATGATTACAGCGGGTTTGATGGCTCGGTTGGCCTTGGTGTCGCCACTCGTGGTCCTTGGTGCCTCCTAGTGATGCTCGTCTCTGCACGTCGATGTGTCGCCTCGGTGATCGCCTTCCTCGTTGATTCCGTGCGCCGGTCTTGTAGCACCCTGTAGCTCCTTGTAGCTGCTCGGCGATGCTCGTCTCTAACGCGTTGACTCGACGACTACTTGTAGCGCCTCGGACTCGCGAGAAGATCAGCCGTGCGGGCTTAGGGAAGCGTCACCGTTCTCAGACTAGGGTGAACAGGAGCTGCGCTCTACAGGGCAACGCCTATAGACACACAACCGCCTGTCCCTTGCTCTGTCCCGGATGGTCCCACTAGGCTCCTGCTCGGATCGCGCTGACAGTCTAGGTGGACACCTGGCTTCTGGCTTCTGGTACTTGGGGTTACGGACACGTCAGTCCCGGGCTCGTAAAACCGTGGGTCTTTCTAGGACCGCGCCTTGAACTGACAAACGGTCCGTTCTCTCTAGGACAGCGCCTTGAGATCACGACTGGCTTATTCTCTCTAGGACAGCGCCTTGAAATAATAACCGGCCTACGCTCGCCCTTTCTGGCTCGCAACACTCGGGGTCTGGGTCTCTCTAGGACAGCGCCTTGAAATGACCAACGGCCTGTTCTCTCTAGGACAGCGCCTTGAGATGACAATTGGCCTGTTCACTCTAGGACAGCGCCTTGAAATGATAACCTGTCTACGGCTCTCGCCCCGAGTTCACGATCTCTTGTCGCAGGACTTCACTGCTCGACTCTGAGGGACACGCCCGGCGCAAAGCGAGGCTTTAGTCGTACAGGAGTAGAAACAGTTTGCCTTGACTTAGCCGTGTGATGCCCTCCGGACCTCAGCTACCTGTGTCTCAATTCGGAGATTCCTGATGATCCAATCCCGAACGTCTCGACGTAGCGATCTTGCTCCTTGTAGGCTCCCACGGCGCTGCTTCCGACGACTTGACTTGTGTTTGCACTTGTAGATTACTTGGCACTGATTGACTGACTTATTCACTTTGATATCTTGACTGATCTTGACGGATTGATTCCTTGCGATCGACTCCCTCCTGTTGCCAGCGCCCGGCGGCTTTATATAGGGCCTCCGGGTACCGTTATGTCCCTCGTGCGCTCTGCCCGCGGCATCTCTCCACTCCGGGTCCAAAGTCCGTGGTCCCTGTTTGACCCACTTATCCTTCACGCACGGCCTTAATTTGTAGTTCTGCTCGTTGCTGCCGTCCCGCTGATTCATATGTTGCATGTGGCACGCCTGTGTGCCGCTCGGTTGCTGAGATGTGGCACTTGTCCTCCTGGTCCAAAGTTCACGGCAGAGTCCAAAGTCCGGTGCCGTTCCGTCATTCCCTTTTGCCCATACGGCACTTTGGCTCTGCCCGCGGAGTCTCCACTCTCTCACTCTCCGTACTCATTCTCCACCCTCTCTTTGGGAGAGTTCCCTCTCTCCGGAGTTAGATCCTCCAAACTCTCATTCTCCATTATCTATTCTCCAACCTCTCACTCTCCAAACTCTCTTCATCAGAGTTCTCTCTCCAAACTCTCACTCTCCAAACTCTCACTCTCCAAACTCTCTTCGCCGCGCCGCTACTACGGTAATTCGCCGTAACTGGTAAGCGGCCGGCCATCCGTTATTTTAGCTGCTGCTATTTGTGATGAGTTATTCAACTCCTCACATTCCCCCCTTACTTCGGGAAACATTTAAAGGACTTGTTCCTCCTCTCCGGCATTCCTTGCATTCGTTCCCTCGGCGCTCCCTCGTTGCTTCCCTCGACGCTCCCTCGACGCTTTCAACTCCGTGAGTTTCTACGGCGTCTTGCAGCAATTTTCAAAACTCCCGCGCAGATCCTCGATCTGGCCCCACTGAGCATCGATAACCATAGGCTATCGGTAGCTCATCGGCCCTTGGTTTGAATCTCCCGCGACGATCTTTGATCTGGTTCCGCTCGGAACCGATATTCATACCCTATCGATATCACGTGACACCTCATACTATCGATATCGCTGGAGCAGCGTTGCCACCTGATCGCTGCGATATCTCTCATGAACGATGTTTCCATTTTGCTTTGCCCATCGATCGCACTATCGTATGTGCCAATCGACCGCCTACTCGAGGCGCCCCCGTCCCTAGTTCATGATGATGAAGCTAAATTCCTCGGTAAGTTCTTTCACCTTTCTTTCCCTTTTCTTTCTCTCTAATCTTTTCCTCTCTCTTCCTTGCCCTTGACATGTCCTCAGCGGATCAGGCTTTGCTCCATGTTGGCAATGCTCGCGAGAGTAGGAACGAAATGTGTTTCCATGCATGGCAGCTGCCACACGCAACAGGTGAGTATTTGGTATGCATTTCAGCTTTTCCTTTGTGACGCTAACCCTTTTGTTTTTATTCCAGGTTGCTGCTACCCTATGAATGCCCCTGTTTTGTTTTCCAGCCGACTTTCGTGCGTGTTTTCGTGTCGGTTACCCATTCGTAAACATTCGGTTTCGTTTCTCGGTGCATTTATTGGCGGAAAACCCTGACGTCCCTAGCGCATAGCCGCACCCGGTACACGCGGTCACCCATGGCGACACGGACGCATCGTCTGCCGCCTTTGCGTCGCGCTATCATCACCGCCGCGCTATTCCCGCCGGCCACTCGTCCTGGGCGACTTCCTGCCACTCTCCGCTTGTGGGCGCGGACACCTGCCGCATCAACATGGGTCGCTTCGCCGCCGTTGTCGTCACCGGTTCCGAGTGCTGGCGCAGCAGCCTGGGTCTGCCGCTCGCAACGGGCTCGGGCCAAACCCAGGGTCCCTTCTCCAGCGGCCCGTCTCGCTCCGTCGCGACCTCTGCCGGCGTCGGTGGGCCCGTGCTCGGTGTTGGCGGCGTCGGCGGACCCGTGCTCGGCGTTGGCGGCGTCCAGACCTCCGGCCTACCCCTTCTCCGAGGGTCTCGCGGGTTGCCTTGCGGAGCCTCCTCCCAGATGCGCGTTTCCGCCGGCGGTTCGTTGTCCTCCGCGGGACCCTCCGGCCAGGTCCAGATGACGGTCTGCTGCCGCCAGCGAACGCCCTCCGTCACAAACTGCCGCATGCTGTTGCTGACGTGGGCCGCCGGGATGTCGGTCCGCACGAACGTCGCCTCCAGCGACGGCTGGTGTGGCGGCTCGGGCTGCGGCTGCTGCTGCTGCGGCTCGGGCTGTGGTTGCTGCTGCTGCGGCTGCGGTAGTTCGAGTTGAGGTCGCTGCTGCTCAAACCGAGGTGTGGGCGGTCGCGCTGGCCTCCACTTTTCCACCTCCTCCAGGGCCTCGGCAACGTCCTCCGTCGGCGCGCCTTGCTCCCATGCCCCTTCGTATCGGGGCGTTGGGGGCACCTCCGGGATCCAGCGCGGTGGCGACGGAATCCACGAATCCTCGGGGTCGACCGTCCTCGGGCCGCGTTCTTCCGGCGTGTACCGTGGGGTCATCGGAACCGCTTGTGGGGGCTCCCACAGCTGGCGTTCCTCCTCCTCCGCCCTCTTCAGCAGGCGCTCAACTTCGGCCTGCTCCTGCAGGTGCCGTCGGTGCGCCTTTTCGGCCTCCTGCCACATTATTCGCCGCCGCTCTTCTTGCTGCTGCCGCTGTTCCTCCTGCTGCTGCCGCTGTTCCTCCTGCTGCTGCTGCTCGTTCACCTTCGCCCACATCTTCCGCTGCTGTTCCATCGCGGCTTGGATAACAGCCTCGGCATGGCCTAATGGGGCCGCCACCTTGGCCTTCGGCTTGGCCTTCCTCCGCCTAGCGTGGCCCACCGCTCCGACCGGGATGCGCTGCTCGGTTGGGTCCACTGCGTTGCAGATCCGCCACTCCCTCGCTTCCTCCTCGGAGTCCTCCAGGATCATCACGTCGCTGTCCGAACTGACCGAGGGATCCGGCATGGGGTCCTTCTCCTTGGCCTGCGTCGGGATCCGTCGCGGAGCTTGGGTAGGCCGACGGATGGTCGACCATCCTTGCCCCGGGCTGGGTCCTTCTGGTTGCTGCTGGGCAGCCATCCTCCTGCGCGCTTCTGAACGTGTAACCCTTGAGCTCTTGATGACTTTTCCGAATGCCAGCCTGTAGCCTGATCCCCCTCTGACGAAACCTCGGTTTCGAGCCGTCCTCTTTGCTCGGTCCCGTTATTTCTCCTGGGCGCCCAATTGGTCTTATGGTACAGCTCTCTGCTGTGCCGTCTTCCCTCTTTCTTCGACATGGCACTACTTAGTTTGGTTTTAGTTTTTCACGAGGCCTCGGCCGTCATGGTTCTGGGCTCTTTAAGGTTTTTGCTTTGACTTGTATCTGTATCCTTGGTGTTGTGTCCTTGTTGGTGGACCCTTGTTGGTGTATCCTTGTGGTATCCTTGTGATTGTATCCTTGGTATGCTTGCGATTGTATCCTTGTTGCTTGCGATTGTATCCTTGTTGCTTGGCGTATTTTGGATGACTCTCGCTTATGCCTGATGTTCAATCCGGTTGCCTCGCAGTGTCCTTGATGTTATATCCTTGTTGGTGTATCCTTGTGATTGGAGTTTCCTCGGGTGTTCCATGGAGTTTCCTCGGCAATTTCTTGGCGTTTCCTCGGCTGTTCCCTGGAGTTTCCTCGGCGGTTCCCTGGAGTGTCCTTGGCTGTTCCCTGGAGTTTCCTCGGATGGTCCATGGAGTTTCCTCGGCAGTTCCCTGGCTTGTCCTCGGCTGTTCCCTGGAGTTTCCTTGGCGGTTCCCTGGAGTTTCCTCCGCAGTTCCATGGCGTTTCCTCGGCCGTTTCCTGGCGTTTCCTCGGCGGTTCCCTGGATTGTCCTCGTATCCTTGGAGTTTCCTCGGTGGTTCCCTGGAGTGTCCTGGTATCCTTGGCGTTTTCAATGTTGTTGTTTTTCAGTTGCGTCTGCCTGCTGGTGTTGCTCGCTTGTGTCTTGTGTTTGTTGCTGTTTGAGCTCGCTTACATGTATGGTCCGTTCCTTCTTTGTGTTTACGTTCCGTATTTTGCAGATCACCGGTGAGACGAAATCTACGACCTGGTAGGGCCCGTCATACCTAGGTGCCAATTTTGCTGCAAACCCTTCTGCAGCTTTTGATAGGTGGTGTTCCTTAGCCCAGACCACGTCGCCCACCCCCGGCGTCCATTGCCTCCTCCTTAGGTTGTAATATCTAGCCTGGTCCTGGGAGGCCTTCTCTAGATTTCGCCTTACGATCTCGAAGATTTCCTGTAGTTTCTCGGCGTTTTCATCCGGGGTTTCCGTGGCCCGTCCGGTGCCTAAGGTTTCTCTGTCGTAAAGGGCGCTCGGTAGTCGTGGCTCTCTGCCTTGCGTAAGAAACGATGGGGTGTATCCAGTGGATTCCGATATGCTTGAGTTGACGGCCAGCATGATCTCCGGCCACTTTTCGTCCCATGTTCTCTGATCTTGTCCTGCGAACTGGGCAATCATTGTTTTTACCGTCCTATTTGCCCGCTCCGTCGGGTTTTCTTGCGGCGTATAGGGGGCGGTGAATTGCTGTCTGATACCCATTTCCGCCAGAAAATTTCTGAAAATGCGACTCGCAAACTGCACTCCGTTGTCCGTTATAACCACCTTCGGGGCCCCATACCTTGCAATTATACGCTCCATAAACGCCTTTTTAAGCGATTCGGCTGTCGCACTGCGCAGCGGCACTAGTTCCGTCCATTTAGAGAACCTGTCTATGAGCACCAGTAGCATTGAATTGCCGTGCTTCGATCGCGGTAGGGGTCCAACGAAGTCTGCGCATACTGTGGCCCACGGTTCCTCTGGCACTTGGGTTAGCATTTTTCCCGCCGCCTGCATTTGATTCGGCTTGAACCTCATGCAGGTTTCGCATTTCCTTACGTGGGCTCTGGCGTCTCTATGCATACCTGGCCAGTAGTATCGGGCTGCCAGACGTGCTATTGTCCTTCGGCTTCCTACGTGCCCAGCTGATGGTGAGTCGTGGTTTTCCGTCAGTACCGTTTCTCGTAGGGCTCTCGGGACGCACATCTTCCATGTGACAACGTCCTCACTGCCCGCTCTATGCGGTATGCTCCTGTACATATTCTCGCCTTCCATAACGTAGTCCGGGTACTTTTGCGGTTGGGTCCTTATCTTGTCGCACATCTCTTGAAACCAACTGCACGCTACTGAAGCTTCCGCCGCCGATGTTTCCTTTATGCCCCTAAGCGTTTCGGGTAATGGCTACCTAGACAGAGCGTCTGCCACCACGTTCAGCTGTCCCTTCCTGTACGCTATCTCAAAGTCGTACTGCTGCAATTCCAGGGCCCATCTGGCGATCCTTCCTGACGGGCTTTCTATGCTGTTGAGCCACTTCAGGGCCATATGGTCGGTTACTACTTTAAAGTGGTAACCTTCCAGATACGGCTTGAGTTTTCGGATCGCCCAGACAATTGCCAAGCACTCTTTTTCCGTCGTTGAGTAGTTCTTCTCAGCGCCGTTGAGCGTCCGGCTTGAATAGGATATGACCTTTTCCCCTCTTTCCGTGTCTTGGGTTAATATCGCTCCGATTCCGTAGTCGCTGGCATCCGTTTGCAGGGTGAACGTTTTGTTGAAATCCGGGCATGCTAATACCGGATCTGCCACAAGTCTAGCCTTAACTTCCTCAAATGCCATCTGGTGCTCTTGTGTCCATTCCCATTTACTGCCTTTGCGTAATAAGTCATTCAATGGTTTGACTATTTTGGCAAAATCTGGCACAAATCGGCGGTACCACGACGCTACTCCCAGGTATTGCCGAAGTTCTTTGACGGTCGAGGGTGGTTCCAATTCGGCGATGGCCGCTACTTTCTCCGGATCTGTACCAATTCCTTCGCTAGTCACTCGGTGTCCTAGATACAGCAGCTCTTTCTTGAAAAATTGGCACTTTTCCGGGTTGATCCTGAGGTTTGCATCCTTTAGGCGTCGGAACACTTCTTTTAGGTTTTCTGTGTGTTCCTCCAGCGTGCGTCCAATCACTATAATGTCATCTTGGTAGGCGAATGCATGCGGTGACATTTCGGGTCCGATTACTTGGTCCAGAACTCGTTGGAACGTTGCGGACGCCGAGTGTAGACCAAATGGCATTACCCTCCACTGGAATAGCCCTTTGCCTGGCACTGTGAAAGCCGTGTATTGCCTGCTGTTTTCCTCCAGTGGGATTTGCCAGTATCCATCCTTCAGGTCCAAGCTGCTGATGTACCGCGCCTCTTTTAGCTGATCTAGGATGTAGTTTATGCGGGGCATGGGATAGGCGTCCTTTACAGACTTCGCGTTGATCTGCCTGAAGTCTACGCATAGTCTCCATTTGCCTGCCTTCTTTCTCACCATCACGATGGGGGAGCTGTATGGGCTCTTTGAATGCTCTATGAACCCCATTTGAAGGAGCTCGTCTACCTTCGCATTGATTTCCCCTTGAACTTTTGGATTCTTGGGGTAGTATCGCTGCTTGATAGGTTTGTCGTCCTTCATAGTGATCTGGTGCTCTGCCATGTTTGATGTTCCCGTCATGGTATTGAAGTCCGCCAGCTCTACCTCCAGGAATCTCGTTGTGTCGTTATCCTCGCTTGTTTCTTGCATGACTGCCACTGATAGTTTCTCCTCGAGCCATCCATTGTGTCGATTCCTGGCTGGTATTTTTATTTCGTGTCCAGCACACTTTATCTCGGTTCCGACTCGTGTTAGAAAGTTCCATCCGAACACCAATGAATCCACTACCCCTGGTAGTATCAGCAGGCTCATGGTCAGTCGCTTGTTTCCGAATTCGACTTCCACATCGAGCTGTGCGTTGATTCCGCCGCATCTGCCGTCTGCCAACCTAACTTGCCGTCTTGTCCTCGTAATCTTCCCGAGGGCAGCCAGGTTGTCCGCCAGTTCTTCACTTATGAAGCTTGCTGTTGCCCCGGTGTCGATTATGGCTTTGTGCGTGCCTCCACCAATCGTCACCGCTGCGGACAACTGCTGCTCCTCCTCGATTAGCATGCCAGTTAGTTTGGAGAGGTAGCATTTTGCGATCCCCTTCCGCCTCTCTGCGGCTGAGATCGCTGGCCATTTCCCGTCCGTTGGCACCACTCGACGCTTCTGATTCCTACTTTGCCGCACACCCAGCAGAATATTAACCGTTGGTTTCGGCAACCGCGTTCCCAGTGTCCGGATCCGCCACATTTTCGACAGGCCTCCTGGGGCTCAGCGATGTGGGTACTCCCTCGTGGCCTCTGGGTTATGTTTGGTGGCCTCCATGCGGTTTGGGTTGGTTGTCTCTGTTGCCAGTGTTGTGTCCATTGGCCTTCATAGGCTGCGTCGGTTGCCTGATACCGTTGGCCTTGCTGTGTTGGTGTCCATTGGCCGTTATTCGGGGCGTTGGTTGGCTGCAGCTGATGGACCTGTTGTGTTGGTGTTTGCTGATTGTTCCCTCGAGGTTCCTGATCGCCGATGTCCTCGCACCTTCAGCACATAGCTTGCGCCGGAGCTGCCGATTTTGTTCTTGAGAATTTGTTCTCCTGTGCGAATGTTTCTCGCTCTCTCTCCAGATCCTCATACTCATCGGCTAGGATCATCAACGTGTCCAAGTCCGAGACTGTATAGGCCTTTAGGGAGATTCTAAGGTTCGGCGTGCAGTTTTCCTTGATGATGCTTAGCGTCTCCTCCGGGGAATAATTGAGTGGCCTCATCAACGTCTGCATGTCAATCATGTAATCCTTGAAAGCCTCGCAATACCCTTGCTTCCGCCGCTTGACTTGATCCGACAACTTTGTAAAGAAGTCTCTCGGCAGAAAATAAGTGTGGAAACTTTCTATAAATTCTGCCCAGGTTTTCCATTGTTTATTGTTGGAAATAAACCATTTCAAAGCTTTTCCGGTGAGTAACTCCGGCATCGCTCGGGGAATCATGTCTAGGTCCAGGCCGTATGTGTTGGCGGACCATTCCACTTGTTCCAGAAACTCGAATGGTTTTTCAACGCCGTCGAACCTGAATGACCATTCGCGGACTTGTTTCGCAACCTTTGCATAATCTGGTTGGCTGGGTGTCGGAGCCGGACTCCGCACCGAGGTTGCTGTTTTCTGTACGCGCTCTATCTCTTTCTTTTCCGGGCTCGGCACTCTCTTCTGTGCCTCCTTTTGCATGTTGTCGATGCTCAGGCTTGCCAATAGGTCCTCCCCTTCGGCGGGAGTCAATGTGATGCTTGGGGCTGTTTTCTCGGTATATGCTGCCTCTAGCTCGACCCAGATCCCGGCAAGTTTCGGGTCGTTCTCCGTCTCAGAATGGTATTCTGACAATGCCTTCCTTTTGTCGTCTGTTCTTCCCTCCAGAGCGATGTGTAGCCTCTCTGCGACGTAGGCAAAATCCTCTGTCTTGAGGCGGTAAATCCACTTCTTCCCCATTCTGCGTTATGTTGCTTTCACTGCTGGGACAATCACGTTTTGGGCGCCAGATGTAACGAACTGATTTTTGTATGTCTGCTCGCTACGAGATTCGTGCGGCTAGCTCAGAGAAGTTATGTGTTCGTCCCACCAAATTTATATAAACGTGACCGCCCAGTAGGTCAGTGAGAAAGCACAGAATTCACGGGCTCGAATTGGGTTTATTGCGGGTATGATTATAGAAAAGTTCAGTTGCACTTATGATGTCCACACAGTTATAAAGATCTGTCCAATCGTATTGCGAAATCATTAAATTAAGTTTATTATAGTCACATTTCCGAAAGCATCTCATTTTAGTTGGAGAAACTAAAGGAGAGAGGGTATCAAGGTAGGGGAGGCAAATTGTCAATTCCATAGTTGGATGGTATCGGTCTTCTGGTACCACAAGAGCGTCAATTCTAGATACTGTGACTTCAGACGGCTCTGAAACAAACACAAGATCTAATTGTCTATTTAATGAATTTCGTATAAAGCTAACCTGCTGTAACGATAATTCTAAAAGGCCAACCACAAAATCATGGGTGGATATAGGTAAAGCGACAAGTGAGTCAGAAGGGGGGGACCAAGATATATCAGGGAGATTAAAGTCACCCAAAACAATGAAAAGGTCTCTATTGGAAAAAAAGGACAGAATAGATTTAATAGCAAAGAGATGTTGCTCATAAATTATTAGGTCAGAGCCAGGCGGAATATACGAACATGTTATAAAAATAGACAAGGATTGCAGGGAAACTTTCACACAAACAAATTCAATGTCATTAGAGGCATGAGAGTGAATTCTCTCAGAACTTATGGTGGAGGTGACGGCAATTAAAACGCCGCCCCCCCTACGGGAAAGGCGATCGGTTCTGTAGGTATTAAAATTGTTAGACAGAACTTCAGAGTCGGTTATCTCTGGTTTCAGCCAAGTTTCAGTAAAAGCCAAGATATCGTCCGTAAATGCCGAGGAGTCAGCATAAAGCTTGGGTAGCTTCATGTTAAGTCCTCTAACATTTTGGTAAGCCAAAAATAAACTTTTTAGTTTTTTGGCGCCATGGAAGGCCTGTTATTTGTTCTTGGTTTATTTGGAACAAATTCATTGATTACTAGGTTATCATTAAGCCAAAAGCTTTCAGAAAGTAGTATATTAAACACATCAGGCGGGGCAAAAATTTTGAATGACGATATCCTACGGGCATATGAAAATCTAAATTGTTCCACCGCAATATCCTCGGATGGGAATTTTTCTCGAATAAATTCCATAACATCCTCAGATGTGGTATCAGGCGTAAATCTTGAAACAAAAAATTGCTTCCTATGTAGGACAACTGAGAGTATCTTACGCCCCCCAGCAGCGGTCTGAACATTTCCCAGCTGTGAGCCAGAAACGCCTCGTTTGGGTACAACTGGGAGTTTCTTCCGCCCCAAAGCGGCAGTCTGAACGTCACTCGGCTGAGAGACAGAAACAGCACCTACTGAACCTGTGGGCATGGTCGGCACCGAATTGATTGACTCCGCCGGCTCTGAGGATTTTATTGGAGCCTGACTTTCAGATATAGGGATTACACCGGAACTAGCTGAGTCTATTGGCACAGGTGGTTCACTTACCCCTGTGTCAGCTGAAGCGGGTGCAGCTACCAGGTTAGGATTTAAGGTGGCTTCTACATTCGCATTTACTGTCGTTGAGCTAGCTTTTTTGCGTTTGGGCGTCTCGGTTAAAAGTTTTTTGTTATTAAATTGGTCGCAAACGGAATTGAACCCGTCATTAAGCTGTTTAAAAACTCGTGAAAGGTTCAATAGGCCGTCTCGAGTCTGCCCCATAAAGCTGCCCATCTCAGTTGTCAATTCCCTGCAGGACTCACATGTCCACATGAGACCGGTACGCAGTTCAATGTAGTCTTTTACTCTGCCGGTAAAACCTGCACATTTAACGTGCATCATCCCTTCGCAGAGCCAACAGAAAATAAAAGGGTCTTTAGGTGTCGTCGAAAGAGTACAATTTTTCTTAGAACAGACAAGAGCCATTATAAGAAACAAGGTAATTAAAAAGAGTACAAAAAAATCGAGTAAATTTGGCACTGGGATAAAATTCCAAAACCACAAAAACACAAAACACGAAAGTATAAGAGCGCGAGATCGCGAATTAAGTCGAGAGCAAGAGAGCGCGAGTGAAGAGTGTTCAATCGACTGAGCGTGGCTTGTGGGGCACCAACAACTAAACGCACGAACAGTTACAATGTAAAGCAAGTGAGAGAGAGACTATGAGAAAAGCACCCAAGAGTCTACAAGAAATTTGGCAGGTTCCGAGAGAGCGAAATTACAGTTATAATAGAGCGGAAAAGAGAGAGAGAGAAAGAGAGAGAATACAAGAGCAATTTTAGAGAGTGCAAATAACAAATAACACCAACAAAAGCCAAGATATTAAACAAATCGAATGGAAATTGTTAAAATAACTAAAACCACATACCCGTTAACAGGTAGATCTATTTAAAGCACTAACGCGATTGTTAGGCAAAACATTGTTAGTAAGCTAACACAAAACACTTGCAAATAAATCACAAAAATAAATCAAAACTCAGAGCACAAATGGTAAACACAACCGTTCACAAGCGACGATAAATTGTATAGGATTCTAACCTTATTTTACTTTAAAAATGTACATGTTTTGCAATTTTTAATGCTCTGTCTGAAAACATAAACATATCTTAGCAGCCTAATCATAATAAAATTCATTCAAGGGCTTTGATCTAATGTGAAACAATGACTAGTCGATAATATCGAAACAGTCGACTGAAATGCTATCAAACAGTCGACTGACTACACTATCGATAGTTTTGCAGCTCTACTAAACACCCCTTTGAAAGTAGAAACTGGTGACGAGTTGGAATCATCAGATCCACCAAAAGTCAACTCGGTACAGGTAGAAGAATCTACATTTGATCTACCAGAAATAGAAGAGAAAGATTTGAATAATCTTACAATTCCAGCTGTACTTTTTCAATCTGAATTATCAGATCAAGAACCAGCTGATTCCGATTGCGAAATCGAACAAATATTAATAATGCCCAACGGGCTTATATCAAAGATATAGCAAATGCTATCCCTGAATTCAACGGCCAAAAATTAACCTTCAAAGATTTGTCACAGCCTTAAAATAGCCTTAAAGGCACATTTGAAGAAATAGCTGTTGAAGCAATAAAATCAAAAATAGTGCGTTCAACCAAAGACCAATATAATCTCTAAGATGAGTAACGGCCATACATTCGTTTTGCAATATACAGCCTGATTTTTGGTGGCGACGAAAATCTCACTCTCTCCGCTCGCACAAAGATCAGAGCAAAAAAATCAAAAAATAGTGTGCACATGCTTGTGTGAGTAAACACAACTCGTAAGTAAGTGCGTATGTGTGCGTACTTAATTGGCGAGACGATTTTCGGCCAGAAATCATTTCTCGGCTAAGAAACTACCCTTCAGTTCCAGAAATCACCAGGTGAATCACCGGGGACAGGTCATTTGCCCCTCGTGACGCACTCATGACACCACATAGAGAAAATTGTATGGGAGTTCCGCTTTTTCACTCGGGACAGCTCAAATGAAATTGTTGTCGAAGTCACCGGGGATTTCACCAGTGTCTTATACGAATTTTTCATTTAAGATGTCACCAACCGGTGACAGTGTCACCTTGTGTCATAGGTGATTTCATGGATGACTTTTTAAAAATGTCATCAGCAATTTCATTTACTAAAAAAAATTATTTCAGTGCATTATATAAAATAAAATGGGTAACAATTTTTTTTAATTTTTATTTATTCTTTCATTTTTATTTTATTTGTTCCTAAATTGTTTTACTTATATTTTCGTACAATGAATTATTAAACCTTATTTTTTTTGTTTTTAATATTTATGTAAAATCGCCCAATATTTGCCCAAGGCTCCTAAAAAAATGAAAGACATATGTTTTTAAAATGTGTTTTACTTACAAATATGTTTATATTTATTTTTATATTTACCTTTTACCAGCAACAATAGCAAACGGGACATAAACCTACTGATTATTTTAATTAAAATGCAACTTACCTGACTTTCAATGCACTCGGTAAACACCAGAAAATTTTTTTAATGCGTCAATTACAAATTGTCTACGCACAAATTTAAGCACGTTGTTCCCTTCGATTGACAGTCAAAAAATACAGCAAGTTATGTTTTCCTATCACGTTTTCTTTTGATGCATCGTCGCTATTGGCGCGTGCCAATGCCTTTACACCCTTTCAATTAAGTTATATTTAAGTATTTAAACAAGAGAGAACGCTATAGTCGGGTGCCCCGACTATCAGATACCCGTTACTCAGCCAAAGTGAGTGCGAGGGAGATGGAGATAGAAAATTTGTAATCTGGCATAACTTTTTAACGAATGGTCCGATTTGAAAAATTTCCTCTACATTTCGATAGGTATTGATAAATGCAATAAAACTGCATTTTTTTTCCAAAATCTTTAAAGATGTGGGCGCCAGACACTTTTTAAACTCGTTTATTGTGGGCGTTAGGCGATTGTGGGCGTTAGAGGGGGCGTGGCCCCCGGCTTAAACAAACTTGCGCTGCGTAGGAAGCCAAAGAATATGTGTGGGTAATCCCAATTCTCTAGCTTTTGTAGTTTCTGAGATCTCAGCGTTCATACGGACGGACAGACGGACATGGCTAGATCGACTCGGCTAGTGACCCTGATCAAGAATATATATATTTTATAGGGTCGGAAACGCTTCCTTCTACCTGTTACATATTTTTGCACGAATACAATATACCCTTTTACTCTACGAGTAACGGGTATAAAAATATTAATGGACCTATACAAAATGGTCCATTATAAAATCAACTAAAATATCAAACTAAATTAGTTAATTGTATTTTAATGTAAGTTTATAAAACTAAATTAATGTTATTATTTTGGAATATACAATACACAAAATTAATTTCGGACAAATTATGCTACAGGCAGATTATAAGACAACGAAAGAGAGCGCAATATATAAATATCGGCATCTCTTTCTTGCACGTCGACGATGCGCCGACTGCTCTGCTGACGTCGACAGCGGCCGAGCGTTTGGCCTAATGAATTGTCACCGAAATATGAGGCCAAAAGTGAAGGGTAATTGTGTGTCAAAAGAACTTCTATGATTGAACAGGATGTTTATTAAAATTCAATTTATTTATATATGTGTGGCAATAAAGCTTGATGTAAAACTTTTTAATGCACCTTTAAAAACGAATATCTGCATATTTCATTTATAGTTTCATTTTACATATTTAAATAATTGCTAAAAACATACCTTTTAAAAAAAAATATATAAAACTGCTTGATAACAAACAAAAACAAAGCGAAGGATTTTTAAATTGAACATATTTAAAGGATAATTTAATAAAATATATTGCGCCTTATTTTTTATCCATGGCTGTTTTATTAACTTAAAAAAGAAAATATTTAATTTAATTTATACTATTTAAATTTAATACGAATAATATCATTTTTAAAATTATCAACCCGCATTTAAATATTTTCATATTTACCCTGCAGTTCCATTCATCACCTTCTGAGCAGTGAATCACTGCCAAAAATTGAGCACTAAGCGCTCAATCACTAGTGAATTTGTATGAAAAATAGCGATGATTTTAACATGTGCATGTCCTAGGGGCTCATCACTGCCAGAAACTGGCGCTGATTTAGCACCTGTTCATCACCATTTTTCATCGCAAATTCATCACAAAATTCATCACCTTATGGGCGCTTTTTCAGCGCCTAATTCTCACCAAAATTCATCGCCCATTTTCATTGAAAATATGTTAAATTTAATTGCTTTTATCAATGGGTTTACAATTACATTAAATTAATAGATTTTTACAAACTACGGTGACTTGTAGGGGTCTTCGGCAGGTTCTCAGCTTCCAGAGTCTTGGTGAGCTGCCTTTTCGCGCATTGAGATTATTTACGCATTTCCGCATTCTCTCCAGAGGCTCTGTAGGCTCCACCTGACCAATGGGATCTGAATTTGGAAAATATTTGTTTTTATAATATTATATAACGAGGCAAGAATGATAAAAACTTACTTAGCAGTGGAAGAATAACATCCTTCTGGGCTGTAGGACAAAATGATTTCATCTGAAAAGATATTTTATAAGCACTTGGTACCATCAACTTGACCTAAAAATATTAAAAATAAAGATTATATAAAAATTAAAAGCTACTGTAATTAAGATAAGACAATACACTAATAATTACTTACCTAAAAATTTATTCTTAATTAAAGAATTTTTGTTAAAACTCGAAAATAACTAATCTAAGCAATGCTACTTCTTTAAAAGTAAAACGCAGTTGAAAACCGCGGAAAAACGGCGCCTGCCTTCGAGAAATAGAAAAAGAATACTGAGAAAGAAAAACAACATCAATCGAAATCTCTCTTGTTGTTGTCTTTGCCACGATCGCGCTTGCCCAGCTTGCAGAGCGAGACATTTCGACATTTTGTCTCGTTTTTCTATGATTTTAAGAGAGAGAAATTTGGGAGAGCGTGATTGAGAGAGAGGGGGTTGGTGAGAGAGTCGATTCTGCAGACGCTCTGCCGGCCTCGCAGTCGACTCAGTGCTATTTTAGCGCTCGGGCTGAATTCGGGAACTGCAGGGTAATCACACAGTTTTATATGTATTGTGTTAAAAGGTTTTGTAACGATTTTATTTTATAGGAATGCTCGCTACGAGATTCGTGCGGCTAGCTCAGAGAAGTTATGTGTTCGTCCCACCAAATTTATATAAACGTGACCGCCCAGTAGATCAGTGAGAAAGCACAGAATTCACGGGTTCGAATTGGGTTTATTGCGGGGTTGATTACAGCGGGCTTGATGGCTCGGTTGGCATTGGTGTCACCACTCGATGTCCTCGGTGTCTCCTGGTGCTGTACGTCTCTGCCCGTCGGTGCGTCGCCTCGGTGATCGCCTGCCTTGTTGTTCCCGTGCTCCGGTCCTGTGGCTCCCTGTAGATCCCTATAGATGCTCGGCGATGCTCGTCTCTGATGCGCTGACTCGACGACTACTCGCAGCGCCTCGGACTCGCAAGGAGATCAGCCGTGCGGGCTTAGGGAAGCGTCACCGTTCTCAGACTAGGGTGAACAGGTGCTGCGTTCTACAGGGCAACGCCTATAGACGCACAACCGCCTGTCCCTGGCTCTGACCCGGATGGTCCCACTAGGCTCTTGCTCGGATCGCGCTGACAGTCTAGGTGGTCACCTGGAAGCTGCCTAGTGCGTCACCTTGCTTTTACGCCTAGTGTAAACGAACGTACCACCCTGGTAAGGAGATCAGCCGTGCGGGCTTAGGGAAGCGTCACCGTTCTCAGACTAGGGTGAACAGGTGCTGCGTTCTACAGGGCAACGCCTATAGACGCACAACCGCCTGTCCCTGGCTCTGACCCGGTTGGTCCCACTAGGCTCTTGCTCGGATCGCGCTGACAGTCTAGGTGGTCACCTGGAAGCTGCCTAGTGCTTCACCTTGCTTTTACGCCTGGTGTAGACGAACGTTCCACCCTGGCCTCACCCGCTAACTCGTTCGTGACGTTTGCGCGTAGCTCGATGTCCGTTGCTCTGCTCCTGGACGCGCTGGTCGTGAGGCTGGACGTAGCGTGGCTTCTGGTACTTGGGGTTACGGACACGCCGGTCCCGGGCTCGTAAAACCGTAGGTTTTCCTAGGTCAGCGCCTTGAAAAGACAACCGGCCTACTGCTCGCCCTTTCTGGCTCGTACCACTCGGGGTTTGGGACACACGCCGGTCCCGGGCTCGTAGAACCGTTGGGTCTCTCTAGGACAGCGCCTTGAAGTGACCAACGGCCTGTTCTCTCTAGGACAGCGCCTTGAGATGACTACTGGCCTATTCTCTCTAGGACAGCGCCTTGAAATGATGACCGGCTTACGGCTCGCCTTTCTGGCTGGTCGTGCCAGGACCTGTTCGATTTCCACTTGACGGACTGGGCTGACGCCGGGACCCGCCAAAGTAGTGTTTGAAACAAGGCACCCTGGGCTTGGACGGCTCTCGCCCCGACTTCACGGTCTCTTGTCGCAGGACGTTACCGCTCGACTCTGAGGGACACGCCAGGCGCAATGCGAGGCTTTAGTCGTACAGGAGTATGAACAGTTCGCCTTGACTTAGCCGTGTGACGCCCACTGGACCTCAGCTACCTGTGTCTCAATTCGGAGATTCCTGATGATCCAATCCCGAACGTCTCGACGTATCGATCTTGCTCCTTGTAGGCTCCCACGGCGCTGCTCCCGACGACTTGACTTTTGTTTTCACTTGTAGATTACTTGGCACTGATTGACTGACTTATTCACTTTGATATCTTGACTGATCTTGACGGATTGATTCCCCGTGATCGACTGTCCTGTTGCCAGCGCCCGGCGGCTTTATATAGGGCCTCCGGGAACCCTTATTTCCCTTTCGCGCTATGTCCGCTGCATCTCTCCACTCCAGGTCCAAAGTCCTTGGCTCCTGTTTGAGCCCGTTGTCCGTCTTGCCCGGCTCCGAACTAAAGATCCCTGTGTTGCAGTCGTCCCGCTGATTCTCCTGGTGCACGTGGCACGCCTGTGTGCCGCTCTGCTGCTGAGATGTGGCACTTATCCTCCTGGTCCAAAGTTCACGGCAGAGTCCAAAGTCCGGTGCAGTTCCGTTATTTCCCTTTTGCACACGGCACTCTGGCTCTGCCCGAAAAGTCTCCACTCTCTCACTCTCCGCACTACTTCTCCACACTCTCTTTGGGAGAGATCTTTTTCTCCGCAGTTAGACTCTCCAAACTCTCATTCTCCAAACTCTCAATCTCCAAACTCTCTTCATCAGAGTTTCCTCTCCAAACTCTCTTCGCCGCGCCGCTACTACGCTAATTCGTCGCGTAACTGGTAAGCGGCCGGCCATCCGTTATTCTCGCTGCTGCTATTTGTGGGGAGTTATTCAACTCCTCACATTCCCCCCTTACTTCGGGAAACATTTAAAGACATGAGTCCTTGTGAGGTTCTGCTTGTTCCCTCGGTGCTCTCTCGTTGCTTCCCTCGACGCTTTCAACTACGTGAGTTTCTACGGCGCTGGTCGTACTCTTCGTCGCGATTTTCAAAATTCCCGCGCCGATCCTCGATCTGGCCCACTGTTCGTCGATAACCCTCGGCAACCGATAGCCCAGCGGTCCTCAGTTTGAATTTTCCCGCGATGATCTGGTCCCGCTGGGCACCGATATGTATTGGCTACCGATAACCCAGCGGGACTGCCTTATGCTATCGATATCGCTGGAGCGGCGTTGCCACCTGATCGCTGCGATACTTCTCATGAACGATGTTTCCATTTAGCTTTGTGCCCATCGATCGCACTATCGTTACGTGCCAATCGACCGCCTAATCGAGGCGCCCCCGTCCCTAGTTCATGGTGAGTTTGCACAATTGTTTTCGTAAGTACCGATATCACTGGTTTATTATTTTTTTCCTTAATCTTCCCTCTCTTTTCAGCTGCTGACTTTTTCCTCCTCTGGGATTACTCAGGCGTGATGCCTGACGCAGAACCCTGTGGCCTCGCGGTCGGGTTCCCTGTGCGGTTTATCTTGGAAGATTCCTCGGCGGCTTCCTGTAGTTTCCTCGGCAGTTCCCTGAAGTCTCCTCGGCTGTTTCCTGGAGTTTCCTCGGCGGTTCCCTGGAGTTTCCTCGGCGGATCCCTGCAGTTTCCACGGCTGTTCCCTGGAGTTTCCACGGCTGTTCCCTGGAGTTTCCTCGGCGGTTTCCTGGAGTTTCCTCGGCTGTTCTCTGGATTTTCTTGGCTGTTCCCTGGAGTTTCCATGTTGTTGTTTCTCAGTTGTGTCTGCCTGATGCTGTTGCTCGCTTGTGTCTTGTGTTTGTTGCTGTTTTGGCTCGCTTACATGTATGGTCCGTTCTTTCTTTGTGTTTACGTTCCGTATTTTGTAGATCACCGGTGAGACGAAATCTACGACCTGGTAGGGCCCGTCGCACCTAGGTGCCAATTTTGCGGCAAACCCATCTGCGGCTTTTGATAGGTGGTGTTCCTTGGCCCAGAATACGTCGCCCACCGCCGGCGTCTATTGCCTCCTCCTTAGGTTGTAATACCTAGCCTGGTCCTGGGAGGCCTTCTCCAGATTCCGCCTTACGATCTCAAAGATCTCCTTTAGTTTCTGCGCGTTTTCATCCGGGGTTTCCGTGGCTCGTCCGGTGCCTAAGGTTTCTTTGTCGTATAGGGCACTCGGTAGTCGTGACTCCTTGGGTAAGAAACGATGGGGTGTATCCAGTGGATTCCGATATGCTTGAGTTGACGGCCAGCATGATCTCCGGCCACTTTTCGTCCCATGTTCTCTGATCTCTTCCTGTGAACTGAGCAATCATCGTTTTGACCGTCCTATTTGCGGTGGATTGCTGTCTGATACCCATCTCCACCAGAAAATTTCTGAAAATGCGACTCGCAAACTGTCTCTATGCATACCTGGCCAGTAGTATCGGGCTGCCAGACGTGCTATTGTCCTTCGGCTTCCTACGTGCCCAGCTGTTGGTGAGTCGTGGTTTTCCTCCAGCACCGTTTCCCGTAGAGCACTCGGGACGCACATCTTCCACGTAACGACATCCTTACTGCCCGCTCTATGTGGTATGCTTCCGTACAGATACTCGCGTTCCATAACGTAGTCCGGGTACTTTTGCGGTTGAGTTCTTATCTTGTTGCACATCTCTTGAAACCAGTTGCACTCTGCTGAAGCTTCCGCCGCCGATGTCTCCTTCATACCTGGAATTGTTTTCGGCAGTGGCTGCCTTGACAGAGCGTCCGCCACCACGTTTAGTTGTCCCTTCCAGTACGCTATCTCAAAGTCGTACTGCTGCAATTCCAGGGCCCATCTGGCGATCCTTCCTGAAGGGCTTTCTATGCTGTTAAGCCACTTCAGGGCCATATGGTCGGTTACTACTTTAAAGTGGTAACCTTCCAGATACGACTTCAGTTTTGGGATCGCCCAGACAAGTTCTGAGTAGTTCTTCTCAGCGCAGTTGAGCGTCCGGCTTGAATAGGATATGACCTTTTCTCCTCTTTCCGTGTCTTGGGTTAATGCCGTAGTCGCTGGCATCCGTTTGCTGGGTGAACGGTTTGTTGAAATCCGGGCATGCTAATACCGGATCTGCCACAAGTCTAGCCTTAACTTCCTCAAATGCCATCTGGTGCTCCTGTGTCCATTCCCATTTCCTGCCTTTGCGTAATAAGTCATTCAATGGTTTGACTATTTTGGCAAATCTAGCACAAATCGGCGGTACCACGACGCTACTCCCAGGTATTGCCGAAGTTCTTTGACGGTTGAGGGTGGTTCCAATTCGGCGATGGCCGCTACTTTTTCCGGATCTGTACCTATTCCTTCGCTAGTCACTCGGTGTCCTAGGTACAGCAGCTCTTTCTTGAAAAATTTGCACTTTTCCGGGTTGATCCTGAGGTTCGCTTCCTTTAGGCGTCGGAACACTTCTTTTAGGTTTTCTGTGTGTTCCTCCAGCGTGCGTCCAATCACTATGATGTCATCTTGGTAGACGAATGCATGCGGTGACATTTCGGGTCCGATAACTTGGTCCAAAACTCGTTGAAACATTGCGGACGCCGAGTGTAGACCAAATGGCATTACCCTCCACTGGAATAGCCCTTTGCCTGGCACTGTGAAAGCCGTGTATTGCCTGCTGCTTTCGTCCAGTGGGATTTGCCAGTATCCATCCTTCAGGTCCAAGCTGCTGATGTACCGCGCCTCCTTTAGCTGATCTGGGATGTAGTTTATGTGGGGAATGGGGTAGGCGTCCTTTACAGACTTCGCGTTGATCTTCCTGAAGTCTACGCAAAGTCTCCACTTGCCTGTCTTCTTTCTCACCATCACGATGGGGGAGCTGTAGGGGCTTTTTGAATGCTTTATGAACCCCATTTGAAGGAGCTCGTCTACCTTCGCATTGATTTCCCCTTGAACTTTTGGATTCTTGGGGTAGTATCGCTGCTTGATAGGTTTGTCGTCCTTCATCGTGATCTGGTACTCTGCCATGTTTGATGTTCCCGTCATGGTATTGAAGTCCGCTAGCTCTCTCTCCAGGAAGTTCGTTGTGTCATTGTCCTCGGTTGTCTCTTGCATGACTGCCACTGATAGCTTTTCTTCGAGCCACCCATTGTGTCGGTTTCTGGCCGGTATTGTGATCTCGCGCCCGGCACACTTTATTTTGGTACCGGCTTGCGTGAGGAAATTCCATCCTAGGACCAACGAATCCACTACCCCTGGTAGTATCAGCAGGCTCATGGTCAATCGCTTGTTTCCGAATGCGATTTCTACCTCCAGCTGTGCGTTGATTCCACCGCATCTCCCATTTGCCAACCTAACTTGCCGTCTTGTTCTCGTAATCTTCCCGTGGGCAGAAAGGTTGTCCGCCAGTTTTTCGCTTATGAAGCTCGCTGTTGCCCCGGTGTCGATTGTGGCTTTGTACGTGCCTTCACCAATCGTCACCGCTGCGGACAACTGCTGCTCCTCCTCGATTAGCTACCAGTTAGTTTGGAGAGGTAGCATTTTACGATCTCCTTCCGCCTCTCTGCGGCTGAGATCGCTGGCCATTTCCCGCTCGTTGGCAGCACTCGACGCTTCTGATTCCTACTTTGCCGCACACCCAGCAGAATATTAAACGTTGGTTCCGGCAGCCGCGTTCCCAGTGTCCGCATCCGCCACATTTTCGACAGGCCTCCTGGGGGTCTGTGATGTGGGTACTCCCTCGTGGCCTCTGAGTTGTGTTTGGTGGCCTCCATGCGGTTTGGGTTGGTTGTCTCTGTTGCCAGTGTTGTGTCCATTGGCCCTCATAGTCTGCGTCGGTTGCCCTTGGCCTTGCTGTGGTGGTGTCCATTGGCCGTTACTCGGGGCGTTGGTCGGCTGCAGCTGATGGACCTGTTGTGTTGGTGTCCGCTGATTGTTCCCTCGAGGTTCCTGGTCGCCTATGTCCTCGCACCTTCTGCACATAGCTTGCGCCGGTTTTGCCCTTGAGAACTTGTTTTCTTGCGCGAACGTCTCCCGTTCCTTCTCCAGATCCTCATACTCATCGGCTTGGATCATCAACGTGTCCAAGTCCGAGATTGTATAGGCTTTAAGGGAGATTATAAGTTTCGGCGTGCAGTTTTCTTTGATGATGCTTAGCGTCTCCCTCGGGGAATAATTGAGTGGCCTCATCAACGTCTGCATGTCAATCATGTAGTCCTTGAAAGCCTCGCTATGCCCTTGCCTCCGCTGCTTGACTTGATCCGACAGTTTTGTGAAAAAGTCTCTCGGCAGAAAGTAACTTTCTATAATCTCAGGACAGGTTATCCACTGTTTCTTATTAAAAATGAACCATTTCAACGCTTTTCCGGTGAGTAATTCCGGCATCGCTCGGGGAATCATGTCTAGGTCTAGGCCGTATGTGTTGGCGGACCATTCCACTTGTTCCAAAAACTCGAATGGTTTTTCAACGCCGTCGAACCTGAATGACCATTCTCGGACTTGCTTAGCGACCTTGGCATAATCTGGCTTGCTTGGTTTTGAGGTCGGTATCTGTTCTGCCTTTTGCCTTTCCTGGCTTGGCTCTCTCCTTTGTGCCTCCATTTGCCTTTCCTGGCTTGGCTCTCTCCTTTGTGCCTCCTTCTGTATGTTGTGAATAATGTGAATAATATTCGGACAATGCCTTCCTGATGTCTTCCGATCTGCCTTCCAGAGCAATGTTTAACCTCTGTGAGACATGGGCAAAGTCCTCTTTCTTCAGACGGTAAATCCAACTCTTCCCCATTCTGCGTTGTTGCTTTCACTGCTGGGACAATCACGTTGGGCGCCAGATGTAACGAACTGATTTTATAGGTATGCTCGCTATGAGATTCGTGCGGCTAGCTCAGAGAAGTTATGTGTTCGTCCCACCAAATTTATATAAACGTGACCGCCCAGTAGATCAGTGAGAAAGCACAGAATTCACGGGTTCGAATTGGGTTTATTGCGGGGTTGATTACAGCGGGCTTGATGGCTCGGTTGGCCTTGCTGTCACCACTCGATGTCCTCGGTGTCTCCTGGTGCTGTACGTCTCTGCCTGTCGGTGCGTCGCCTCGGTGATCGCCTGCCTTGTTGTTCCCGTGCTCCGGTCCTGTGGCTCCCTGTGGATCCCTATAGATGCTCGGCGATGCTCGTCTCTGATGCGCTGACTCGACGACTACTCGCAGCGCCTCGGACTCGCAAGGAGATCAGCCGTGCGGGCTTAGGGAAGCGTCACCGATCTCAGACTAGGGTGAACAGGTGCTGCGTTCTACAGGGCAACGCCTATAGACGCACAACCGCCTGTCCCTGGCTCTGACCCGGGTGGTCCCACTAGGCTCTTGCTCGGATCGCGCTGACAGTCTAGGTGGTCACCTGGAAGCTGCCTAGTGCTTCACCTTGCTTTTACGCCTGGTGTAAACGAACGTTCCACCCTGGCCTCACCCGCTAGCTCGTTTGTGACGTTTGCGTGTAGCTCGATGTCCGTTGCTCTGCTCCTGAACGCGCTGGTCGTGAGGCTGGACGTAACGTGGCTTCTGGTACTTGGGGTTACGGACACGCCGGTCCCGGGCTCGTAAAACCGTAGGTTTTCCTAGGTCAGCGCCTTGAAAAGACAACCGGCCTACTGCTCGCCCTTTCTGGCTCGTACCACTCGGGGTTTGGGACACACGCCGGTCCCGGGCTCGTAGAACCGTTGGGTCTCTCTAGGACAGCGCCTTGAAGTGACCAACGGCCTGTTCTCTCTAGGACAGCGCCTTGAAATGATGACCGGCTTACGGCTCGCCTTTCTGGCTGGTCGTGCCAGGACCTCTTCGATTTCCACTTGACGGACTGGGCTGACGCCGGGACCCGCCAAAGTTGTGTTTGAAACAAGGCACCCTGGGCTTGGACGGCTCTCGCCCCGACTTCACGGTCTCTTGTCGTAGGACGTTACCGCTCGACTCTGAGGGACACGCCAGGCGCAATGCGAGGCTTTAGTCGTACAGGAGTATGAACAGTTCGCATTGACTTAGCCGTGTGATGCCCACTGGACCTCAGCTACCTGTGTCTCAATTCGGAGATTCCTGATGATACAATCCCAAACGTCTCGACGAAGCGATCTTGCTCCTTGTAGGTTCCCACGGCGCTGCTCCCGACGACTTGACTTGTGTTTTCACTTGTAGATTACTTGGCACTGATTGACTGACTTATTCACTTTGATATCTTGACTGATCTTGGCAGGTTGATTGCTCGTGATCGACTGTCCTGTTGCCAGCGCCCGGCGGCTTTATATAGGGCCTCCGGGAACCGTTATTTCCCTTTCGCAATCTGCCCGCTGCATCTCTCCACTCCAGGTCCAAAGTCCTTGGCTCCTGTTTGAGCCCGTTGTCCATCTTGCCCGGCTCCAAACTGAAGATCCCTGTGTTGCAGTCGTCCCGCTGATTCTCCTGGTGCACGTGGTATGCCTGTGTGCCGCTCTGCTGCTGAGATGTGGCACTTATCGTCCTGGTCCAAAGTTCACGGCAGAGTCCAAAGTCCGGTGCAGTTCCGTTATTTCCCCCACTACGCTAATTCGCCGCGTAACTGGTAAGCGGCCGGCCATCCGTAATTCTCGCTGCTGCTATTTGTGGGGAGTTATTCAACTCCTCACAGTATGTATTTATATTTAATTTAAATATATAAAACGAAACATTTAATTTGCAGATAATAACTTTAATTTATCCACCATTTTGTTTCACCTTTGTGTTTTTTGGTTTGTTAAATAATTCAAATAGTAATATAACTTTATATAATGTTATTATAGGAGAGGAGATAATAGGAGTAGTTTATTCAAACGACTTGCGAGGCATCGAGGAGGAGGAAATACTCCGAGAGCTTGCAGATCAAAAAGTTATAAAAGTGGACAAAATCTTAAAATCAACTGAAGGCAGACTAACTGAAACCGGACTAATTAAATTCACTTTCGGGACTACAATCCTACCAACAACCCTAAAAATCGGCTACGAGTGTGTTAAGGTGCGACCCTACATCCCCTCACCCCTAAAATGCCGCAACTGCCATAGAATCGGACACATAACAAAGGCCTGTCAAAGCCCAAAATTATGCTCCAATTGCTCATTCGTCGAACATACAACTGAAAACGAAATATGCTCCAGATCCAAATTTTGCATCAATTGTAGAAACGATGTAAACGACCAACACAACCACAGCCCCTTAGACAAAACATGTCCAGCTTTCCTCAAGCAAAAAGAGATTACGGCTATAAAAGTCACTGAGAAAGTAGACTATAAGGAAGCCATAAAAATATACCATTCACGTCATATTCACCAACCCACATCATACTCAAAAATAGCTGCTTCTCAAGTATCAACCAATACACAAAACACAAACAATTCAAACTCCACTCAACACCAACAACGTCCTTTACGGAACTATGGCGATATTCTAACCAAAGAACCTGAACCTTCAACATCCGGAACAGTAACAAGCCTTCGGCCGCCGGTCGATAGTGAAAGTGACGACGTAGAGATGGCGATCGACCGTATTGATACTTACCTCCGCAAGAACAAAAAGAACGACGCACCAGAACATGACCGTAAGCTTAAAAGCCACAACAAAGACAAATCGGTAGTATCCAAACCCCTCAAGGCCAAAGACAAAACAGAAAAGTCCTCAATTAACACTAAGAATATAAAAAACCCTAGTAATTAATTGCAAATAACCTTTTCTAAATACCCCTTTAAATGACACTGAGAATAATTCAATGGAATTGCAACGGCTACATCAACAATTATATACATCTACAACTCATTCTAAAATCATACATGCCCAAAGTAATTTGCCTTCAGGAAACCCACATACATTCCCTTCTTAACATTCCAATACCCCTAAACTTTACACTAATAGAACAAAACACAGCTAACAACTCGCACGGTGGAGTAGCAATGCTAGTCCACAACTCCATTGAATATGACCGCCTTACAATGAATCACGATTTTGACGCAGTAGGCATAGTTTTACATTCAAAAATGAAAATACGCTTGATTACAACATACATCCCGCCAGATAGAAATTTTCAACTAAACAACTTAGTAAACATGTTTGGAAACCCTAACGAGAACACAATAATAACGGGGGACTTTAATAGCTGGCATCAAAGCTGGGGTTCACCAAGAAATAATAAAAAAGGAAATACTGTATTTAAATACATCACAGAATCAAACCTACTTACACTTAACGATGGATCTCCAACCCACTTTTCAACGCACAATTCTCTAACCCACGTCGATCTCACAATTAGTTCCCCAAATCTTGTAACCCACTCAAAGTGGAAAATTGACCAAGACCTATTCGGTAGCGATCACTTTCCCATACATATATCCCTGTTTGATGACACACTACATAAAAACGATTACAGACAACCAAGATTCAAACTAGATTCTGCTGACTGGCCTGTGTTTACAGCCCTCACAGAACAATATCACATGGAAAGGACAATTAGTGACGAAGTAAACCATGAAGCAGCAAACATAATCAAAATAATAAGACAAAGCGCGAATATATCTATTCCTCAAACTAACACTAAGTCTAACAGAAAGAAAACAGTCCCCTGGTGGAACACAGAACTTGAAGAACTTAAATCCAATAAGAACAGAGCATGGAACCAGTTAAAACGATGTACCAACACCGAGAATATAATTCACTTTAAAAAAACCAAGGCAATCTTTAGAAGAAAGTTAAAACAAACCAAAAGAACGGCACTAGAAACTTTTACATCTGAAATAAGCCCAAACTCAACGCCAGCTAGAATGTGGGCAAATATCAACACGTTCTGCGGCAGAAAGTCTAGGCATGACATCCACTGTATCTCTTCCGCAAATGACCAAACGAGAAACATAACAAACAAAGCAGAAATCGCCCAAACATTTGCAGACTACTGGTCGGAGCAATCATCCGACGAGAACTTCAGTTCGGAGTTCCAGCAGAAGAAAGCACAGATAGAATCTTCAATTACCCTTTCAGAACCATCCACAGAGGCAATCTTAATAGAAGATAACATCAATTATATAGAGTTTCATAACGCATTAAATTCCCTCAAAGGTAAAACACCAGGCCGGGACAGAATTTCATACCCAATGTTGAAGAACTTGGCATACGCTGTAAGCCAACGGCTTATAAACCTATATAACAAAATCCTTACCAGCCTTATACCTCAGCAATTCAAAACTAGCACAGTCATACCCATTCACAAGCCAAACTCGTCAAAGACAGCAGTAAGTTCATACCGTCCAATATCTTTAAACCCATGCATGGCTAAGGTCATGGAGAAGATCATTGCAAACAGGCTGTGGTGGTTTGCCAATAATGGCAAACATCTCGATAGCCGACAACTTGGCTTTCGAAAGGGTATGTCGGTATCTGAGTGTCTAGCACTGTTAGACCATCAGACTAGCACTGCCCTATCGACAAGAAGACATCTATCAGTAATTAGTCTGGACTTCGAAAAAGCGTACGACAAAATTGGAATACACACAATAGTAGATGAACTGACAAGATGGAAAATAGGACCTAGAATACTCAGATATGTCATAAACTTCCTTAGCAACAGGAAAATAAGCATCAGAATAACAAACGAATACTCAGGGAATAAACCCTTGTACAATGCCATCCCTCAAGAATCGCCTTTATCAGTCATACTTTTCCTCATTGCATACAACAAATTAAGTCACACTATTGCTATACACAAAGAGTTCAATTTCTTTTCTTACGCCGACGACTTCACTATAGTGAAACAAATCAAAAAAAATACCAGCAACGCGAACATAAACCCACTGTTCACCGACATTTTAAAATGGTGCAGATACTCTGGCGCAAAGCTCTCCATCTCTAAATGCAAACACTTGCACATATGTAGGAAAACGAGATGCAATTTCAGAATTAACTCAACCTCTTACCCCCTAAGCTCAAACGACCACATAAAGATCCTCGGCTTAACAATTACAAAAAGATATAGATGGAGAGAACACATCGATTCACTGGCAGTCCAAATCTCGAAGCGGCTAAACATTATCAAATGGCTAGCTAGCCAGAGATACAACTGTGATATTCGGACTCTTATAAGCTTAATAAATTCGCTAATTATGACTAAAATTGATTTCTGTCTCCCATTTTATGGAAACTGTTCTCCTTCATACTTAAAAAAACTAAAAACTATTTACCACACTGCGTTAAGGCTCGCCTTCGGTGCATACCGCACCACACCCATAAACAATCTCCTCTTTGAAGCGCAATTAATGCCAATCGAACTGAGAACAGAACTGACCACAGCAAAGATGTGCAAGTCATTTCTTTTTGCAGCAAACACACCACTACAAAACATCCAACATAAAATAAAAAAGGCGAAACGAAGACCAAGAATAAAATCAGTTCTACAAAAAGCATACACGATTTCCAAAGAAAACGGCACATTCACGCCCCCCTTAAAACCAATTAAACAAAAAACTCCTCCGTGGTTTTTCTCAAAAGAAACAGTAAACACGTCACTACATTATACTTCAAAGGCAACCACCCCCCCAAAAATATTTCGACAAAAATTCCTAGCTTTCCAGGAAAGCTTTGCTAACTATAGATTTATCTATACAGACGGTTCGAAATCTGACCAAGGAGTATCCTACAGCATTACCACAGATACAGCAACAATTAAAACAGCCATTCTACCAACGCTCAGCTCAATCTACACAGCAGAAGTCGCAGCCATCTATGCTGCGTGTAAATATGCGGAAAATCAAAAGAAAAAATTCGTCATCTGTTCAGATTCGCTGTCATCTTTAAATTCAATAGCCAACACCAACAACCAATCCTTCTACACTTCCCGTATCCGAGACATCCTTAACCAACAACAACCAAAAATCATCTTGCTGTGGATTCCAGGTCACACAAACATCCCTGGTAACGACACAGCGGACTTAGCAGCAAAAGAAGCCCACAAATTAACACGCATAACCGAATGCAACTATAACTACACAGACACGCAATCGTTTTTAAAAATTATATACAAAAAACAAATCGAATCAATCTGGCAAAACACATCAGAACACTACAAATATGTCAACCCAAAAAAATCGTCTATCAAAGACTACAGCATCGCACCGCAAGACGACATAAACCGCAGAGATCTAATAAAATTTTTAAGACTCCGCTTCGGACACACCAGGTATACGCACGAGTATATTCTTAATAAACAACCCCCAGCCCAGTGCGTACACTGCGGTCTAAGGAACAACGTTCGGCACTTCTTCTTAGAATGTTCAGCATACGAGACGACAAGAAACAACATCCTACTCACAAATTCAATAGATTCCTTTTCCCCAAAGTCCCAAAGCATCATCTCATCTACGGAATTCACCAAGGCAATAAACCTGTATAATAATATATAAATTAATTCATATCACCACAATTCAGATGTAAATACAATGTAAATAATCCCCACTAGCTTAAGGCCTAGAAGCTATAGCTAAAAAAAAAATTGGTTGGAGGCCATTTAAATGGCCTCAGAACCAGAGTATAAATATATAAATAAATAAATAAAAAAATAAAAATATTAAATATTTAAATCCATTTATTTAAAGCACAATAAATATACAAATATTCAACCTGTTCAATCGCAATATTTCTGAGGCTCCTAAAAATCGTTTACACGTTGCACGCTGAATACCCTAATGACAATTATTCCAATGTGAAGTAATGTATGAAATAAACTATGGATCTGTATATACTTACATATATTTGGTCATTACTACAAAATAAACTACATTCGAATAATTATCATAAAAGGCATTAGCAATAAATGTTTTTAGTAATGTTAGAATTTTAAAATATAGAGTATATTAAGCCAGCGCGCTGCAGCGAAAAAATGCTTGTGAATACATGTGCTTACATACAGTCGTCGGCTGTCGCTGTATGCGTACAAGAGAGCGGCTGGCTCTAGAGCGCTCTCTCGCTGGCTTTTGGGCAAGAGAGCGGAAATCCAGTTGGCTTTCGGGCAAGAGAGCGAAAAGCCAGTTGAAAAGCCAGTACCCAAAAATCGTGTGCAAAAGAATCGTAGGGCGTTATCCATCTTCAATTTCTAATGTGGGCGATTGTGGGCGTTTGACAGACAGACGGGCATGGCTATATCGACTCGGCTAGTGACCCTGATCAAGAATATATATACTTTATAGGGTCGGAAGCGCTTCCTTCTCCCTGTTACATACTTTTGCACGAATACAATATACAAATACAATATATAAATACCAATAACTTTAATAGAGGTCGTGAAAATTATAGAGGAAGCAACAATAATAAAACTAACGGCAACTCCGGCAACAACAACAAAACAATAATGTCCGCGTTACCCAGCCAGTTTCGGGAAACTCACAGACCCCTTTAGATACGAGAAATTAAAAATACCAACGGTTTATACAATCAACCTCAATCTCAATATATTCGTACTATTTATTAATTCAGAAACATGGGTCAAGAGCAACAGCTCAACCAAGTGTATCAATTCACCGCTACACATATTTAGTGATTCCACGCCAGCGCAGTGCCGTATTAACCCATAAGTCCGCAAGCCGTAGTCGATCCTACAACCGTCGGAACAAGTTGATCGTTCTGCCATTAGCATCGCCAAACACGGTTCCCAGGCCGTCATCTGCCTCCTGTCCAACACGGTTCCCAGCCCGTCATCGACATAATCGCCAAACACGGTTTCCAGGCCGTCACGCAACATTTGGCCAACACGGTATCAGCCCGTTATCAACTTCCGCGCGCCGACTTCCTGACTTCCTTCCTTCGGGACGAAGTTCCAAAGCGTCTCCGTTCCAGCAGTGCGAAGTATCACTGTTCGGCTACAGACCCATTCTTGTGTTAACATTCGCGTAGGCATAAACACTTACGTTTCTTGTGGATACGGGAGAAAATATTTCAATTTTAAAAGAAGAACTTGTGAGATGGTTCCGAAGCCGCCCAGCTGGGGCAACCGAGCGGGTCGCAGGTTGCGGATAGCGAACGACCTCTACTTCCGGAGGTCAGCTGTGAATAAACTGGTGGCAGAGGTCAATCACGGAATCGTGGACGGAAGCCCCAGCAAATAATCAGCCCCGGACAGCCAGCGGGTATCTTGCATCGACGCAGTACCGACGATGCGAGTTGTTCAGCCGCATCTAAATAGTTGCTCTACACAAACCCAAAAACCCTACACACCACCTACCCCCATCCTCTGCCCAAACAACATCTCACTCCGGGCCGGACTAAGGCGTAATTCGGACCGTGCCGAGAGTCAGCCTGGCTGGGGGCCCGGGTCAAAAACTAGCAAAGTCTTGAACGGTGAGCTCAGGGACATGGCGACCCCCTGTTCTAATTACCGCCTTACCCGGGCATCGCGGATCTCTGCCCGGGTGGACCTTCCACTCCACATCCAAGACAGCCGCGCCCCTAGGCTATCTACAGAAAGCGAATGGATCCTGGTCGGACTCTAGCAAGGAGTCCCTAGACCTACTTCTAGACGCTCACTTCCCAGGAAGCCAACTAACTGGGCGTCCTCCAGAAAGAATTGGCGGAGAAGGGATCAATCTAGATCTCCTCATATCAGACCGCAACATTAAATGGGCCATTCAGAGCTTCAAACCATACAAATCGCCGGGACCAGACGGAATAACACCGGCACATATCCAACAAGCTGGTCAGCTAGCTATAAATTGGCTTAGTAAAATCTTCCGCACCATTTTGGCGATAGGAGAGCTACCAACCTGATGGCGGGAAACGAAAGTGGTCTTCATTCCCTAGGCAGGAAAGGCCACCCACACCACAGCAAAGGACTTCAGGCCAATAAGCCTGACATCTTTCCTGTTTAAAAGCTTCGAGAGGCTGTTAAGCCTCCTGAGAGCCACCATAAACCCGGCACAACTGTCCGAGGCACAACACGCCTACACCAAGGGTAAGTCAACCGAATCGGCGCTACATGTCGTGGTAAGTAGCATCGAGAAATCACTCAACAATAAGGAGTACACACTGATCGCATTCCTAGACATAGAGGGAGCCTTCAACAACGTATTACCAACCGCCATAACAGATTCACTCACAGAACTAGGTGTTGAGGCACAACTAGTGGGGCTGATCCATAAACTGTTGATAAGCAGAATGGTTACGGCCGCACTAGGTGCTTCAACTCAAACTAGACTAGTGAACAGAGGAACCCCACAAGGGGGCGTTTTATCCCCCCTTCTGTGGAATATCGCAGTAAATAAACTACTGCGAATTCTGGAAGGAGGAGGATGCAAAGTGGTGGCATACGCAGACGATGTCGCCATCATCTTTAATGGTAAGTATCCACAAACACTCTGCGATCTTATGACCGCAAAGCTAAAAATACTATCGGAATGGACGATAAAAAACGGACTCGGGGTAAACCCCTCAAAAACGGAGCTTGTTCTTTTTACGAATAAGTACAAGATCCCACAACTCAACCCACCCATATTAAATAACTGCAATCTCTCTTTTAGCGAACACGCCAGATACCTGGGGTTGGTATTAGATAAGCGCCTTAAATGGGGCCTAAACAACCAAGAGAGAACCAAAAAGGCAACCATTGCACTTTACTCCTGTAAAAAAGCAATTGGGCTAAGATGGGGCATGTCACCCAAAATTGTAAACTGGATCTACACAGCGGTAGTCAAGCCAATCCTCCTATACGGGGTGGCTCTATGGTGGACCGCTCTACAAAAGCAATGTATCCTAACTCCACTAAACAAAGTACAGCGAATGGCGGCTCTGTGTATTAGTGGAGCCCTTAGAACTACCCAAAACGAAGCGCTGAATGCGATCCTGAACCTTCCGAGCCTGGACTTAGCAGGCATGGAAAGGGCCAAATCGACAGCCATTCGTTTGAGGGATACTGGCAATGGAAAGCCCAATTTTACGGTCATGCCAATATACTTCAGCATGATAAGTCGATTCCGAATAAAACGGACCTATGCTAATCTCATGAGTACACACACACACCCTTCGAGGCCCTGATCCCAGATAGGGAGGAATGGCAGCAGGGCAGACCTGGCTCGCCAGACGCAATCTGCTTCTACACAGATGGCTCAAAACTGGACGGGCACGTTGGCGGAGGGGTATACTCCGAACAATTAGACTTTAGAAAGTCATTCAGACTCCCGGACCACTGTAGCGTATAAAGGAGGCACTCGACTGCCTAGGGAACACCAGCCTAAGTAGACACCTTAATATATATTCTGATAGCCAAGCGGCTATTAAATCAATCTACTCGACAATCACTAACTCACGAACAATAGCAGACTGTCGCAAATCTCTCCACGAGATGGCTAGACAGTGTACTATCAGCCTAATATGGGTTCCGGGTCACCGGGACATCGTAGGCAACTGCATAGCGGATGAGTTAGCTAGGCAGGGCACCATCATGCCTCTCCTTCCAGAAAAGGAGAGTGTCGGTATGCCCATGGCAACTTGCAAGCTAAACATTAGAAATCAATTTATCAAAATAGCTAACACTAATTGGCAGAATGCACCAAAGTGTCGTATCACACACCAGACATGGCCGATGATTAACAATAAAAGAACGTCAGCACTACTCAAACTCAGCCGCACAGAGTGTGGTATGTTAGTTAGAGCCCTTACAGGCCACTGGCTAGTCGGCACACATGCCGGCAGGCTAAAAGCCCCGAAAAATGACTTTTGTAGGAGCTGCAGGGATGAGGAAGAAGATGAAACGGTGGAACACCTTCTCTGCTTCTGCCCAGCCCTTTGCAGACTTAGACTGAAGCACTTAGGATACCCCTTTCTTAACGATCTGACCGAAATATCGGAGATCAAGCTTAAGGACTTAAACTCCTTTGTAAAATCTTCAGGGTGGAAGACATGCTAATCATCCGGAAATGCTCTCTAGGCTTTTAGGACGAGACATAAGAGACAGGGGATCCCGAAAAAAGGGAAAAAACGAGATCATACGGTATCACAAGGGACCCACAGAGGTCTAAGTGTGCCAGACGATAGTCTGGCAACCGTTCGTACCTAACCTAACCTAACCTATCTTTAACAATATACAAATAAAAAATACAATAAATATTCAAGAAATAGGCGACGGAATCATATAATCCAAAGGACTTTGTCCAATAGAACTTAAGACAGACAAATATATAATTCCATACAATTTTCATATAGTAAACCGAGATTTTGCGATTCCAAGTGATGGAATTATAGGAATCGATTTTATAAAAGAATTAAATTGCCAAATAGATCTTAACCCTACAGAGGATTGGTTTATAATAAGACCAAATAATATAGACATTCACATTTATATTCCAATAACATATAAATCTGGTAATAATACAATTCTCCTACCAGCAAGATCTCAAGTAGTACGAAACATCGAAATAATGTCCGATACTGATACTATATTAATACCAAATCAGGAGATTCAACCTCGTATTTACATTGCCAATACCATAACATCAAAAGAGAATTCATTTGTCCAATTACTCAACACAACCTGTACTGATCAATTGATAAGTACCTATAAGTAATTTAAAATGTGAAGTAATTCAAAACACTTCAAGTAATAGAAAACAAAACATAATAGCAGAACTAAAAAAAATTTTCCCGTTCAATTCCAACAACAATTAACCGAACTATGTGGAAAATATACTGACGTATTCGGTCTTGAAACAGAATCAATAACAACAAATAAATTATACAAGCAAAAATTGAGACTGAGGGACGATCAACCAATTTATATTACAAATTATCGAAGCCCTTACAGCCAAGTTGAGGAAATTCAAAAACAAGTAGGAAAATTAATAAAAGACAATATGGTCGAACCATCTGTATCAGAATACAACAGCCCTCTTTTACTTGACCCAAAGAAAACACTTCAGGGTTCAAAACTTCTATCTGATAAATTCCCACTTTCAAGAATTGATGACATTTTGGACCAACTAGGTAGAGCAAAGTATTTCTCATGCCTTGATTTGATGTCAGGTTTTTATCAAATCGAACTAGAAGAAAATTCAAGAAACATAATGTCGTTTTCAACGAGCAATGGCTCATATCGTTTCACGCGATTACCTTTCGGTTTGAAAATAGCCCCAAATTCATTTCAAAGAATGATGACTTTTGAAGCTTCTCAAGCATTCCTTTATATGGATGATTTAATAGTCATTGGATGTTATGAAAATCATTTGCTTAAAAACTTTAAAGGCATTTTCAAAATATGCAGAAAATACAATTTAAAACTACATCCACAAAAATGTTCATTTTTTATGCATGAAGTGACCTTCCTTGGTCATAAATGTACAGACAAAGGAATATTACCTGACGACAAGAAATATGATGTCATAAAAAAGCTATCCAGTCCCACATGATGCAGATAGTGCTAGTTTTATTAAAAACTTCGCCGACTATTCACGGTACAAACTAGATTATGTAAAAAGAATGTTTCTTTTAAATGGTCTTCCAAATGCCAAAATGCATTCCAAAATGTAAAAGATAAACTTATAGATCCTACTTTATTACAATATCCTGATTTCCTTAAAGAATTTTGTATAATAACGGATGCAAGTATGTAAAGCATGTGGAGCGGTATTAACTCAAAACCATAACGGACTCCAACTCCCGATAGCATACGCATCACGTTCATTTACAAAAGCCGAAAGCAATAAAAGCACTACCGAACAGGAACTAGCAGCAATTCATTGGGCAATTACATATTTTCGACCATATATTTATGGGAAACATTTAACAGTTAAAACTGATCATAGACCACTAACATACTTATTTTCAATGGTCAATCCTAGTTCAAAACTCACACGCATGCGGCTTAGAGGAATATGATTTCACAGTAGAGTATCTAAAGGGAAAAGATAACTTTGTGGCAGACGCTCTTTCTAGAATAACAATTAAGGATCTTCAAAATATTACGGCAAATATATTACAAGAGACTACATGACAAAAAGGTAGACAAAATTCCTGCGCAGGGGAAGATAAAGTAGAATTGTTTAGGCAATCTCAAATAAAAGCTTTTAAGCCCAATATATAAGAAGTCATTAAGGATGACGACGTACGTAAAGTAGTGACCTTGCATGTGAATAATAATTTATATTTTTTCAAACATGGAAAAAAAAATTACAGCAAGATATAATGTTGGAGATTTGTACACCAATGGCTTGAACTGCAGGCTGGTAAACAAAAAATTACCCAACTTAAAGTGGCACCATGGGATAATATCTTTGAAAATATTTCAATAGATAAATTAAAAAAAATGGGCAACAAAATATTATATTATATTATACTCAACCCGGTGACCCTAATAACAACTAATAATGAAAAAGAAGCAATAATGTCTACACTACATGATGACCCTATTCAAGGAGGACACACAGGTATAACAAAAACCTTGGCCAAGGTGAAAAGACATTATTGTTGGAAAGGAATGTGTAAAGACATAACCCAGTACATACATAAATGTCCAAAATGCCTAATGTCAAAAACGACAAGACATACCAAAACTCCTTTAACACTTACAGAAACCCCAGAAATGGTATTTATTAAGGAAATTGTGGACACGATCGGTCCACTGCCGAAATCAGATCAAGGAAATGAATATGCAGTCACCTTAATATGTGATCTGTCAAAATATTTTGTTGCTATATCAGTACCAAATAAAAATGGAAAAACAGTAGCAAAGCTTATATTCGAAGAATACAAATTTATATTTCCTTATCACTTTTATACATTTTTTTTTGTATGGCCATATATAGAATAAATAACATAAATAAAAAAAAACAAGAAAGAACGCTGTAGTCGGGTGCCCCTGACCATCAGATACTCGTTACTCACTTAAAGGGCGTGCGAGGGAGATGGAGATATAAAGCTTTGAGCGGGCATAACTTTTTAACGAATGGTCAGACTTAAAAAATTTCTTCTAGATTTCGATAGGTACATATAAATAATCGCAACAAAATTGCATTTACACTTTTCCGAATTCTTTAAAAATGTGGGCGCCAGACACATTTTAAAATCGTTTGTGGGCAATTGTGGGCGTTCGAGGGGGCGTGGCGCTCGTCTGAAATAAACTTGCGCTGCGTAGGAAGCCCAAGAATATGTGTGGTTAATCCTAACTTTCTAGCTTTTGTAGTTTCCGAGATCTCATCGTTCATACGGAAAGACAGGCAGACAGACAGAAAGACGGACAGACGGACATTGCTAGATCGACTCGGCTAGTGACCCTGATCAAGAATATATATACTTTATAGGGTCGGAAGCGCTTCCTTCTCCCTGTTACATACTTTTGCACGAATATAATATACCCTTTCACTTTACGAGTAACGGGTATAAAGATATATACATAAATAATAAGCAATAAATAAATAAAAATAATAATATATGAAGTATGAAGTATGTCACAGCCTAGAAGTATGTAATTCTTAATTACAGATTCCTAGATGTGGTATAAATAGAAGTTTCGACGCTCAGCTCACATCCTCTTCTCTGGCTGATGAGGTAGCGGTGACTCCCTACCGAAATTTGCAAATCCCAGAAAGTCCGAGGTTCACTCCTCAACGAGTGCAAGTGTGTTGAAATGCTAAATTGTTGAGTTATTTATAACCCAACTATGACCTTGAGTTCGCTTAAATCCTCACATTTATTAAAAAACAGGTCAAGTCAAATCACTAATTTAAAATAATAATATAAATATAAAAAAAAAATCATTTCAATAATTTCATATTAAAACAAAATTCTTGTTTTCCAATTTTCTATATTTCTTTTATTATACATAACAATATCTATAATCTTTAAATTTAAAAATGTATAAGTTCTAGGAGGTAATTTTAATAGCTATAAATTATCTCATTTTATTACATTTCAAACAATATTCTTTAGAAAATAACTTCATTAAATTACGTTATTTTTCAAAAGGAGGGAGATGTAGTATGCATGTATCAATATAGCGAGTACTTACTGTACCGATGCCATAATTATGCAACCAAAATACCAATGCCACTTAGAAGCCAACTTATGGGAAGCTCTTGCGTCAGCATATTCCCATGGGCTGAGTGCAGACACATACAATGTATAGCACGCTCTTTACATTTGCACAGTGGGGTAACAGAGGCCGATTTTGCGAATTAATGTTAAAATCAAATCTCAAAAATCTCTAAAAATAATGATGGCAGTTTATGGTACATTGAATGACCTTTCATAATCTAAAACTGATATAGCATTTAGTTTTATCAGACCAGAGATATCCTTTCTCAAAGTTACACTTTGATTCACCTTTCATCAAGACTATCCAAATTTTACTTTTTCTTCATTTTTAAAAAAATATTAAAATAACAATCTTTAATGTACCAAAAAACCGGAAATGCCATTGTTTTCTTTTAAATCTTAACTATATTTTCATTTAAAAACAAAAATTTAGAATTCATATATTATATTTTTAATAAATATTTTTTATACACCTTAAATTTAACCTGGTTCTAAGAAATCTTTAGAGATTTCTCGGAAGAGCCGGGTTTCGCCGTTTTCATATTTTACTGAAAATGTCTCTGATATATAAACTTTCAAATGTGCAAAAATAGAGGTGCTGTTTTGTGCTTTTTTTGAGAAAAGTTAATAGCAGTAACCTAACCTCAAAAATTTAAAATTTTCCAGAAACGGTTTTATTAGTATGTTTGCCTTTCTTGGGCATATTTTAAAAAAGTAAAGTACACTTTTACTAACTTTTAGGCAGCACAGTTGGCACAGTTCCTTTACCTCTATCGTTTATAGTTATGGAGATATCTTCACATTTGTAAGCCAAAAAGGTGCGCTTACTCTTTTAGCTTTTGTGGGTGAATTATCGGTAATGGGTGTATCGATAAACACAAAGCTTCTTTGCGTTTTCTTCTCCTTCGGATGGTGACTTGTTGTTTTCGTGTACATATTGTAATTATACTTTTGTTTCAATGGATTCACAAGTAAAAGGTATGTTATTTGTGTTAGTTAGTTGTGTTAGTTGTGTAGCCCACCTTCATGTGTTCCGTCACAGTGTTTAATGTTTATACCCGTTACTGTTATAGTAAAGGGCACTCGACTATAACGTTCTCTCTTGTTTTAATGTGTACTAGTGAAATTCTAAGTAGTTGAGTGAATTGTTGCAGGTTTGATTGTGTTTGTCAATGTACGTGTGTTTATTACACATTGTTAACCAAATTTTCCTGTTTTTTGGTATCATTCTTAAAAATATTAGCAGAAGACGCTAAAGAGCATTTCTTCTCTCATATCGAGCTGTATAAAATCTGGAAAGAACAACGCCACTTGAGTGATTCATAGCAGTTGGATTTGCTATTTAAATGCATACAGAGACGAGTAGATCCTAGCAATGAATTAATCCCCGATTGTAAAACAAAAATCCCACGATTCTTAAGAGATCTACAGCTAAGGTGGAAAAAGTCACGCAGGTTAGCGTCCCAATTCCTGAAGGCCAATGATAATTGGCTAAACGCTTCCATTGTATTTAGAAGAGATGCGCAAAAGAAACGAGGTCGCCAAGAAATTGCTTTTGAAAGTTGTAACATTCGTTCAAAATACAAAAAAACTATGGAATTAAGAAGCAACTCCACTTTACCTATGCTTTCATTTGCGACAGAAACGAAATTAAAAGAAGCTGGTGATGTGGAAGCGAGTTTGTTGCCGAGCTTGCGAATTCATCACCCACAAGATCCAAATCCTTACGAAAATTAGTAGACAATGCTAAAACTGTGACAAAAATTCCAAAAGAAAAGGCTTTAGCACTTTTTATAAATGCTAGTCTAACAAGACATCTATACAATCTCATTAGAGTTTTGGCCCCAGAAAGATTTCCGTCTTATACAACAATTCAACATACCAAACGAGATTGCGAGGGAGATGGAGATAGAAAATTTTTAATCTGGCATAACTTTTTAACGAATGGTCCAATTTGAAAAATTTCTACATTTCGATAAATATTGATAAATGCAATAAAACTGCATTTTTACTTTTCCAAAATCTTAAAGGGCGTTAGGCGATTGTGGGCGTTAGAGGGGGCGTGGCCCCCGGCTGAAACAAACTTGCGCTGCGTAGGAAGCCAAAGAATATGTGTGGGTAATCCCAATTCTCTAGCTTTTGTAGTTTCTGAGATCTCAGCGTTCATCCGGACGGACAGACGGACATGGCTAGATCGACTCGGCTAGTGACCCTGATCAAGAATATATATACTTTATAGGGTCGGAAACGCTTCCTTCTACCTGTTACATACTTTTGCACGAATACAATATACCCTTTTACTCTACGAAATTCTGAAATTTCCGCGGAGGTTACTCTACAAGGGCTTCTTGACCACACCTCTTTGAGGTTGGTATTACTGAATGAGCAAATGATCCCATCTTTATCAGATGAGGATTGCAAGCTCTTTCGTTTGTATACGCTTCGTTTAAGAACGCTGAACTTCTGCTAAGATAACTAATATAGACTTAGACCTGATTAATAGAATGCATACTATATTGATTGCAGTGTCATCTGGCAAGGAAATAGATGTTATCAAGTTTCGTTTGTTTGCACATCAGACAGCTTATCTTTTGTAGAGAAATACCCATGGTATTATTAGCCTCCTTCCTTGCATAAATTTTTAATTCATGGCCCAGAAATTATTGAGCACGCTTTGCTTCCAATTGGCCAACTTTCAGAAGAGGCGCAAGAAGCAAAAAACAAGGATTTTAAAAGATATCGGGAGCAATTTTCTCGAAAAATCAGTCGAGAAAAACAAATCGAAGACGTTTTTAAAAGGCTACTCATAAGTTCTGATCCAATAATAACCTCTATATCGGATTTACACAAGGAGAAAACTACTAAAATACCTAAAGAGGCTCTTGACTTATTGAAGCCCTCAGAAGAAGATTCAGATACAGACGAAGGTGCAGATACGGACGAAGATGCAGATACGGACACAGATTGTTAAGACTGTTTAATAATTTTAGTGTTAATAAAGTATTATAAAAAAACATACACAAAAAAAAAACCAAATGTTTGGTCAAAAAACTTGTTTCGCGCCTAAATATCAATCGTAAATGGTTGGACCATATAAGAAATGTTTTATTTAATATTTAAAATATTAACAATTACCTAAAATAATAATATAAAACAAATTTGCTGCAAATGCATTGAGACACACGAAAATAACAGAGTAACATAGTTTTCGTCTATTTTACTAATATTAAAAATTAATTTTAAATACTAAAACAAATATTTGTTTAGTAAATCCGTTTTTTTTTATAAGTGATTTAAACTTGTTTAAAAAAATTTTTTGGGCATTGTATCATGCTTGGTTGATTTGATTCCCACTTTTTGCCTCTGTTACTCCACTGTGCGTCGCCGTCGTTTTAGCTGCGCTAATGCACTTGAACATTTTTACATTTTTTACAAGCATTCAATAAAGAGAACTCAAACTAAACATATCGTACAATTCATTGCTGTGTACAATAAAATTTTGAATTAATGGTGCAAATACTAATACAGTATATATATTCTTGATCAGGATCACTATCCGAGTCGAACTAGCAATGTCCGTCTGTCTGTCCGTATGAACGCGGAGATCTGGGATTACCCACACATATTCTTTGGCTTCTTGCGCAGCGCAAGTTTATTTCAGCCGAGCGCCACGCCCCCTCTAACGCCCACAATCGTCCTAAACGATTTTATGTGTGTGTGCTTCTGTGTCTGGCGCCCACACCATTAAATATTTTGGAAAAGTAAAAATGCAGTTTTATTGTGTTTATCAATACCTATCGAAATTTTTCAAATCGGACCATTCGTTAAAAAGTTGTGCTCGATCAAAGTTTTATATATCCATTTCCCTCGCACTCCCTTTAGCTGAGTAACGGGTATCTGATAGTCGGGGCACCCGACTATAGCGTTCTCTCTTGTTTTATTTTGTAAATGCGGAGGATCAAATGTGGTTTTAGGCATATAGTTACTTGGACAATATGGGTTAGAATGATCCAAAGATTATTTTCCTCCCAAACAATTTGTAAATTTTTTCGGAGGTCTAACAATTAGAGCTCTTGAGCTGGCGGGGGGCGGGTTTTTCCAACAGGGTGGGTTGATGATTGAGTTCCGATTGAAAATTCGAACGCGCTTTTTAAAAGTTATAAAAAAAATACTTCACGGTTTATTCGGCTTCACTTGTACACTTGTAAATTAGAACTAACTTAAAACTACAGAGTGGAAGTTCCAAGAGCCGCTTGGAGAGCGGAGTGGAGACACTTAACAGTGCGAGAGAGCGAGATGCGAGCGATCTGGAAGAACTGCTCTCTCGACTGTCAAGGCTCCAGGGGCGCTTGAAGGGAAAATTGGCCGGGGCTGGGGGCGCCGCTTTGGCGCGAACATTCTCCCCCCCCTTGCGAGGGCGAACGTAGCAAGGATTAATCCTTAGGCGTGTCTGCATGCTCCAGACACGACCCATCCAAAGATCGTGCCCTGTGCGACGGGCAGCCCATCACGTATGTTTAGGATTCCGGGCCTGTATACGTCCGAGCCCAACACCAGCGAGACTGTTGCTGGGCGATGGAACTGCTCATCGGACAGACGGATGTCATCGAATTGAGCTCTCATGGAATCGCTTAGCGCGCGGATCGGGGTACGGATCACCCGTTCTTGACCGGATTGTCGTCGAGCAGACTTCCTCGCCTCTCACTGTCGTCGTGGGCAACTTGAACGCAGTTGCCAGGGAGCTGTCGATGGTGCTGACGGGAGTGCAAGGGTCAATCAACGCGGCCGTCTCGAAGGTGGTGGCCCCAGACTCCAGCAACACGATGGCCGTCGGAAGGATGTGGAGGCTGTGATGCTGCAGGAGAGCCGCCACTGATGGAGTTGCTGCTGACGCTGGACGTCGGACCGATGTCCGTGCTTCCCTTGCCGATAGCAAAGGAGATTGCAAGACTGCCCTTGACAGCCGAGCGGCCGATACGCGATGTTGCGAGGACGGCGATTGGCGACGTGGCGAGGACGGCGATTGGCGACGTGGCGGGGACGGCGATTGGCGACGCTGCTGGATGGGCGGTTGACGAGTAGTCCCGGACATCTCGTGCAGGTGGAGCAGCGTGTGATGGCTCTGCCCGCACTTTTTGCACGTGTCGCCACTGCGATTCGCACAATATTTGTTAATAAGGACGGCGCGGAGCCGCTTCTCCGTGCTGAGCCTGAGGAAGCGGGTGCACTACCGTAGAGGATGGATTCCCCGACAGACTCGGCAACGGTAGGATCGAGTACCTCGTGAACGTCTGTCGTCCAAAGTTTGGGCGCTGCAAGGACGTGGAGCCATGGTTTTGATGCTTTAATAAAAAATGATAAGCGAATTTTAGTATCCATTGTGAACGGATTTTGAAACATAAGGACAGAAGGCACTATTTTTGGAAAGCGGAGGTTGCCTTGGCCTCCATAGGAAGAAGTACTAGAATGAGGACAGAAGTTATTATTGCGGAAGTGCGGAGATTGCCTTGTCCTCCATAGGAAGAAGTACTAGTTTGTGGACCGGACGTTGGATGGTTCCACGAGAAGTAAGAATATCTACGAAGCCGAGCCGCCAGTCATTTAATGGCAAGTTATCGTCCTTGATGACCACCATATCGTCGATTTGTAGATTTCTGGATGGACTTAGCCACTTGTTACGCTTGTGGAGTTCCTTTAGATACTCTTCTTTCCATCGCGAACTAAATTGTTGATGCTGGGCCTTGAGATGTTGCCATCGATTTATAATCGACTTGGCTTCGCTTTTGATTTCGGGCTCCGCCGTGGAAAGCAACGGACCCCCGATCAGAAAATGGCCAGGCGTCAGTGCCAGCAAGTCTGTCGGGTCCTCTGACATTGGAGAGATTGGTCAGGAATTAAGGCAGGCTTCAATCTTTGCCAGAAGCGTGGAAAGCTCTTCGAAGGTATACTTGCGAGCGGACGTGGATTTGTAAAACAGCGTTTTAAAACTCTTTACTCCTGCCTCCCACAGGCCTCCCATATGAGGAGCTCCTGGGGGTATGAAACGCCACACGAGTCCCTGATGGCTATACGCATCAGTCACTGACTCCTTTAGTGCTTGCGTAAAATCACGGGAAATAAGACTTGAGGCACCAACAAATGTTTTGCCGTTGTCGGAATGGACCCGCTGAGGACAACCTCTTCTAGCTACAAAACGCGCAACACTGCTAGAAACTTCTCAGTTGTAAGGTCGGAGGTGGATTCCAACTGGATGGCCTTCGTAGAAAAGGACACAAACACACAAACATATCCCTTAGTGATGAGACATGCTCTCCCTGTGTAGTTCAAAGGGGCCGGCGTAATCGACGCCGGTGTAAGTAAATGGCCTGGAAAAAGAGGCTCGATCAGTCGGAAAATCGCCCATCAATTGGGTCTGCAGTCTTTTTTTATAAATGGTGCACACCTTGCATGAATTCACCACGCCCTTTACCAGATTCTTGACTTTAGGAATCCAATATTTGGTTCGCATCAAGCGCACTATCAATTGGTTGCCGCCATGAAGCGTAATCTGGTGCGTGAATTGGACAAGAAGACGAGATAACCGACAGCTGTACGGGAGTAATACAGGATGGCGCTCGTCATACTGCAGGACCTTGGAGGCAGTTAAGCGACCACATGCTCCATGTTGGTCTATAAATGGAAACAAATTAGCAATTTGGCTTGATGCGGGTATGGATTTTTTGCTTCGCAACAATCGAAGCTCGAGCGCGTACTCTTCACGCTGGGCAAGTATTATGTAGGTCCTCTCAGCCTCCCGGATTTCCCGATTACTGAGCTGCTTATCCGGACTTACCGGAGCCTTGTGACAGCGATTTAGGAACCTTTGGACGTAAGCCAGGACTCGTAAAGCCATGTCTAGTCTGGAAAAACGGTCAAGGAAATCATCAGCGGGGAGCTTTACGAAATGAACCTTCACCGCGCGCTGCTCTAATTCAGTGACTGGGTGTGGATCCGAAGTTTCTGGCCATTGAAGTTTGGGCAATTGTAACCACTGGGGCCCATGCCACCAGAGGTTGCTATCGCCCAGCTCTTGCAGGGACACGCCGCGACTAGCTAGGTCGGCAGAATTGTGTTCTGACCGCACATGTGACCAATTCTCAATCTTTGTAGCTTGAGCTATTTTGGTTACGCGGTTGGCTACGAATGTGGTCCAGGAGCAGGCTGGTTTCTTTAACCATGCCAGGACAATGGTAGAATCTGTCCAGCAGAAAATCTCAGAGCTTTTTGACAGCATATTTGGAAGGATGGTAGATGCCATATCTGCCAGCAATAGGGCACCACATAGCTCGAGTCGGGGGAGAGATACATTTTTCACAGAGGCAACCCGGGTCTTTGCCGTAAGCAGATTAGTCAAAATCTGCTGACCGACTTCAACCCTGACATACAGCGCAGCCCCATAGGCTTTTTGGGAAGCGTCACAGAAACCGTGAAGCTCGATTTTTACCTGGGGCTGGTAACCGACCCATCTCGGAATACGGATTTGATCGAGCTCGGAATAACTTTGCAGGAACACTTGCCATCTATGGCTCATTTCGTCGGGAAGGTTGTCATCCCAGCCTAACTCTTGCAGCCAGATCTCCTGCATAAAAATTTTGGCCCGGACGATGAACGGAGCAAGCCAACCAGCGGGGTCGAACAGCTTTGCGATCTGGGAGAGAACTTCTCTTTTAGTATAGGAGGACTTGACGGATATTTCTGGGGGCACGAAGTAGAACTCGTCGGTGGTTGCTCTCCAACGAATGCCGAGAGTTTTGGCTGTGCTTTCGGCATCAATATTCAGGAACTCAGAATGGAGAAGATGCTCATTTGGAATGTCCTTTAAAACCCCCTTGTGGTTGGAAGTCCACTTTCTATGCGGAAAACCGGCCGAATTCAAAGCGGTTACTAACTCCTGGATGGTAAGTTGAGCTTCTTGTTGAGAATTCGATCCTGCTAAAACGTCATCAACATACATGAAGTTGCGGATTATGTGACTGGCTTTTGGAAACTGCTGATCGACGTCATCAGCCAGCTGTTTCAGCACTCGGATGGCGAGATAGGGCGCGCAATTGACACCGAATGTTACGGTTTTCAGCTCGTAATCTCGAATGTCACCTTCCTTGTTTCGGAAAAGAATCCTTTGAAAGGGCGTGTGCTTTGGATCGACCCAGATCTGCCTATACATTTTCGTGATGTCCGCACTAAAGACATACTTGAAATAGCGCCACTTTAAAATCTGAATCGTTAAGTCAGATTGGAGGACTGGACCGGCATGAAGCACATCGTTCAAGCTAGTCCCATTTGCAGAAGGGCTGGATGCGTTGAATACCCCCCGGAGTTTCGTGGTAGTGCTTTCGGGTTTTATCACCGCATGTTGTGGGAGGTAGTTGTTTGGAGAATTGTGAGTGGGCGAAACCTCTCTCATATGGCCTAAGTCCAAATATTCTTGGATCACGGAGTTGTACTGCTCATTTAATGTAGTGTCTCTTCGTAAACGATTCTCGTTTCTCAGAAACTGAGCAAGTGCTATAGACCTTGAGTAACCCAACTCAGATCCACAATGATCGGGGTCGCAGAACGGTAACGTCACTACATACTTCCCGCTCGCGTCTCTAGTTGTGGTTCGTAGAAAATTACTTTCGCAGACGGAATCGGACTCTTTTACCATTTTTGATGGTAGATCTTCCACCTCCCAAAACTTTGTAAGAAGTTTGTCTAAGGACGCCTCATTTGTTTTTGTAACTTGAGTCGTAAAGGCTGAGACTCGGTTGCTCGTGGACATGGACACTGGACCAGTGAGCACCCACCCGAAGATGGTCTCTTGCCCAAAAAGAGATCCGCAGATGTTGGTCTTTGTGCCGCTCAGCAGCACGGATGGAAGAATATCAGCTCTGATAAGAACGTCTATCTGGGAACTCTGAAGAACTGTGGGATCTGCCCATTGAAGGTTTGGCAAATCTCTCAGGATATTTTGTGAAATGGAATGTGAGGGTAATCTGCCTGCTAGTTCTGGCAGAACATACGCTGCGGTGTCTAACTGCAGGCCCGGCTTAGTAGGAGAACGAATGGCGAAATGGCAAAGCCGTGTTGACTGGGCAGAAACGGTCTGATTTAAACGAGACACTTGAGCTTGAATGGGGCGGAACGGAAGATTGACCAACTTGAAAAGACGCTCCGTTATGAACGTCGCTTCAGATCCCGAGTCGATCAGAGCGCGTGCTCGGAAATGGGTGCCGAGGTGGCAGATGTCAATCATTGCCGTGCCCAAGAGAACTGCCTTAGAGCCTGAGGCAAAACAGACTTTGAGTGTCCATCGGGATTGTCTGAGCCTCCCGCCGAAGGATTGGGTCTAGATCTCGAATTTCCAGAGGAACTTGGATTGTTGGAAAAAGGGTTGCCTCGATGCAAAAGCGTGTGATGTCTCCCTCGGCATACGAAACAGCTGTGCGTATTGGAACAATCCCGGAGCTGATGGCCTCTCGCGAAGCAATTCAAGCATAACTGCTTCTTTTTTATGTAGCTTTCCCGCGTCTCGATTGCCATCTGAATGAAGCGAGGGCACAACCGCACTGGGTGACTCTCCTTCGAGCACAAATCGCAGCTCTTTGGTTTGGTACTCACTTTGGCTTCAAAGGAGTGAAGCTTCTTCGTAACTTGGGAATTTTTGGAAGTTGACGGACCCCCAAGACTCTTCATATCCTCAATGGCTTCTAAGGTTCTATACCTATCGCTAAGGAACGCGTTCATCTCATCCCATGTAGGAATATCGGACTTTGATGTAAGGGATTGTTCCCACAAGGAAAGGGTCAATCTGGGCAACTTACTGGCGCACAGGTATACCAGCAAGCAATCCCAATTTTCGGTTGATATTTTTGAGTGGGCTATTGCTGTCAGGCACCCTTGGATGGTGCTCTGAAGCTCTTTTATGGAGTGGCCAGGAACTCAAGTTAAATAGGAGCTTGAGCTGACTGTTCACTAAAAGTCTTTTGTTTTCGAAACGGTCTCGAAGCGCCTCCCAAGCGGAAGCGAAACCATCATTAGTGAGCGGGGACTTGGCAACAATTGCCTTTGCCTCACCGCTCGTTTTCGCATTGAGATGGAATAACTTCTCGACCGGCGTCAACCGTGTGTTGTTGACGTAGACGGCTGTGAGAAGGTCCCTGAATGTTGGCCATTTGAGATAGTCTCCCTCGAATTCTTCTGTATCACATGGAGGCAACCGGCACCCAGACGGAATGTACGCGGACTGATTGTCGGTGCTCGACAACGGCTGCTGTGAACTGGCTCGGTCAATTAACTCGCTGAGCTGAACCGATAGCTCCTCGTACACCGAATAGCAATATTCATATTTTCGGTGTAGAGTCGCCAAAATGTCCGCCGCCTCTTCAGTCGTAAGGCTGGAAATCGTGTCTAGACACGCTTCAAATTCCTTCTCGGCTTTGTCCCAGAGTGAACGGACTTGTTCTTTACGGACTTTGCAGGTGTGGACGTACGGAGCAGCAGCTCCTGGAGTTTCTATGGTCGCTCTGAAATGGCTCATACGGTCGGACACCGTGATGAACCGCGCAAGGGCTGCATTGCGATGTCGTTGCTCATTTTTGCTTGAGAACGAGTTGCTAGCGGCTTTACGGACTTGGTCTGGATTTGTGACCTAACCTTTGGCGTGAGCGGACTCCGAGACAATCGTTTCTGATGGATCGTAGAAACAGACAACTTCTTGTCGCCTGCTTGGCTGGCTACTGAAGTTTCGCTTTTTGCCTTTGATATTGGTTTTGGGGCTACTGGGCTTGAGGTGCGCGTGCGTGGTGATGCGGATAGCGATCGCGTTTTATTTGCAGACGGAACTGATTACTTTGTTTTGTCTCCTGGCATTCCAGAAAAGTCTGTCCTGGAATGTGGTCACGCTGTTGCGGATCACCGGGATTGATTCGTAAAGAAAAAGATTGACGAAATGGATAACTTCCGGAAGATACAGGTGCGGCCCCAAAATTTCGAAAATCCTAACAGCTGAATGTTAACAATGTCAATGTATAGTGGAGCGAGGCGACAAAAAATCGTATGGAATGTATTTGACTTTGTTTAAAAAAAAAAAAAAATTAATATATCGCAGTGGCGCTTTAGATTCCTCGGTATAGATTGCAAGCGGTCGCTTGTGTTTCCTATTAGCGTTGCAGCTCTGGTCCACTTGTGGAATATGTGGAAACGGAACACCAGTACAAATTTCAAAGTTTTCGGAACCACTATTTTTATGTGCGAGGAAAATAACGCTGATTTGGAACAAATGTTCTGCAAGATATTTGCAATTGGTTGTGAAAATGAGCGGAAAATATATCTATAACGCGCACCGTCACGGCTTTCACAAAAAAAGTATTTATTTATATTTATTTTTAATGGATGTTAGCCGACGGTGTGTGCGTTGCTGAAATAAATATCATGCAAAATTTGGAAAGGCGTATCGTGGTGATGGGTTCAGTGGAAACAGGTTATTTTTTGGTATTTTTTTGCAATATATAATAAATTGTGTTCAGCGGAAACAAGTTATTTTGGTTTTGTGTATAATATCATGAATGTTGTGTGGGGTGGAAAATATATATAATTATGCATATATTAATATGTGTATCAGCATCAGAATTATATGTTTTTAATTTGTGTATATATATTGTATATTTTATATTCGGAAATTATAAATGATGTGGGCTGTATTTTAAATGTCGATTTGGAAATGTTTGTAGGGTGTACCGCTAAGGAACGTACGTGTTATCGTGCTTACGTTGCCTTACGTTACGTTACGTGACTTTTCCCTTATGTACTTACGTTGAAATGGATATGTGGATATGTACGTACATTAATAAGCATGCATTTGGATTATGTATATGTGTATGTATGGGCGTATGGATGTGAGTTTTAAAAATTGTAATTTTTTAATAAATTTGGAAACTGGAGATAATGTGGACTGTATGGTAAATGTCGCTGTAGAAATGTTGTGTATGTTAACTTACGTACATATGTTGCGCTGGTCTGGCATATATATGTACGTACATTAAAAAGTGTGCATCTGGATTGTATGTCCGTATGAACCCGAATATGGAAATGGGGAAATACGAAAAAAGAAGCCGGAAAATGGCGGTCATATGAAAATGGAAATAGCTATACGAAAAAAGAAGCTGGAATATGGCGATGGTATGCACAAATGGAAATGGCCGATCAGACAGATATAGGAAAATTGGGTTCTTGGGAAATATCTGACTGGTCGGCAATGGAATAATGGAACATTCGTACTTATCTTGAACTTGGAACTTGGAAAAAATCCGCCGGTTGAACGCTGGTACTTCAAACTTCTTCAAACTTTATCCGGCTCGAAGGACCATGTACTGGCGGGGGCGGGCTCTCCCAGCAAGGGTTGTTTGTTGAGTTCCGATTGAAAATTAGAACGCGTTTTTTAAACGTTAATCAATAAAGATACTTCGCTTTATTCGAACTTCAATTGTACACTTGTAAATTAGAACTGACTTAAGCTACGGAATGGAAGTTTTAGAGCGGCCTGGAGAGTGGAGTGGAGACCCCTTAACAGTACGAGAGAGCGAGATGCAAGCGATCTGGAGGAAACTGTTCTCTCGGCTGTTAAGACTCCAGGGCCGGTTCCCAGGAAACGGGAAGCGCCGCTTTGGCGCGAACACACATAGTCAAAGCGACAGGACGTACATATGCTCTGTTAAAAAAACATTCATATACCAAATCGGACATTGTGATGCGCGGGATATGCGCACATTAACTATAGCTTTTAATTCAATTGCCCGTTATGTGTTTAACTTAAGACGTTTTGACCATGTATCACAACTAACATTTAATATAATTGATCTTAATTTGACCTCCTGGATCGATCATTCAATAAGCTTACCCCAGCAACATCCCAAAGAACCAAAAATTACATTTGCCATCCAGTACAAACACTGTGTTCGAAAAGGAAATTTTTCATAAATGGTATTCGGCTATGGAACAATCTACCGCACCAATTAAAAACAATTAGGAGCGCAACTCAATTTTATAATAAAGTTAAAGATAACTTAAAATCGCAAAACACTTAAGTTTAAATTAATATATGTAAAATAAAATAACAATAAAAAAAAATAATAATATAAAAAAATTAATAATAAAAAAATATAAAAAACTATAACTATTAAAAGAAAGAAAAATAGCACCATTGATTGGGCATTCTTATTTGTGCTATAAAATGGCCATTTTTTAAAATATTTGAATTCTGTTTTTATGAGTTACTAGGTTACATATCTAGTAACTAAAATAAGGATGGTTACGACCACAATGCGCACTGTTTATAAACCTTACGTACATTTATCTGAAAAGTTGCAAAATTAGGCGGCAACAAAAATAGCACTTTTTTTTTTAAAAAGCTTAAAAAACATAAAAAAAACAGATTTTAAAATTTTGTTTGTTGGAAAATTTTTTTTTTTTATTATGTGTGCTTTATTAATTGAATCTTCTCTATATGAGACTAACAATAAGTATATCAAATCTTAAAAATATAACTTAACTTACAGTCATGTAGACTGAATTTAGACTAACGGGCCCTAGTATTTATTGCTGGGCTGGCAGATCGTTTCGATGCAGACGAGTTCTGTTCTGTTAGGCTCCTTGCGAGATTATTTGGGTGCTGTATAAGCTTGTTGTGGTAGGCTGCTTTCTGCTTAGATATTTCATCTTTGACCGGTGGTATGCCCAGATCCCTATGGATGTTTTCGTTCCGAACATACCATGGTGCCCCAGTGATTGTTCGAAGGATTTTTGATTGTGAGCGCTGTATGATGTCAACATTGCTGTTGCTCGCGTTTCCCCAGAGCTGAGAGCCGTAAGTCCAAATGGGCTTAAGGGTGGAGTTGTAGAGAAGAACTTTAAAGTCCAGACACAGGGGTAATCGAGAATTTATAATCCAGTGTAGGCTGCTAGCTTTAAGTCTGAGATGTACTTTCTTGCATTCAATGTGCCTCCGCCAGGTTAGGCGTCTGTCGAGGTAGACGTTGAGATATTTTACATCGCTGGCTTGGGGGATCTGCGTACTATTCAAAGAATTAAGGGTAAGCGTTATATGTGTACACTTTTGTTCATTAATTTTGAATCGCCAGTCTGATAGCCACTTCTCAACTACCACCAAATGATCAGCTAGTTGAGCTGTTGCTCTAGTTGGGCATCTCGAGCGGCTCAGGATTGCGGTGTCGTCAGCAAATGTGGATGTAGTCAGCCTCTCGTTCGTAGGGATGTCTGCTGTGTATAGGACGAACAGGGTAGGGCCCAGTGCGCTACCTTGTGGGACTCCGGCTTCAATGTTATACTCGTTGGATGTCGTTGTATTGCATCTCACCTCGAAGACTCCGTGGTAGAAATACGACTTAAGTAACTTGTGAGTGTTTTCTGGCATTAATGTTATGATTTTATGCATAAGGCCTTCAAGCCACACTCGGTCGAATGCCTGAGAGACGTCGAGGAATATCGCACAACAATATTCCCGATGTTCGAAGGCTGTACGAATTTCCGAAGTTATCCGGTTGACTTGCTCGATGGTTCCGTGGCTTTCACGAAACCCGAACTGATGTGCCGGTATTAAGTTTTGCTCTCTCAAATATGGTGCTATGCGCGTGAGCAGGCATTTTTCTAGTAATTTGGACAGGCACGGTAGTAAGCTTATTGGCCTATAGGATGAGGGAATTGTGTGGTCTTTTCCAGGCTTCGGTATCATTATAACCACAGACTTTTTCCATTTTTTGGGGTAGTAGCCAAGTCTTGTGATCCCGTTAAATAGCTTGCATATAGCATCCACTGCGCAGTTTGGAAGTTCAATTATCATTTTTGGGGTTATTAGGTCGCCCCCTGGAGCCTTTTTCGGTTTTAGTTGCTTTATAATGACATTAGAAATTTCAGGCTCTTGAAACAAAATCGGGTTAATTGCAATTTTAGAGCTAAGCGGGGGTAGTTGAAAAGAGTTGGTGGCGGCGTTTGGCTAAAATACATTTCGTAGGTGTAGACCAAATGTTTCGGCTCTGTCCTCGTCACTGCGGGCCCAAGTACCCGAGGAGTTTCTTTCTATCGGAGAGCTTAAGTTTGGGTGAGCTCTCCACAAAGGATGCTTTGTACTGGTCGGCGACAGTTTCTTGATGTACCGGCGCTGCGCAAGCTCTTCTTCTTGCTTGAGGGTGCTTGATCTGTATGAAGTATAGCCTCTTATTTGGAAGTTGTATTTACTTGTGAGATGCGTTTCTGCCAGCAGCATTACATCTATTTGGTTTTCATTGAGGAATTAAGTTATTTCAAGTTTGTGCCGTGAAACGCCATTGGCATTCCACATGGATATTCGAAGGCAAGACATCGATTATTTAGATTGTTGGGAAGTGAGCAATTCGGCTGGCCGAAGCTAGCTTCCTTTCTTGTTTTTAATTGGCATCAATTCAAGTTTTACTTTTATACTATCCTCTACATTAGATATCTTTGGTTATTTATTTTCCCTAACAAGTTCATGTAAGGGTTCGGTAATGGGCCTAAAAAGGTCATCCAGGAGGTTTATTTCTTGATCACCGCGTTCCAAACGTTTCTTTAACTTTGTCCCGGTCCACAAAAGTGATAACCCGGAATATGAGCTTCAAACGGTAATGTATTGATTAGCTTATAAACAAGACCACCACCGCGTTTACAATTGAAAATACGACTGCAACGATTTACCCATTTTATTGATGTTTAATTATCAAAGATTTCTCATTGAATGAAGTACATTTGTTTGAAAGAAAAAATTGTAGTTAGATATATTAATTATGAAAATGAGAAAAATCTGCCGCCCCGTCATAGTGCTCTCTTACCGAACACAATTAGAGCTGTTCGCGCCAAAGCGGCACCCCCAGCCCCGGCCAATTTTCCCTTCAAGCGCCCCTGGAGCCTTGACAGTCGAGAGAGCAGTTCTTCCAGATCGCTCGCATCTCGCTCTCTCGCACTGTTAAGTGTCTCCACTCCGCTCTCCAAGCGGCTCTTGGAACTTCCACTCTGTAGTTTTAAGTTAGTTCTAATTTACAAGTGTACAAGTGAAGCCGAATAAACCGTGAAGTATTTTTTTTTATAACGTTTAAAAAGGGCGTTCGAATTTTCAATCGGAACTCAATCATCAACCCACCCTGCTGGAAAAACCCGCCCCCCGTCAGCTCATGATCCATCGACCGGATAATTCTAGAAGAGGAGACGAAGCTCCAGCACCAGCACATAAAATGCATGCTTCTTAATGTACGTACATAACTAGTCGATATGGATTGGATTGAATTTTGCTAAAACAATTGACCCGACGACAACTCAATTAAATAATTAAATGAAAGTGAGGAAGAAAGTGTACAGAAACCAGTATTTATGCCAAAACAGAGTGTCTTCTGTGCTGGCATTCCATTTACACAGGCTCACAATCATAACAAAACAAGAAATTTTGCAGTCGAATGAATTCCGGATTGTCTGAGGGAATTCAGTTAGCAGGGATCTCGTCCTGCATATGAAGTTGCTATACGGACTGCAAACAGAAACACGCATTTGCATTTGCATATATGTAGATTTATATAAATAAAGCTGAACATAAAGCTGGTCACTTGCCTTAATTAAGCTTGAGGTTGGGATTGGGATCTCTTTGGTGGAGCAGAGTGAGCAGTCAGGATGCGATAAACTAATTGAAACATATGTATACGAGAGGATGGACTCTCATATCTACATATCCATTGCAACGTATGTACATAAGGGAAAAGTCACGTAACGTAACGTAAGGCAACGTAAGCACGATAACACGTACGTTCCTTCGCGGTACACCCTACAAACATTTCTAAATCGACATTTAAAATACAGTCCACAGCATTTATAATTTCCGAATATAAAATATACAATTTATACACATATTTCCGAGCTCCCACAAACACATATATACACAAATTAAAAACATATAATTCTGATGCCTGCGAATTAATAAGTACATATGCCCGTCCTCCGCAACATATGTACATAAAGGAGAAACGCACATACGTTCACCCAGCACACCCTACAAAAAATTGCAACATCCATTTATCATTATATTATACATTGGCAAAATAACTTGTTTCCACTGAACAAAATTTATTATATATTGCAAAATTACCAAAATAACCTGTTTCCACCGAACCCATCACCACGAGACGCCTTTCCAAATTTTGCATGATATTTATTTCAGCAGCGCACACACCGTCGGCTTACATCCATTAAAAATAAACATAAATAAATACTTTTTTTGTGAAAGCCGTGACGGTGCGCGTTATAGATATATTTTCCGCTCATTTTCACAACCAATTGCAAATATCTTGCAGAACATTTGTTTCAAATCAGCGTTATTTTCCTCGCACATAAAAATAGTGGTTCCGAAAACTTTGAAATTTGTACTGGTGTTCCGTTTCCACATATTCCACAAGTGGACCAGAGCTGCAACGCTAATAGGAAACACAAGCGGACCGCTTGCAATCTATACCGAGGAATCTAAAGCGCCACTGCGATATATAAATTTTTTTTTGGTTTTTTTTTTAAACAAAGTCAAATACATTCCATACGAATTTTTGTCGCCTCGCTCCACTATACATTGACATTGTTAACATTCAGCTGTTAGGATTTTTGAAATTTTGGGGCCGCACCTGTATCTTCCGGAAGTTATCCATTTCGTCAATCTTTTTCTTTACGAATCAATCCCGGTGATCCGCAACAGCGTGACCACATTCCAGGACAGACTTTTCTGGAATGCCAGGAGACAAAACAAAATTATCAGTTCCGTCTGCAAATAAAACGCGATCGCTATCCGCATCTCCTCGCGCGCGCACCCCAAGCCCAGTAGCCCCAAGACCGATATCGAAGGCAAAAAGCGAGACTTCACTAGCCATCCAAGCAGGCGACAAGAAGTTGTCTGTTCCTACGATCGACCATAAACGATTGTCTCGGAGTCCGCTCACGTCTAAGGTTAGGTCACAAATCCAGACCAAGTCCGTAAAGTCGCTAGCAACTCGTTCTCAGGCAAAAATGAGTAACGAAATTGCAGTTGCAGCCCTCGCGCGGTTTATCACGGTGTCCGACCGTATGAGCTATTTCAGAGCGACCATAGAAACTCCAGGAGCAGCAGCTCCGTCCGTCCACACCTGCAAAGTCCGAAAAGAACAAGTCCGTTCACTCTGGGACAAAGCCGAGAAGGAATTTGAAGCGTGTCTAGACACGATTTCCAGCCTTACGACTGAAGAGGCGGCGGACATTTTGGCGACTCTACACCGAAAATATGAATATTGCTATTCGGTGTACGAGGAGCTATCGGTTCAGCTCAGCGAGTTAATTGACCGAGCCAGTTCACAGCAGCCGTTGTCGAGCACCGACAATCATTCCGCGTACATTCCGTCTGGGTGCCGGTTGCCTCCATGTGATACAGAAGTATTCGAGGGAGACTATCTCAAATGGCCAACATTCAGGGACCTTTTCACTGCCGTCTACGTCAACAACACACGGTTGACGCCGGTCGAGAAGTTATTCCATCTCAATGCGAAAACGAGCGGTGAGGCAAAGGCAATTGTTGCCAAGTCCCCGCTCACTAATGATGGTTTCGCTTCCGCTTGGGAGGCGCTTCGAGACCGTTTCGAAAACAAATGACTTTTAGTGAACAGTCAGCTCAAGCTCCTGTTTAACTTGAGTTCCTGGCCACTCCATAAAAGAGCTTCAGAGCACCATCCAAGGGTGCCTGACAGCAATAGCCCGCTCAAAAATATCAACCGAAAATTGGGATTGCTTGCTGGTATACCTGTGCGCCAGTAAGTTGCCCAGATTGACCCTTTTCTTGTGGGAACAATCCCATACATCAAAGTCCGATATTCCTACATGGGATGAGATGAACGCGTTCCTTAGCGATAGGTATAGAACCTTAGAAGCCATTGAGGATATGAAGCAGAGTCTTGGGGGTCCGTCAACTTCCAAAAATTCCCAAGTTACGAAGAAGCTTCACTCCTTTGAAGCCAAAGTGAGTACCAAACCAAAGAGCTGCGATTTGTGCTCGAAGGAGAGTCACCCAGTGCGGTTGTGCCCTCGCTTCATTCAGATGGCAATCGAGACGCGGGAAAGCTACATAAAAAAACAGTTATGCTTGAATTGCTTCGCGAGAGGCCATCAGCTCCGGGATTGTTCCAATACGCACAGCTGTTTCGTATGCCGAGGGAGACATCACACGCTTTTGCATCGAGGCAACCCTTTTTCCAACAATCCAAGTTCCTCTGGAAATTCGAGATCTAGACCCAATCCTTCGGCGGGAGGCTCAGACAATCCCGATGGACACTCAAATGTACAAGTCTGTTTTGCCTCAGGCTCTAAGGCAGTTCTCTTGGTCACGGCAATGATTGACATCTGCCACCTCGGAACCCATTTCCGAGCACGCGCTCTGATCGACTCGGGATCTGAAGCGACGTTCATAACGGAGCGTCTTTTCAAGTTGGTCAATCTTCCCTTCCGCCCCATTCAAGCTCAAGTGTCTCGTTTAAATCAGACCGTTTCTGCCCAGTCAACACGGCTTTGCCATTTCGCCATTCGTTCTCCTACTAACCCGGGCCTGCAGTTAGACACCGCAGCGTATGTTCTGCCAGAACTAGCAGGCAGATTACCCTCACATTCCATTTCACAAAATATCCTGAGAGATTTGCCAAACCTTCAATGGGCAGATCCCACAGTTCTTCAGAGTTCCCAGATAGACGTTCTTATCAGAGCTGATATTCTTCCATCCGTGCTGCTGAGCGGCACAAAGACCAACATCTGCGGATCTCTTTTTGGGCAAGAGACCATCTTCGGGTGGGTGCTCACTGGTCCAGTGTCCATGTCCACGAGCAACCGAGTCTCAGCCTTTACGACTCAAGTTACAAAAACAAATGAGGCGTCCTTAGACAAACTTCTTACAAAGTTTTGGGAGGTGGAAGATCTACCATCAAAAATGGTAAAAGAGTCCGATTCCGTCTGCGAAAGTAATTTTCTACGAACCACAACTAGAGACGCGAGCGGGAAGTACGTAGTGACGTTACCGTTCTGCGACCCCGATCATTGTGGATCTGAGTTGGGTTACTCAAGGTCTATAGCACTTGCTCAGTTTCTGAGAAACGAGAATCGTTTACGAAGAGACACTACATTAAATGAGCAGTACAACTCCGTGATCCAAGAATATTTGGACTTAGGCCATATGAGAGAGGTTTCGCCCACTCACAATTCTCCAAACAACTACCTCCCACAACTTGCGGTGATAAAACCCGAAAGCACTACCACGAAACTCCGGGGGGTATTCAACGCATCCAGCCCTTCTGCAAATGGGACTAGCTTGAACGATGTGCTTCATGCCGGTCCAGTCCTCCAATCTGACTTAACGATTCAGATTTTAAAGTGGCGCTATTTCAGGTATGTCTTTAGTGCGGACATCACGAAAATGTATAGGCAGATCTGGGTCGATCCAAAGCACACGCCCTTTCAAAGGATTCTTTTCCGAAACAAGGAAGGTGACATTCGAGATTACGAGCTGAAAACCGTAACATTCGGTGTCAATTGCGCGCCCTATCTCGCCATCCGAGTGCTGAAACAGCTGGCTGATGACGTCGATCAGCAGTTTCCAAAAGCCAGTCACATAATCCGCAACTTCATGTATGTTGATGACGTTTTAGCAGGATCGAATTCTCAACAAGAAGCTCAACTTACCATCCAGGAGTTAGTAACCGCTTTGAATTCGGCCGGTTTTCCGCATAGAAAGTGGACTTCCAACCACAAGGGGGTTTTAAAGGACATTCCAAATGAGCATCTTCTCCATTCTGAGTTCCTGAATATTGATGCCGAAAGCACAGCCAAAACTCTCGGCATTCGTTGGAGAGCAACCACCGACGAGTTCTACTTCGTGCCCCCAGAAATATCCGTCAAGTCCTCCTATACTAAAAGAGAAGTTCTCTCCCAGATCGCAAAGCTATTCGATCCCGCTGGAAGGCTTGCTCCGTTCATCGTCCGGGCCAAAATTTTTATGCAGGAGATCTGGCTGCAAGAGTTAGGCTGGGATGACAACCTTCCCGACGAAATGAGCCATAGATGGCAAGTGTTCCTGCAAAGTTATTCCGATCTCGATCAAATCCGTATTCCGAGATGGGTCGGTTACCAGCCCCAGGTAAAAATCGAGCTTCACGGTTTCTGTGACGCTTCCCAAAAAGCCTATGGGGCTGCGCTGTATGTCAGGGTTGAAGTCGGTCAGCAGATATTGACTAATCTGCTAACGGCAAAGACCCGGGTTGCCCCTGTGAAAACTGTATCTCTCCCCCGACTCGAGCTATGTGGTGCCCTATTGCTGGCAGATATGGCATCTACCATCCTTCCAAATATGCTGTCAAAAAGCTCTGAGATTTTCTGCTGGACAGATTCTACCATTGTCCTGGCATGGTTAAAGAAACCAGCCTGCTCCTGGACCACATTCGTAGCCAACCGCGTAACCAAAATAGCTCAAGCTACAAAGATTGAGAATTGGTCACATGTGCGGTCAGAACACAATTCTGCCGACCTAGCTAGTCGCGGCGTGTCCCTGCAAGAGCTGGGCGATAGCAACCTCTGGTGGCATGGGCCCCAGTGGTTACAATTGCCCAAACTTCAATGGCCAGAAACTTCGGATCCACACCCAGTCACTGAATTAGAGCAGCGCGCGGTGAAGGTTCATTTCGTAAAGCTCCCCGCTGATGATTTCCTTGACCGTTTTTCCAGACTAGACATGGCTTTACGAGTCCTGGCTTACGTCCAAAGGTTCCTAAATCGCTGTCACAAGGCTCCGGTAAGTCCGGATAAGCAGCTCAGTAATCGGGAAATCCGGGAGGCTGAGAGGACCTACATAATACTTGCCCAGCGTGAAGAGTACGCGCTCGAGCTTCGATTGTTGCGAAGCAAAAAATCCATACCCGCATCAAGCCAAATTGCTAATTTGTTTCCATTTATAGACCAACATGGAGCATGTGGTCGCTTAACTGCCTCCAAGGTCCTGCAGTATGACGAGCGCCATCCTGTATTACTCCCGTACAGCTGTCGGTTATCTCGTCTTCTTGTCCAATTCACGCACCAGATTACGCTTCATGGCGGCAACCAATTGATAGTGCGCTTGATGCGAACCAAATATTGGATTCCTAAAGTCAAGAATCTGGTAAAGGGCGTGGTGAATTCATGCAAGGTGTGCACCATTTATAAAAAAAGACTGCAGACCCAATTGATGGGCGATTTTCCGACTGATCGAGCCTCTTTTTCCAGGCCATTTACTTACACCGGCGTCGATTACGCCGGCCCCTTTGAACTACACAGGGAGAGCATGTCTCATCACTAAGGGATATGTTTGTGTGTTTGTGTCCTTTTCTACGAAGGCCATCCAGTTGGAATCCACCTCCGACCTTACAACTGAGAAGTTTCTAGCAGTGTTGCGCGTTTTGTAGCTAGAAGAGGTTGTCCTCAGCGGGTCCATTCCGACAACGGCAAAACATTTGTTGGTGCCTCAAGTCTTATTTCCCGTGATTTTACGCAAGCACTAAAGGAGTCAGTGACTGATGCGTATAGCCATCAGGGACTCGTGTGGCGTTTCATACCCCCAGGAGCTCCTCATATGGGAGGCCTGTGGGAGGCAGGAGTAAAGAGTTTTAAAACGCTGTTTTACAAATCCACGTCCGCTCGCAAGTATACCTTCGAAGAGCTTTCCACGCTTCTGGCAAAGATTGAAGCCTGCCTTAATTCCTGACCAATCTCTCCAATGTCAGAGGACCCGACAGACTTGCTGGCACTGACGCCTGGCCATTTTCTGATCGGGGGTCCGTTGCTTTCCACGGCGGAGCCCGAAATCAAAAGCGAAGCCAAGTCGATTATAAATCGATGGCAACATCTCAAGGCCCAGCATCAACAATTTAGTTCGCGATGGAAAGAAGAGTATCTAAAGGAACTCCACAAGCGTAACAAGTGGCTAAGTCCATCCAGAAATCTACAAATCGACGATATGGTGGTCATCAAGGACGATAACTTGCCATTAAATGACTGGCGGCTCGGCTTCGTAGATATTCTTACTTCTCGTGGAACCATCCAACGTCCGGACCACAAAGTAGTTCTCCTTCCTATGGAGGCTAAGGCAACCTCTAAATCTCCACAATAATGCCTTCTGTTCCCGCTGTCCTCCCAGTAACCATCACTAAAGCGACTGCCTTTCTGATATGTTCGTTGTTTTTTTGCTTTCTCTTCCAAGAAGTTCAGAATGGCTCCTCGCCCACGCACTTCCCAGACCCTTGTCAGCAAATGTTCTCGAGGTATAAAATCCTACCGCTGCCGAGTCTGCCAGGGTATACATCCGCTACGGAAATGCAACCGGTTCCTGAGGCTAAGTACGGAGAAGCGTCTCCGAGCAGTACTGGTGAACAATTACTGCCACAATTGTTTGGCTCATCAACACTATGGAGGGAAATGCCGCAGTGGTGACGCCTGCAAAAAATGTGGACAGGATCATCACACCTTGCTCCACATGCACGAGATGCCCGCGATAACTCGCCGATCGCCTTTCCAGCAACGCCACCAGTCGCCTGTCCAGGAACGATACCAGTCGCCTTCCTCGCAACGTCGCCATTCGCCGTCCCCGAGAATGTTCGCGCCAAAGCAAACTAGTCTCTCAGTTTTAAAGCTATCGGGCTCAAACTTTCCCAAAAGTCTTCTTTCTATTGCAGGTAGTATATATGTCACAACCGACCGGATCGGACAACTATATCTTACTTACCTTCTACTTTTGGGAATACTATTTTTTAAATATTTCTGAATTTCGAATAATTTTTTAAAAAAATCGGATGACTATATCATATAGCTGCCATAGGAACGGCCGGAAAATTTAATGTAAATTAAAAGGAAAAAAATTATATATTTGTTGACTTTTATTACATTCTCTTCTTCTCTGGGATATGTCTTTTCTTAAACATTTAAAAATTTCGTTTTAAATTTATATAAAATTCGGACGGCTATATTGTATAGCGGCCATGGGAGGGATCAAAAAATAAATGCCAAAGTAATACGAAAGCAGCTAAAATTTGGATTGTTGTAATATATGCGTAAGTTAATTTAAATTAATGTTTTTGTAAATGAATAGGAATGATCTGCAAGGGTATATAAACTTCGGCTGGCCGAAGCTAGCTTCCTTTCTTGTTTTTCTTAGTTATCCTGAAAACTATGATGATCAAAATTTGAAAATATACGAAACGAATATACAAAAAGTATGCTTTAATCCTAAAACCGAATAAAGGGTACACGGGCATAAAAATATAAAAAATTAATAAACAACAATTTGATTCCTACAACATTTACTCCACTTCGCTCAAAAACTGGTTTAGGTTACATGAGTATTCAGAAATCAAACCCAAACTATATATATTGGAATGATGTAAATTAATTAGTTGAATGATTGTACATTTTGGTGGCATGGAAAGCAGTGGGTAATACCATTCACAATAATGAAATTGTTTCAATATTAGAAGAATTGCGTGAGGAAATGATTATATTTTATAAATACGACTAGCAATACCCGAAGCGACGTTGTCCGCTATTATTAGCAAATCATTTCTTTCTCTAGATAGTAACCTGATTTTATTATATTTCAGAATTTTAATTAATATCCAAGTAAAATCCCGTCTAACCTTAGCTGAGCACCACAGTAAACCCACCTAATATTTGACCATAACCCCTAACCATAACTTACCTTTCCTTTATACCGCCTTAACCCCACCTGTCTCTCACCCCAGGCACACTTTTTTAACACCCTAATGCAGTTTTCACTATTTCCTCGCCGTAACTCCAGTATAACCCATCCATATTCAGCCTTCACGCCAAAAAACCATTATTTTAACCATCTTTCTCCACCATAGCACCATTTCTTTCTTTCCTTAGCCAACAATTTTCCCACTCTAGTCTAGAGTCTAGAAAAAAATGTTTCCTTGCTTAAAACCCACTGTAATTCTACTTAAACATCACTTTTTCTTGTTTGTCATCTTAACCCACCTTGTCCTCGCAAAAGCCAAAAACAAGAGAGAACGCTATAGTCGGGTGCCCCGACTATCAGATACCCGTTACTCAGCTAAGGGAGTGCGAGGGAGATAGATATATAAAATCTTTGATCAGGCATAACTTTTTAACGAATGGTCCGATTTGAAAAAATTGAAAATAAAACTGCATTTTTAGTTTTCCAAAATCTTTAATGGTGTGGGCGCCAGACACCTTTCAAAAAATGGTGTAGGGCGATTGAGGGCGTTAGAGGGGGCGTGGCACCATTTTGAAATAAACTTGCGCTGCGTAGGAACTCCAAGAATATGCATGCAAAATGCCAATCCTCTAGCTTTTATAGTTTCCGAGATCTCAGCGTTCATACGGACGGACAGACGGACAGACGGACAGACGGACATGGCTAGTTCGACTCGGCTAGTGATCCTGATCAAGAATATATATACTTTATAGGGTCGGAAAAGCTTCCTTCTCCCTGTTACATACTTTTGCACGAATACAATATACCCTTTTACTCTACGAGTAACGGGTATAATAACCTTACATTTTTATCCTTCACCCTTTCTTTACATTACCTGTTAGCGTCACCCTAATCTAGCAATTGCCCCCATAGCCACAACTTAACCCCGCATTAACCACACTTTATTCCCACCTTAACCCAATCGTTTTGGTATCCTAAATCTATCATTTTGGTCAGCCGAATTAAAAGCAAAACAAACAGAGTGCTGCAAATAAACCCCCGAAAAACCTTAAAAACTTAAAAATATATTGAAAATAACACACAAATACCTATGGTACGCTACGGCCAACATGGTTTAACCGAAAAACGGATCCAATCGCAGGATCGGTGGGTTAAAAATAAATTAAGTGCCCCCATGTCGGTTGGGGCTCAACAGCTGGGTTAAAATAATATGGCGCACTAACTCTTTTGGGTGTAAACTGTAAGTAATTCGGTCTAAAAGTCAAGATTTAGCGATGTTTAAGGTTTCCTGTTAGTCTTTTGGAGACACATTTTTCAAACAATTTCCTTCTTGCGCCCATCCTCTATAACACAATTTATGACCAATTCTTTCAAAACTTGTGTAGTCTGGCTTTTTCCTAAATTGCAATTTTTTATTTGTGCACGCAGATATTACATTGTTTTTTAAGATAAATGAATATGAGTGTATGTATGTACACATATGTATAGCTCAATAGTTTTTGTTAATTTTTTTACAGTATTGAAGTAGAGCCCAGAAACTCAAAAACCTGAATATTTTACGGACCACCTACACCTTTTGATTTAGAATTGCATCCATTAGATGATCCGTGTATTTTATCCCAATTGTGAAATAAGATAATTTTACATACATATATGTACATCCCGACTTGTCGATGTGTGTGTGTGTCGTTTCGTTTTTACATGTAATTTTGACTACTGAAAGTTTTTTACTGTTCTCCCCTTGAAATCCATTCTACAAATTATTTTAAGTCAAAACAAAAATTTCTTATGGATTTAACGGATTAGCTCCACATTTTTACTTAGAAGTGCATCTATTAAATAATCAGTTTTGGTATCCAAATTGTTTTTTTTTTATCAAATGTTCCTAAACCAGAAAAAAAAAATTGGCCGCCTCTCTTCCGCTTCAAATGACTCTCTCTGCTCTTTACTCTCTCGCTCTGCTTCTGCTGACGTTGTTTTTGTGAGAGCTGTGTTCGGAAATCGTTCGGCGGTCCGAACTCCCGAAGCAAACAAAAACAACGTGCTGCCAAATAGGCCCCCCCAATCTTGAAATCTAACAAAAAAAATCATATAAAATCAACCGTGGGTCAAAAAAAAAAAAAAAAATACCTTACTGATTGTATGGCATAGCTCCACACTTTAAAACAAAAACGGATCCGATCGCATAATCGGTGTGGAAAAATTAATTAAGTGCCCCAACCGGAAGTCGGTTGGGGCTCATCTTCTGGGCTTTCAAAGATTTCCACAAACAAAGCTTAAAAAAAAAATATCAACTTGTTTGGTTGAAAACTGTGGGAATGGTTGATGTTTTAATCAACCAATTTTGAATTTTTCAAGAGTCCTGGGAGTCCTTAGGAGCCGAATTTTAAAAAATCCTTTCTTAGTGCACACCTCCTCTAACACACGATTCAGACCCAATTTTTTCCAGAATTTTAGGACTTATGGTTTGGGCTGGGGGATCATGACGCAAATCGACATCTACTCTTTTATAGTAATACTCGATAACCAAACATGTTTTACATTTATAAACATCATGTCTGTCGACAAGGTTTGACAATTTTATATTGATAAGGAGCGATCAGAAAGTTTGAAACGACGACGAGGATGGTAATCTAAGTGCTCAGTATAAACGTATAAAAAACGGAACTAAACCCATAGATGATGATGTTTTAGTAATGAAGCAATATACGGATGAGAGCATCGGAAAATTGGGCGATAATTTAAGAAAACGTGTAACTCAAAGTATTAATCATTGACTTACAAAAATTTCAAACTTGGAAAATAAAATTGAATTGTATAATAAAACGGCAAACAGCAGTGACCAAATTGTTACAAAAATTTTGGAAAAGATTAAAACAATTGAGGATTATGTCTTTAAATATGTAACAAAACCGATATCGTTACCGAAAAAAAACAAAATTGAGTTAGAAGGTGTGGTTTTCAGTCTATTCGAAGAATATGATTGAACGAGAAATCGTAAGGCTGGGATGACACATTCAATTTTTATTATCAATTTATTCAGGGGTGTCACAGAAACCGTCGACGGTTTTGGGGACGGTTGGTTTAGAAACCAACCGATCAAAACCGTAGGTGTCACAGAAATTCGAGAGATTTCCTTTTTTCGGAAAATTTACCGAAAAACGATGAGGGCTGGATGCATACACTAAATATCGAATATTCAATAATTATCGAATTTTATTTGACTTATTTTGACTATTTTCCAATAAGTTTTAAACTTAATTTATGTTTTTATTGCAAAATTACAAAAATAATATATGTTTAAAGCGCATATTGTACACAATAAAAGAAAAAAACTAAAAATTTGAATTACCCGCCAGGCTATGTACATATTGCAGCCCTGAACAGCTGTTTGCAGCGGCTGCGATTGTTTACTTACGTTTATAAGTTGGCAAGAATTTTAAAGCAAAATGCCATTCTTTCGCAAACAGATGAAACGTAAGATAATTTCAAGTGTATTTTCTGCTGGAACTTTAAGTATTTTTGTAACTTTTAGGTTTCGGTACAATTTCCGACTTGATAAACATACATTTATAATGGTGTTTCATCTGATTGAGGAGCACATCCCAAAATCATCAATCCCGCCCTTGTTCCAGCTGGCCACGGTTCTGCGGTTCCTGGCAGTTGGGTCCTTTCAAAGAGTAATTGGGAAGGACTCTGACCTGGCCCTGTAGCCGTCAATGCTTCCTGTTGAAAGGGACCACCTCTTGTCGCCCTAGTCTCCTTTTTGTTGGTCGCAATCTTTTTTTTTATCGACTGCTTCCAATCCTTCCAAACCTTAACTTATTTACCAAAAATCACATTTAATAGACAAGTGTGTATGTAGTACATACTCTGTACTTACTCGGCGCCACCCGTCTGCGGTTTTACATGGTGGTCCATGGGCATTTAGCTCACTGGCCAGATCCTCCCAAGCGGTGGTCACCAGAACGCGGTCGCCCCGAGTAAATCCTTTGGCAATGTCGATATTATCGCGAATGAATCGCAAGAATATAGCGTCTTGCGCTGGTGACCTATGTTTACCCCTGAAAATTAGCAACGTTTATTTGTTTAAATTAATAATAAACAAACATTTTGTACTTGTTTAGTTACATATCTTCTTCTTCTTCACAGCCGGCGTTTTACCCGGCAAAAATAGGACATTTTTTTACGACAGTGATGCCAACTTTTTGCAAAGGCGGCCTGTTTTTATTAATTTTTCAATAAATACAACTTCTTTTACCATAAAATTTTTACCAGAAATAAGTTTCATTTTTAACTACAATACTAAGTACCTTTGAATAAATAATTCGTTAACAAAACATTTCGATAACTAAATCCGAAATTTTGACAAATTTGGTATTTTAAAGTGCTAGCTAATTGGTAACACTGCCAGGTAGACAGTTTGCCGACGGATTTTTTTTAGCTAATTTTTTCGAGAGTTTTTATAAAAAGCATATTTTTAAATATAACCCGAAGTAGGTATACAAATCGTAGTATTCAGGTAGTTCATAAAATTCATTAGAGTTGTCTTAAATAAAGTTATATTTTTGGGAAACATTTGTAAGTTGGTTAATTTTATCAAAACGTCCGGCAAAATATGGGGGATTTAGAAACTGTCAAAAATGACGTCTGTGACACCGAGATTTGCTATTCGGGGGAAATTCGGTTGGAATGGTTTTCTGTGACACCCCCGATTGTAACAATTTTTCCCTTATGCCAGTTTATATAAGTGCGAGCGAGATAGGTATAACATAAATTCGCCGGATAATTATTGTTGCTAGCAGCAGAGCAGTCGACAAAAATTGATTCTAGTAGATTCAATATTGACGATAGACACAATTTCAGGGCATACTATGTGAAAAGTGCTGTCAAAGTAAATATAGACCTGAAAAAGGCTGCCCTGTACACTTTAGAACTTAATATTATTTTAGTTAATTAATTAAAAGCGCTGGCTATTAAAAAGGGGGGAAAGAAGGTAAAATGTAAAAACTGTGATTGGATAAAATAATATAATATGGTGTGTAGGATTTAGCCACTGGCTTATGCGCGAAATAACTGATGAAGATGGAAATTTATACATCCGCACCCTACTTATGACGATTAAAGTTTTATAGCTCCATCTCCCTCGCACTCCCTTTAGCTGAGTAACGGGTATCTGATAGACGGGGCACCCGACTATAGCGTTCTCTCTTGTTTTTTTAATATAGGCTGACAAAAAAATGCACACGGTTGCCATTATGAAAAATAAAAAAAGTTCAATCCCTTTGTTCGCGCACTTTGCGAATTTAAATGAAATTTGTTGAACAGTGTAAGGCGGGAGCGGAAGCGCAATAAAGTTTTAATCGCTCTTGCGAATTCGCCCCGTCTCTCGCCCCATCGTTAAGTTAGGCTTAAGCGTTTTTATACTGAAATTAAAGAGTTAGTTGTTATATGAACTTCATTGCGCAAACTCCCTTTCGTCGTCCAAATAAATCGTAAATTTTCCCTGCAATCACACGTTTTCGCGTTTATAATACAAAACAGTATTAAATTTTCATGGTGACCCCGACGTGATTAGCAGTGGAACTCGAATTATTGTTTTTTTTTTTGGTGAAACAAACAAATTAAAAATCAAAGAAATCGCGCCGGCCCCCTTTTTTTAAACATTAAAGTGATCTGTTGCCGCTGATTTAATTCGTCGTTGCTGCCGTTGTTGTTGTTGCTGCCTCTTGTCGCCTGTTGCTGCCGATTTAATTCGTCGTTGCTGCCGCTGGAAAATTTTGACCGCTGCAGTTCTCAACCGCCGTTATCGCCAATTCACCGCTTTAATCCCCTACGCACAGGAAGGAAGTCATATGGATTCGAAGAGGGAAGTTACCGACGGATGTGAATCGTCCCACCAGGTATAGAGTGCTAAAAGTTGAAAGTTAATCTGTGGCGTGTCGTAAATTGTTTTTTGGCCCATCTTCAACTTTTTGCATTCGTGTGAAAAATTCGGTAGATAGCGATCACTCTAACCAAGAAATAAATAAAACTTGCATGCACTAACGATTATAATTCTGATACATACATCCATACATATATACATATTTCGAATTATAAATGCATATATGCATAAGTGAATCGCTTCGGACCAAAATCAAATAAATATTTGTCGGCATCCTGGTTGTTTAAAAAACAAAATTCCCCCATTTCTCGTAGTAGTGAACGCCAATTATAGCTTTGCAAAAAATTAAAGGGGTAAAAGTTGAGAATTGTGAAAAGATCTAATTCCAGAATTAAATCCTCGGCAAATTTTCTGCCGCGCATTTTTCTCAAATTTCCCTCGCTTTTCGCCATTTCCCGCGCCTTTAGGCGTCAGGTTTATATATTCGTTGCCCTTAGTTATCGGTCAGTGCATCATTCTCCGTTAGCATTGCGTTGAGCGCCGCCAGCCGTACACACATACACACACACACAGACAGCGCAGCCCGTTCTTTCGAGTTCTCTTTCGTCGTTTTCGTTTTCGATCGCTAGAACGGTGCAGGCGTTGCCGTTGCCTAAACGCTTGTTCGTTTTTTGGTGTTTAAGCTTGGCGTGTGCTTCCCTACACTACGTGCGCTCGGCATATTAATTATTAAATTGTTAAAATAAATTAATTCATTTAAATAACTCCCCCACACTGCTTGCATTCAGCTTATTCCTCTCGTTGGTTATTATTAAATTTATTTAATTTTATAATAATTTATATACAAAAAAAAAAAATTAAAATAAATTAAATTTAAAACTCTTCGATACCAAAACAAACAAAAACAAAAACAAAATGCCGAAAACAGAAAGTAGCAACAAGGAAATCGAAGAGTTAAAAAACCAACGAGATGGGTATATGAGGAGTATAGCGCGAACGCAAAGATTTTTAAATGAGGGTCGATTCTCTTTAAATGCGGTTGAGTTAGAATGTCGATTAGAAATCCTAAATGCTTCGAAATGCTTCGCTTATACAAAACAAAATCGAAGCGAAAGATGGAGATGATGTGTACCGCGAAGAGTTCGAAGAGACAGCAATTATAGCAAAATCGTTGCTAATTTCCCTAATTGTCGAAGCAAAGCGCAAGAGCGTTGACAATTCTGCTCCGCCGGCAACGCGCACACCCCAATGCCGTTTGCCAAGCGTCGCTCTTCCAACTTTCAGCGGAAAACATTCCGAATTTAAAAATTTTATAAGCCCTTTCGAAACGTTCGTTGACAAAGATGACACGCTGCACGATATCGAAAAATTTAACCATCTAATATCGTGTTTGGCTGGAGACGCGCTAGGAACAGTCAGGGCATTCCAAGTAACCGCGGATAATTATCCAAAAGCCCTGGCTAGCCTAAGGCGGGTGTACGATAATGATTGTTTGATTTTCTTTGACAATATATCGACACTATTTAATCTGCCAAAGATTTCCCAGCCATCAGCTACAGCCTTGAGAAACCTGATCGACACAGTCACAGCGCTGTACGATTCTCTTTTGTCCATTGGGGATGACAAACGTATTACGAATGCCATCCTCATCCATCTAGTAATGGGCAAAGTCGATGCAGGAACTAAAAGAAAATGGGAAGAACAGTTAGATTATACCTCGCTTCCTCTTTGGAGCGAGTGTGAGTCAGCCCTGAACAAGCGCTATCAGCATATGGTTGCCGAAGAAGCGTGTAAGCCAAAAGTTGTTCAGCAGAGCCAGGCTTATCCTAAGAAGAATGGAAACAGGAGTTTTTCGTTTGTTGCTGCCATGGACGACCCCGAAGTGTGTGTGTTTTGCAACTCAGCAGAACATCAAGTAGAAAATTGCAATGCTTTTGCTGCCCTAACAGTTCAGCAAAGATTCGATTTCGCAAAGAAGGCTCCCTTATGCATTAACTGCCTCCGTAAGGGACACACGGTAAAAAGATGCAAATCGAAAAGATGCAGGGTGTGTAAGTCATCACACCACACATTGCTGCACATTTATTCGCCATCAAATCTCGCGTTGCCACCTCCTCCTCAGCCCACGCTCTTGCAGAATAATCCATCCACTTCGCATGTTTTGCATGCGACTGCATCGGATAGAGTTATTCTTGCCACAGCCATCGTAAGCGTCCAAACAAAAAGTGGCGAATTAGTTTTGGCTCGAGCGTTGCTCGATTCTGGTTCGCAAGTAAATTTTGTGACCGATGAGCTCGCTCAGAGACTCCAGATTAAGAGAGAGGACGTGTGTTTGAGCTTGCGGGGCATTGGTGGAATTAATGCTCAAGCAACCAAGAAAATACACACGTTGGTCAAGTCGTGAGTGGGTAGCAGTCAATTGTCGTCCGAATTTTACATATTAAAAAATATTTCTGGTTATCATCCGGATCAAACGGTGAACACCAACGGCTGGAGGGTGCCTGAAAATATTCAATTGGCAGATCCATTCTTCTTCAAGCCCCAAAAAATAGATATGCTCATTGGCGCAGACTCGTTCTTTGAACTATTGTCAGTCGGCCAGATAAAGCAAGGGCCTGAGTTTCCCATTTTTCAGAAAACAGTTCTCGGCTGGATAGTGTCAGGGAGATGTGCCTCAGAAAAAATAAGAAATGCTGAAAAGTTGGTACATCTCAGCTGCCAGGAGGAAGTGTTGGATTCAATAGACACAACCCTGCAGAAATTTTGGTCTGTGGAGGACTTGCCGCCCAAGGCCAAGGTCCACACTCCTGAGCAGCAACTTTGTGAGCAACATTTTGAGAAAAATACTCAAAGATTGTCGTCCGGGAGATTTTCGGTTCGTCTGCCGTTCAAATCTGACCCAAACACTCTTGGTTTATCATATGAAGTTGCGAAACGTAGATTTTTGTCGCTTGAAAGAAGATTATCCAAAGATCCTTCTTTAAAAAAGATGTATCTGGAATTCATGGAAGAATATGAAGCCATGGGCCACATGTCCTCCACGAACGATAAAATTCCAGACAGTCCGCACTATTTTATTCCGCACCAATGCGTGCTGCGACCTCAAAGCACCTCAACAAAGTTGAGAGTGGTATTCGACGCCTCGAGCCGTACATCGACGCAGGTCGCGTTGAATGACATCTTGATGGTTGAGCCCACCATTCAAGAGGAGCTGTATTCGACCCTGCTTCGGTTCAGACTGCACAAGTTTGCGCTTGCAGCAGACGTAAAGAAGATGTATCGTCAAGTAATGGTTGACGAAGCTGACCGAAACTTTCAGCTCATAGTGTGGAGACGAGATCCATCTGAGTCTCTAAAAATATTCAAGCTGAACACCGTAACTTATGGAACTTCGCCAGCACCCTATCTGGCGATTCGCTGTTTAATGCGACTTGGAGAGATCACAGGATTCGTGTCCAAAAGCCGCCAAGGTCATTCAGAATGACTTTTATGTTGACGATTTGTTGACTGGCGCCAGATGCGTTGAGGACCTGTTAAGCCTTCGGGACGAAGTTTCTCAGGTATTGCAAGAGGCAGGATTTGAATTGGCAAAGTGGTTTTCTAACTGCCCAGAGTTGTCCGCATCTCAAAGCGCTGTCACGCCGCTAACGGCAGACTCAGACGTAACTAAAACCCTTGGCGTGGTTTGGTTACCGGGTAAAGATTACTTTCAATTTCGGTTGGATGACTCTTTCCTGGATCTTCGTGCGACAAAACGAAACATACTGTCGGTGACTGCCCGACTTTTCGATCCGCTTGGCCTATTGTGTCCTCTAGTGACTAGGGCAAAAATGTTGTTGCAGGAACTGTGGCTTCGAAAGTTAGACTGGGACGAGTCGCTGGCGATGCAACTGCAGACATCTTGGGAAGCGTTTAAGGGAACGCTGTTGCAGCTGCCCAAGATCAAGGTATCGCGATTTGTTCATACAGACGCCAAAGTCCCGGCAGAAATACATGGTTTCGCTGACGCTTCCATGCGAGCATATGGAGCGTGCATCTACGTTCGCGCTAGTACCGCTGAAAGTTTAAAAGTATCTTTATTGACAGCAAAATCCAAAGCAGCTCACCTTCTTGCGGATCTTTATAATCGTGTAAGACCATTGCTTAATTTTCCGATCACAAAGGTGTTCCTATGGACGTCGGTTTTCGTCTCAAACCGAGTTGCAGAGATCCAAGAGTGGTCGGAAAAAGCAACTTGGCGACATGTCCCTACGAAAGTAAACCCAGCGGACATCGTGTCACGGGGATGTGACGTTGAGGAACTCACAGCGTCCATTTGGTTCGCTGGGCCGTCGTTTTTGCTTGATGCTGAAAAGATTGGCCTGTAAATCGACACTTTGAAGTACCTGCTGATGTCGTGTCGACGGAATTACGCAAGTCAGCATTGGCGCTTATGGTAATTCCAGAGCCCAACTATGTGCTTCAGAAAATAGAGTCATTTTCGTCGCACATAAGGCTTCTAAGAGTTTTCGTGTGGGTCTTTCGGTTTATTCAAAGGTGCAAAAAAGTGTCGCAGCCCTTTGAAATAAGTGTTACTCCAAGAGAACTGAATTTTACGTTCGAGAAAATAGTGGAAGTGATCCAATCTCACGAGTTCAGTGACGACATAGGCAAAATTCGAAAAAACAACCCGGTAGCAACGAATATTCAGAAACTAAGCCCTTTTCTCCAGGAGAAACAATTAGATTGGTGTTCCTCGACATTGCTGCGAGTTGGGGGTCGGTTATTGAATGCTCCTATCCCGTACGAAGCCAAATTCCCGTTGTTGTTATCGAAAGGCTCACAGTTTGTTAAAACCTACGTGTCCTATCTGCACGTTACAAATTGTCATGCTGGCCCTCGAGCTCTTGTAAGTCTGTTGCGAGAAAAGATATGGTTGGTTAATGCGCAGGAAGTTTGCCGCAGAACAGTTCGTTCTTGCATTCTTTGCTTTCGGTGCAAGCCGCAACTCTTGACGCAAATCATGGGGAACTTGCCATCAGACAGACTTCGAGCTCTCCGCCCTTTTAATATCTGTGGTGTTGATTTTTGTGGCCCATTCAACACAACGTATCGTATCCGTGGTAAGCCACCGTACAAATCATACGTGGCATTGTTTGTATGTTTTGCGTCCAAAGCGGTCCACTTAGAGTTAGTGTCCGACCTCACCACTGATGCGTTTTTGTTGGCACTCCAAAGGTTCGTGAGTCGACGCGGGATTCCGGAGAAGGTGTGGTGCGACAACGCGACGAACTTCGTCGGAGCCGATCGCCACATGAGAGAGTTCTGGGCCCGTCTGGAGGAGCAGGGGGGCGGTATCGCAACATTCGCGTCAAGAAAAGGATGCGAGTTTGCGTTCATACCGCCCAGAGCACCTCACTTCGGCGGACTTTGGGAGGCAGGTGTGAAGTCTGCAAAGCACCTGTTCCTTCGTACGGTCGGCGAAGACATACTGACCGCGGAGGAGCTCGGAACTCTCCTCACCAGCGTGGAGGCCGTTCTCAACTCCAGGCCCCTCGGAGCGATCAGCACGGATCCCAACGACGGCGAAGCTCTAAGCCCAGGCCATCTCCTGATCGGCGGGCCCCTCCTAGCTCCACCCTCAGCAGCGCTCCCGAACCAAGTCAGCCCAACCTGCTTGCGACGATGGCGCAGTGTCTCGTCTCTCAGGCACAGGTTTTGGCAGCGATGGTCCCGGGAGTACGTCTCGAGCCTCCAGGCGAAGAACAAGTGGCATCAGGAGGTTCCCAACCTCGACGTGGGAGCTCTCGTCATCGTCGCCGAGGAAAATCTTCCGCCGCGGCAGTGGATGATCGGGCGGATCGTGGCGGTGCACGTCGGCGCTGACGGCAAGGTCCGAGTGGCGGACGTAAAGAATAAGGATGGGACGTATCGGCGAGCGGTCCATAGGTTGGCGGTGTTGCCTGTGGCATGCTGAAGACGACGGTCTTTCAGAGGGGGCGGTGTTCGCGCACTTTGCGCATTTTAATGAAATTTGTTGAATAACGTAAGGCGGGAGCGGGAGCGCAATAAAGTTTTAATCGCTCTCGCGAATTCGCCCCGTCTCTCGCCCCCTTCGTTAAGTTAGGCTTAAGCGTTTTTATACTGAAATTAAAGAGTTAGTTGTTATATAAACATCATTGCGCAAACTTCCTTTCGTCGTCCAAATAAATCGTAAATTTTCCTTGCAATCACACGTTTTTGCGTTTATAATACAAAACAGTATTAAATTTCCACCCTTATTGGTAAAAAAATCACACAAAAAACATTAAAAAATTACAGTTGTATATGTATCTCCCCCCATAAATTTTATTGTAGGTTTTTATAACCTTGCAGAGGGTATTATAATTTCAGTCAGAAATTTGTAACGCAGTGAAGGAGGCGTTTTCGACCACTTAAAGTATATATATTCTTGATCAGAACCAAAGTCGAGTCCATCTAGCCATGTCCGTCTGTCCGTTTCTATGTATGCGAACTAGTCTCACAGTTTTAAAGCTATCGCGATGCAACTTTCCCAAAAGTCTTATTTCTATTGCAGGTAGTACATATGTCGGAGCGAGCCGGATAATCAAACAAATATAAGAAAACTCATTGTAACTTTGTAGGAAGTAGGCGTTTTGATTTTTGACAACTTAAAAACCTAAATTGAAATAGAATCGCAGAATCTGGAACCCCTGAAACTGCACCGATAGAGTAAGCATTAAAATAGAGGTATTTACTTGATCTGCAAGGGTATATAAGCTTCGGCTGCCCAAAGCTAGCTTCCTTTCGTGTTTTGTGTGATTTTCATCTAAACATTGTTCTTCTACCATATAAGGGGGTCCCAATTAATAAAATCTTTTTATAATGTTCAATAGTCAGATTTCGTGAACTCATACCCTTTGCTTTATTAAATGAAGATTTAACTTGGTCTATTCTATAAGAAAACAATTTTGAACACAGACCTTAGCGTGGATGTAACGTGTTGCTAAATATTCGAGTGTTCTTCTTTCGAACTAAATAAGTAGCAATAAGTTATTTTCCCACGTTGAAATTGGTAGGGATTTCTTTGTTATACCAAACTGAATTTTTCCTATTAGTTCTACCTAAATGGGAACGGTCGTTATCCCAGAAATCATAAAGAACGAAAACTCTTCGTCTAACATAATTTAATGTATAACAACGAAAAACTGCTTTGTTTTTTATTGTCTTAATAAATTATGCAGAAAGTAATGGTGGTCCCATGACGAAACTTTCATATGAGTGACGTTACGCTGGAGAATGCTGCTCCTGTCAAGCAAAGGGGCGCACCGAGCCTGCAAGAAGCTCTAGAGGTGTGTGCAAACGATGGACCCCGCCCCCTCACAATAGCTAAGAACAGGGCACGCAACACAAAAAAAAAAAATCGCCAAGAAAAAAAAAAGGAGTGGACGACGCATCAAACTCCTACAACAACGGAGATTAATAAAAGATTATATCAAAACTGATTTGACCCCTGAGGAAATACACTCACACGAAGAGAACCTGGCCGTTATAGAGCAAGAACTTTGCAAAAGGTCGAAGTAACGCAACAAAGGCTGCAATTATGCCAATGCCCTAGTTGCCTTTAATTTAATAACTCTAAATCCAGCCGATGCGCGAAAGCGCTGCTTGAAAACTACTAACCTCTGTTAGGCTGTATACTAAAATCATATGGCAGATAATTTAATTATATAGAGCGACAAATTGTAAATCTGCCATGTGAAAGTTACTAAACCATTTCTTCATTTCACTAATTTCCTTTGAATTATGAATACTAATAGTATAGGTAAAGAAAAAAAATTTGGGAATAATAATTCGCCATACATACTTGGCATAAAATATAGATTTTTGGAAAATTTTCTCAGGATGGGTTTAGTAGACGCAAAAGTTGTCGATTCAACGGTCGTCGTTAATAAAGTAGAATCCCAACAAATTGATATGGAAACGATAACAATTTTATTAATAAAAATTCAGTCACCGACTAAATCTCATCGAACGCAGACGTCCGTGAATAATCCCGTGCCTTATCTCTATTTTTTTCGTGTTTTTGGTCCACACCGTTCTTATTATAAACAGTTAGTTATTTTTTCATGTGCAAGTTCCGCTGATCATTAATCAAAGGTCCAAACTCTCGTAACCATGGGCCCAGGCCCCCCCAGATTAGGGAACAATCGCTTTGCATCGCTCAGCGAAAGCCCCAAAAAAAAAAAGAAAAGACCCTTTACTAAACTTCAAGAAGAATTCCCAGAACTCCCTGAAACAACAAAAGAAACCCCTTAATTCGTCATTATTTCATCAAAAGACCCAAAGAAAACCATTTCGGAATATTCCTGTTTCGCAGTTCACCGCGCGTTGAATATTGTAAGCAAAAAAATATTATTCATCGCCACCCTTCGCGATGGGAACCTCCTGATGCTGGTAAAAACCTAAAATGTTGCAGAGAAATTTCTGAAATCTAAAAGTCTCGCTGGTATATGCGAAATTGATCGCAAACTCCATCAATCCCTTAACTTTGTCAAGGGCACTATATATGCTCCCTTCCTTACAAACGTCCCCGATGATGAAATTGTAAAAGAACTAGCTGACCAAAATGTGCATTCCATATATAAATTCTCTAGGAAAATAGACGGCAAACTAAAACCTTCTGGTGTTATACTCGTAACCTTTGACCAATACAACCTACCAAGCAAAATTGTTTTCTGGCACACTGTCAAGGTAAGGGAATATATTCCCAATCCTATGAGGTGCAAGGCGTGTCAATTTATTGGTCATCCAACCAAATTCTGCAAAAATTCCGCAACGTGCGAAATGTGTAATCTCCCCCCTCACAGCCCTAAACCTTGCTCACGAACGCAGTGCGCAAATTGCTTAGGCGACCACCCTTCCTCCTCCCCCCCTTGCCCAAGATATATACAACAAAAAGAATTCATCAGAATTAAAACAAAAGAGAACGCTATAGTCGGGTGCCCCGACTATCAGATACCCGTTACTCAGCTAAGGGAGTGCGAGGGAGATAGATATATAAAATCTTTAATCGAATGGTCCGATTTGAAAAATTTCTTCTACATTTCGATAGGTATTGATAATCACAATAAAACTTCATTTTTACTTTTCCAAAATTTTTAATGGTGTGGGCGCCAGACACCTTTCAAAAAATGGTTTAGGGCGATTGAGGGCGTTAGAGGGGGCGTGGCACCATTTTGAAATAAACTTGCGCTGCATGGGAACTCCAAAAATATGCATGCAAAATGCCAATCCTCTAGCTTTTATAGTTTCCGAGATCTCAGCGTTCATACGGACGGACAGACAGACGGACAGACGGACATGGCTAGTTCGACTCGGCTAGTGATCCTGATCAAGAATATATATATTTTATAGGGTCGGAAATGCTTCCTTTACCCTGTTACATACTTTTGCACGAATACAATATACCCTTTTACTCTACGAGTAACGGGTATAACTATACGAAAATGCAGTATAAGAGATGCAAGACTGTTTCTCAAACAACAATCTCCCACTACAACAACAAATCTCTCACCTAATTATGCACGTGTTGTGTCAAACTCAAAGTCTACATCCAATACAAACAGTAACACTCAAAAAGAGATTACTACTAATGAAAACCACGACAATCAATTCAAAGAGTCTGCCTACGCAGACTCTCAATCCCAACCTCTCTCAATTTCGCCATCCACAAGTAAATCTAATAAACTTTCGGAGATTACCTCTCCAAGACCCTCAACGTCTTCAAAAATCGTACCAACAAGCCCCAATACAAAAACAATCGAAGACTCCGAAAAGCACAATAACACCAATAATTCTCTCTCGCCCACCTACAGCATAAACAATGAATACTCACAGCGATCAGTCCCTTTAATGTATGCTGATTTTAAAGAGCGCCTTAAACACAGCCGCTCTCTTAGATTAGAAGCAGATGAACTCTTGAACGAAATGAAATCAAATAGTAACTCCAGTAAAAACTCATCAGACTCAGATGCATCTATGGCTGAAGTTGACCCCTGACTCGCTTTAACAATGGTAATTAACATCTTACAATGGAACATATAAGGAATATTCAATAATTATCACGAATTAAAATTACTTATAGCCGAACGCTCTCCTGACGTGGTATGCCTTCAGGAGACCCACTTACCACATAACTTTAAAAACTTTAGATGCCCGCCGGGTTTTAAAGGATATTTTTGGAATTTCCCCCATAATAATACTGCAAAACAAGGCGTAGCTATACTCATAAAGCAGTAAATTCCACACTCTCAAATATTGATCAATTGCAACCTTCTCTGCACTACTATTAAACTCGAACTACCCAATACCGTTTTTATCATAAATATGTACATTCCACCATGTCAAGGCTTTTCAAGCTCCGACATTTCTCATGCTCTAAACCAAGTACCCGGTCCTATATTATTAATAGGAGACTATAACTCCTGGAGCCCTATTTGGGGTTCGCCTCACGCAAATTCCCGCGGGAAAAAAGTTGAGCGAGTTATATCATCATTTAACTTAGTGGTTCTAAACGACGGATCTGGAACCCATCTTTCTACGCACAACACAATAACCCATATAGATATTTCACTAATCTCACCCAGACTCGCCCACCGTAGCAGTTGGTCCATCTGTGATCAATTACATGGTAGCGACCATTTCCCCATATTTATTTCCTTAGCTTTTCTATTCTCCCCTGACAAAACCCTACCCATACCAAAATATAAAACCGATCTCGCTGACTGGAAAACTTTTGCCAAAACCTGCACTGAACTCAAGACAAAATGGATGCTTAAACCATCAGGTCGCCCTAATCTCAAAATTCATTAGAACAGCAGCTAACTCCTCCATCCCTCAAACAAAGAGGATCCCCCATAAAGCGAAAATTCCATGGTGGAGCCCGGAGCTTCAACAGCTCAGGGATAAAAAGCAACAGCTTTTCCACACATTTAAATCCCAAATGTCATCCACCAACCTTATGATTTACAAAAGAGCCAATGCCATTTTCAAAAAGACTGTTCTTTCTGAAAAACGAAAATCCCTCGAAAACTTCACTTCACGTATTTCTTCCCTTTCCACCACCAAAAAGATTTGGTCAGACATTAATCGTCTGGCCGGCTCTCCTAAAATACCCATAAAATGCATTAAAACCACAAACGCTTTTATAACTGACTCCAGTTGCATATCGGAAGAATTCAGGGAAGTCTGGGCCAAATACGGTGCTGATGAAAATTTTAGCAACGTTTACATAGGTCTCAAAGAATCATATATGTTCTCCACATACATCCCTACCCTAATATCTCCTACAGCACTAAGTCTGTATACTCCATTTAGACTGCATGAAATCGAGTCAGCTCTCCAAACAGCTAAGGGCAAATGTCCTGGCGCCGATAGAATTTCCTATTCAATAGTAAAACAGATCCCTCCATGCCTTAAGCAAAGGCTACTCGACATATACAACCGCATGTTATCCACTGGCAATTACCCCCATACCTGGCGATCTTCCATCGTTATTCCCATCCCAAAGCCTAATAAAATATTTTCAGAAATTAATGGCTATCGCCCTATATCCCTAACATCCTGCCTAAATCAAATAATTGAAAAAATGATTGCCCTCCGACTCATGTGGTTCATCAACCGCCACAATCTAATCAGCGGCAACCAAGTTGCATTTAATTGTTGCACTATGGACGCTCTACTTAAAATTCAACATTTTGTTACGTACGCCCTCTCCTTCAATTTATTTGATGGAGAAAGATGCACGTCGAAAAACAACATCGAATCTCAAGGCCAAGGGAGGGGGGCGATCGAAACGTTGACTCACCGAAAACAAGCAAAGGAATGTGCAATTTGACGATCTTTTGAATGGCATATAGTCAGAACAACGACCGTAACCCTACACCAGTAGCTGGCAAAGTGCATCAGTCGGGCATTGACACTACCGATAGGGGAAATCATAGGTGGGAACACCTAAATATCCAAACCTATCACGGGGGTCGAGAAAAAGATCTATACTGGTATAAAAGACCGTTGCCGGATAGAGAAGGTAGACAGAGTTTACTCTGATCTCGCAGCACTATAGTGTAAGCACTATATTCCCGAAGCCGCCAATGACTACAGCCAAGACCAGGAATCCTGAAGATAGTCCTGTTTGCCGTAGATGAACTCCAACTCCCCTTGAAAGAAGTCAATAGAAGCCAGCAAACATATCCTGAAGGAAGTCTTGTTACAGTGACAAAAAAAATCAGCGTCCTCAAAGGAAGTCCTGTTCGCCATTGATGAACCTCAACTATCATTGAAGGAAGTTTGTTTTGATGCCAGCGAACATATCCTGGGAGAAATCTTTCCGCCCACGATTTCACTAAGCAAAGTCTTGCTACATCCTAGCTTCGAAGGACTAGCATCTATCTGCAAATTTATTAACTAGCAAGGATTACAACATGGGTGGAACCCATTCGAAGGTGGACCACGGCACGGCCAATGTGATCAACACGGTGAAAATTATAGATCACAAGGACGACATACAGGACGTTAATCAGAACCTTAAGATCGTCATCGGTATATTTGTTTTCGTGGCCATCCTGAAAGTGGTCAAGATGTACAAGCGATCTGTACAAGGACGCCGGGACCAGAAACATGCCCTCGAGCAGGCGATATGCCGAGTCTAATCAAAGTGAATGGGCAAAAGAAGCCCAAACCCAAAACAATAAACAGTGCAAAAGCAAAAACAATAAATACTATAATTGCAAACAAAAGTGAAGCGAAGAAAACATAACCAATTTGTGAACTCAGGCATTTATGGATGCAAGTGCAAAAGAAGACAACAATTACAAGTGCAGTGACATTGGAGACGCCGCTGCCTGAGACCCTACCGTAGGAACTGACGTGTGCCGCCGTGGGATCTACATACATACATGCATAAACAAACATACATACATATATATATATATACATAAGTGATTGTGCTTAAGAACAAGATTTTTTTTTTGTGCGTATTTTAACAATAGTGTTTGCACGTATATATATATATGTTCCTAATTTCTCCAAAAAGCCCAGGATCCAGCGCGTCGAGATCTCATCGCCCAGGACTGAAAGGGGTAAGTTTGTCGGAACACGGTTCCTTTATCCACTATATATATATATATATATCCGTGCCTTTTGTCTTTAATTAGCTGAAGTAAATTTCCCTCTTTAGGCCTCTTCAAGGCGTGATGATATATTAAAATTGATCAGTCCTACTTTTTGGTTGTACTTTTTATAACATAATTAAAATTTGACTTTTCAGCGGCGATTATCAGCCTTGTGTTTGTATGAGCAACCACAAGAGCCCTCAGAGCGACGTTTGTAGTCGTGAATAGTCAGCAATTTGCTGATGTGTGCACCTTTATCGGGTGATAAATTCGATGCTCTCCGCTAACAAATTTTGTTGGTCAATTAAAATTAAATTCATATGTATTCCTAACCCTAATATTACTCATAAATGGCACTAGCCAATATTCTATTCAATAAAATTGTAATGTGAAAACGAACTTAAAAACATGAAGTGCTAAGTTTTCAAACGGGGGTTGCTGACGCGATAAGTGGAGTAGGTGAAGAATAATGACATAACTTTTGACGGACAACCTTGACAATAGGGGATCGTATTGCGCGGCCCGCGACGATCCATTTGGCACACGATTGTGTGAAGGGGAGGGAATGTGGCCGAAACATTGCCCGATCGTGTTACGATCAAGCAAAAGCTTAGCTTGTGGGGCAATGTAGACTGATGACCAACGGACTTTACGACTCTTACTATTTTTCAGGCATCTTTAATATTTATTCTCCTTTCAGGACTAGGGCACTAATATGCCCACGTAACAATTTCGTGTCGAATGCCATTTCGACCAGAAATCACGTCTCCATCCTGGCGACGGATTTCGAAAGGGCCTTCCATCGCGTGGGACTACATGCAGTTCTCTCAAGACTCCAGCTTTGGGGCATTGGTCTAAGACTTTACAACCTGGTTAAAGCCTTTATGACGAAAAGGACCTTTAAAGTCAAAGTCAACGACAAGACCTCAGGTTCAGCGAACCTGCTAAACTGAATCCCACAGGGCTCACCCCTATCGGTAGTTCTTTTCATCATAGCCTTTGATCACATCAACCTCGTAATAGCTAAATACAAAAAAATATATATATCTTTATACGCAGATGACGCTATAATTTACACAAAAAACAAGAGAGAACGCTATAGTCGGGTTCGTGTCCCGACTATCTAATACCCGTCACTCAGCTAAAGGGAGTGCAAACGCTGTACTCGGGTTGGTGTCCCGACTAATAATCGTAACTCAGCTAAAGGGAGTGCGAGGGAGATAGATATAGAAATTTTGATTGCGTATAACTTTTTAATGAATGGTCCGATTTGAAAAATATCTTCTACATTTCGATAGGTATAAATATGCACAACAAAATTGCATTTATACTTCTCGGAAATCTTTAAAGGTGTGGGCGCCAGACACATTTTAATATCGTTAGTGGGCGATTGTGGGCGTTAGAGGGGGCGTGGCACTCGGCTGAAATAAACTTGCGCTGCGTAGGAAGCCCAAGAATATGCGTGGAAAATCTCAACCTTCTAGCTTTTGTAGTTTCCGAGATCTCAGCGTTCATACGGACAGACAGACAGACAGACGGACAGACAGACGGACATGGCTAGATCGACTCGGCTGGTGATCCTGATCAAGAAAATATATACTTTATGGGGTGGGAAACGCTTCCTTCTACCTGTTACATACTTTTGCACGAATACAATATACCCTTTTACTCTACGAGTAACGGGTATAATAAATCCTTAGCACTGTAAAAAATACTTTTCTCAAAATACTCCAGGATTTAGAATCCTGGGGATTATCTTCTGGCGCTTCTCTTGCCATAGAAAAATGCCACACACTTCACATTTGTCGCAAAATCCACTGTTGCTTCCCAACTTTGGAGTTTAGAAATAAGACCATCGAACCAGTCAAGCAATTAACAAGAGAGAATGCTATAGTCGGGTGCCCCGACTATCAGATACCCGTTACTCAGCTAAAGGAAGTGCGAGGGAGATGGTTATATAAAACTTGGATCAGGCATAACTTTTGAACGCTTGGTCCGATTTGAAAAATTTCTTCTACATTTCGATAGGTATTGATAAACACTATAAAACTGCTTTACTGCTTACTTTTCCAAAATCTTTAAAGGTGTGCGCGCCAGACACAGACACACACACACATAAAATCGTTTAAGGCGATTGTGGGCGTTAGAGGGGGCGTGGCGCTCGTCTGAAATAAACTTGCGCTGCGTAGGAAGCCCAAGAATTTGTGTTGTTAATCCCAAATTTCTAGCTTTTATAGTTTCCGAGATCATAGCGTTCATACGGACGGACAGACGGACAGACGGACAGACGGACAGACGGACAGACGGACAGACAGACAGACGGACAGACGGACATGGCTATATCGACTCGGCTTGTGATCCTGATCAAGAATATTTATTTATTATAGGGTCGGAAACGCTTCCTTCTCCCTGTTACATACTTTTGCACGAATACAATATACCCTTTTACTCTACGAGTAACGGGTATAAAAATACTTGGAACCACGTTTGACTCTAGGCTTAGCTTTAAGGAACATTCTATTATCTTAAGAAAGCAACTTGAAGTCAGGGCTAACATAATTAAATTTCTAAGTTCCAAATTTTCACATATCCATCCCAACATCCTAACCAACATAACCTAATTCTCTCCAAAATTGAATACGGACTCCCAATTTATGGTTGGTGTGCAGCAACACACCTGAAGAAAGTTCAAGCACCCTATAACACCTCAGTTCGTAGATCAATTAATGCATTTCCAACATCGCCAGTACGGTGCATTCTGGCCGAAGCTGGGCTACCAAGCATTACCGACAGACTGAACGAAGCCACCATCAATCTAATTCCCAGGCTTTTCACAAGCCCAAATCAATCGTTGGTAAAGGATTTCAAAGCTTTCTTCAGGAAAACACGGTCTCCCAGGGTTCCCTCAACCCTTTATAGATGCGCGAAGCATGCTGCTTTCATCGGGCTATCAGTCCCTAAGCAGAGAAAAATAACTACGTCTCTTCCACCCTGGAAAACATCAAAAAGGTTATACACTTCTTCGCTAAAAACGACACACCAAGCTCAATTTTCCAAGCCCAATTTAGTCTTCTGAGAAGCCAACTGGGCCCAAAGAATTGGCTTTACTCGGATGTTTCAAAAACCGAATCTTCATCTACATTCGCAGTCGTCGACAAGGATAATGACATCATCGCGGGAGGATCCCTTCCCAACTTCAACTCGATATTTACCATCGAGGCTTTCGCAGTCCTTCAGGCCTGCGCCAACAAAGGTAAAGGGAAATTCGCCATCTGCACCGACAGCAAACAGATCCCACAATAAGCCAAATACGGAACATCGTTGCCCTGAGAAAATCCAAAATAACCATCGTTGGGGCACCCAGCCATCAGGGTATTCCTGGGAACGTACAGACGGACGCGGCTGCCCGATTTATGAGCACAGCCCCAACCGTCCAGTTCACACCCATCAATGCCAGAGACACCTCGATGCTAATTAAAGTTATCAACAAGCAAAAGAAAATCGCTGATTGGGAGAGTTTCAACCACAAATATAAAACGCTAAACACAGCCTGCGAAAAAACCACATTTCCAACCGACCTCAACAAACTCGACCGCAGGATTTACACCCGCCTTCGCATTGGATAAATACAAGAAACACATGAACATCTCCTTCAAGGATCTACTTGCCCCCCTGCCGATTTTGCGGGGATAGGAATTTTTCAACCGACCATCTTCTCGACAGCTGCCAGGCCTTAAGGCCCATACGATATTCCATTTTTGGATCCGTCACATTCCCATCCTCTCTACTCAAATACCCCACCAAAACAAATATAAAAAAATGAAGGATTTTGTTAATAAAGCCCATCTTAGAATATAGTCATAGAAATTAAACTCTAACAACCAGGCCGAAGGACTTCAGCTTCCAGTGCCATTTTTTTCTTTCCATTAAATTTAGTATTGTATACTAGTTTTAATTTGACAAAATAAAAAAATAAAAATTAATAATAATTGTAATTATAATGTCAGCAGGTATTTTCCTAAAAAGCTATAAATTACACAATAGGTGTTTAAGGAAGAGATTCCAGAGTCGAGCAAACAACCTAAATACAATTTAAAAAAAAACAAATTTTAAAATACAAAGAAAAAACTTGCCTTTTTATAATTTCAAGTATTATTGAAAAAAAAAATCATTTTTACAATAAAAACCAAAAAAAAAAAAATAAAAAATAATATAATATAATAATATTTATTACTTCAGAAACAGGCAAGAAGCTTACGTTTCTTGTGGATACGGGAGCAAATTGTAGTATGCACACATATTAAATATATATACCGAGCACCCACTGTACCAAGAGTACAGTGTTTATCAGTGGCGGATCCAGGATTTTGTTGTGGGGGGTGATATTAGAACGATTTTTTTGTTGCATCCTTTTTGAATACCAAAATTTTATTCATTTTTCACCCGAGTGGGGGGTGATATATCACCCATATCACCCCCCGTGGATCCGCGCAAGTGTTTATACAATTCAAGGTCTCGGTCATCAACATAAATGCCCGAAGTACGAACCGCTCGCTGTGTGTCCAAAATGATCTGGACCTGGATCTGGACCTCGAACAACAACAATGAACAACAGCAGCAAGGGCAACAACAACAATAAACAAAAGCAGCAAGGGCAACAACAGCAACGGCAGCTTACAAGAAACAAAATAAAGAAACGCAGTGAGTAGAGTGTGATGTGTGCCAAACGTAGTGGCGTGGTGAAAAGATTAAAAGCCAGGAAGGCTGAGGTACAGAAGCTGCTGAACAGCGGCAATGCAATAAGTTGGAACAACTCGGTAAAACTACATGCCGAAGTTGAACACATAAAAAATTTGCTAACAGTACGTAAAAATCAAATCACAGCCACGCACACATCCACCTACTCTGAAATTCCAAATATCGCCAAAACTACAAAAACATTGCCTCCACCAGAAAAAATTGCCATTCTGAAGCTGAAGAAGACTTGCCCGGATGAGTGCAAGGGACCTCTGTGCGCACCCCACTGCGAATACACCTGTGCAGCCAGCACCGGCACCCCACCAAAGAAGTACAGCCTGTGCAGCCAGCACCGGCACCGTCGGGCGCACCAAGCCAGACCAAGGAAAAGTGAACCGACAGCACTACCAAGAGCGCATAATTTTTTTTTATCTGCACTGCGTTGCAACATTTTTTTGATTGCACTGCGATGCATATTTTTTCATTTATTATATAAAACAAATGTTTAAAATTGAGCGACATAACAGTTGCCCGATTAGAGTGTGGCCTGAAAACCTTACAAAAAATAGGCAGGAAACTTGTATAAATAGATGCAAAGTAATGCAATAAGTAAATTTTCCACAGAAACAGATAATTATAATTATAATCCAAAACAAGAGAGAACGCTATAGTCGAGTACTTCGACTATTAGATACCCGTTACTCAGCTAAAGGGAGTGGGAGGGAGATTAATATATGCACGCGTCAAAGCTACTAGCGCCATCTAGTGGCTGTTTCATTTTTTGCTCATAACTTTTTATTTGAAAAATTTCTTCTACAATTCGATAGATATTGATAATCACAATAAAACTGCATTTTTACTTTTCCAAAATATTTAAAGGTGTGGGCGCCAGACACCTTTCAAAAAATGGTTTAGGGCGATTGTGGGCGTTAGAGGGGGCGTAGCCACCGTCTGAAACAAACTTGCGCTGCGTAGGAAGCCCAAGAATATGTGTGGGTAATCCCAACTTTCTAGCTTTTGTAGTTTCCGAGATCTCAGCGTTCATACAGACGGACAGACAGACGGACAGACGGACATGGCTAGTTCGACTCGGCTAGTGATCCTAATCAAGAATATATATACTTTATAGGTAACGGGTATCAATATATACACCCAAAATGGGTTTAGTAGACGTAAAAGAAGTGGACTCCACAACAAATGTCATAAATAAAATCGAGTCCAAAACAATAAATACAGATTTAACGAACATTTTATTATCAATTATTGTCTTTATTCTAAACGCATTTATTTTGTACAAGGCATATATATTTCATAACAAATGTATATCAAAAAGAGCCATACATAAAAGCCAGGCTAATGATCTGGACAAAATATAAAATATATAAAGCGCCAACAATAATTATAAAAAGATGTTCGAAATAAAAAAAAAAGAACTAATAGAAAACTACAAACACTCATATATAAATATGTATGTCTATATATTGATACATTGAATATAGATGCTATTTTATCAAATAATCTTATCTAATGTACATCGAAAATAAATAAATAAAAAAAAAAAACATATACATATATACAAAAATGAATACTACAGAGTGTATTAGAATCACTCTTGATAAGGAACCAAACTTTCAGAATAGGGTATTATCAATTATCGAAAAAGGAACTGAGGCTCTACTAATAAATGAATTAGAATATGAGTACATGAATAGGTACAACTTAGGCTTTTCCCCATTGATACATTGCTCACCCTAAAAATTAAATCAGTTATTAACAATAACAAGATACTTCGAAGACATCTTTCATTGATGGTTTCAAGAATCTAGAAAATATTCCATTAAATAATGGAATGTTAAGAATTATATAAAGAACTAAATAATTTAAAAATTGATTTTGACAGATCTTATAAGGCATTATCAAGACCCCGGCCAGCACAGCAAAACACTGTAAACAAGCATGCCGAAATATTAGTAAACCGCTTCAATACACGATCAGAGAGACAGGCTAAACAAAGCCCATTGGTCTCAGGTATCAAAATATTTAAACAAATTACGGGATAACCTAATAGCTATAAAGCAAAGGTACGACTTAACAATTTCGGTACCAACTATCCTAAACACAGCGTTAAAGTTGGAAACTAGAGAAGAGTCAGAATCATCAGATCCACCAGTACAAGCTGAGACTGACGACCCTATCTCTACAGATCCCGATATAGAAGAAAAATATATAAACAACCTTACTATTCCGGCAGTCCTTATTCAATCTGAATTATCAGACCAGGACTTGACCGACTCGGATTCTAGCGACAGCATTGTAGAAATAAAAACAACCACAATGGCTGAGGAGATAAATGCCCAAAGGGCATACATTAAAGAAATATCAAGTGCCATACCGGAGTTTAACGGGCAAAGGATACACCTTCAGAGATTCGTAACAGCTTTGAAGTTGGTTAACCTTACGAAAGGTACATTTGAGTTTTTGGCTGTAGAAGTCATCAAATCCAAAATAATTGGATCAACATTATACAGAGTCCAAAACGAAACAACAATAGAAGCTATAATTAAAAAACTGCAAGATACTATAGTCGGAAAAACATCCGAAGTAATTAAAGCCAAAATGGCAAAAACAAGCCAAAAAGGTAAAACTGCAGAAAAATTTACCACAGAAATTGACAACCTACGAAAGCTCCTAGAAGCTTCGTATATTGATGAAGGCCTATCTGCCGAACACGCTGACAAGTTCAGCACTAAGGAAGCCATCACCACAATGTTCAAAAATTGTGAGCATGGCCGCCTTAAAACAATATTGGAAGCAGGCAATTTTGCAACCATGAATGAAGCCGTCGCCAAGTACATACAATGTAGTACTGAAATTACAGGCAATGCCAATTCCATATTGTACACCCAACGTGGAAATAATTATCGCGGTAATAATTATAAAAACAATTATAGCGGTAGAGTTATAATCGAGGTAATTATACCAGATATTATCAAAATAACGGATATAATCAAAACAATGGTTATAATAGAAATAACAATAACAATAACCAAAATAACAATTACTACAGAAACAACTACCGTGGTGGAAACAACCGCGGCGGAAGCAGCCGTGGCGAAAACAACAACGGTAATGGTGGTAACAACAACAACCACAATAACAACATTAGGGTAGCCCAAACAAATTCGGGAATCTCCCAAACACCTTTAGATACACGACAGTAAACAACATCAAAATTCACACTTTAAATCTCAGTCAAAATACATTTGTCACCTTCATGAACGTAGCAACAGGAAAAGAATTAGTTTTTCTACTAGATACAGGCGCGGAAATATCCATAATGAAGGAAAATTCCGATAATTTTTAAAACATTCAAGATAATCACATCATAAATATACAGGGTATAAGTAAGGAAGTTACCAAATCAAAAGGCTTAACTTCAGTACATAATTCCACATGATTTCCATATCGTAAATATGCAATTCGCTATTCCATGTGACGGAATACTAGGAATCGATTTTATCAAAAGATACAACTGTCAATTAGACTTTAGGCCGTCTGAAGACTGGCTTATATTAAGACCAAATAACCTAAAATATCCGATTTATGTTCCAATAGCATACAGTTCTGGCAACAACTCCCTAATTCTACCAGCAAGATCCCAAGTCGTCCGAAAAATCGAAATAAAATCAGAAGAAGACAGCGTATTAATTCCGAATCAAGAAATTCAGCATGGTATCTTTATCACAGATACCATAGCAACAGTTCAAAATGCATATATAAGATTACTAAATACCACAAACACAGATCAAGTAGTTTATATCAAAAATATTCATCATGAACCACTTTCAAACTACGAAGTAGTAAAACGGACTTAGAAACCAGACAAAAAATTGTAGTATCCCAACTTGCAAAAAACTTCCCACCTCAATTCAATGAACAGCTTACAGCATTATGTACACAGTATAGTGATGTATTCGGACTAGAAACCGAATCGATCACTACCAAGAATTTTAAAAACAAAAGCTGAGATTAACTGATGATGAACCCGTATATATAAAAAATTATAGAAATCCTCATAGTCAACAAGACGAAATTCAAAAACAAGTCCAAAAACTCATCAATGATAAAATAGTGGAACCCTCTGTATCACCTTATAATAGCCCACTTTTGTTAGTACCAAAAAAATCACTTCCAAATACGCAATCCTCTAGCTTTTATAGTTTCCGAGATCTCAGCGTTCATACGGACGGACAGCCGGACAGACGGACAGACGGACATGGCTAGTTCGACTCGGCTAGTGATCCTGATCAAGAATATATATACTTTATAGGGTCGGAAAAGCTTCCTTCTCCCTGTTACATACTTTTGCACGAATAAAATATACCCTTTTACTCTACGAGTAACGGGTATAAAAAGTTCACGGGATATAACATCCTTTTTAATAAACAATGGTTCGTATCGCTTCACGCCAAACTCTTTTCAGAGAATGATGACTATAGCTTTCTCTAAATTAGAACCTTCGCAAGCATTTTTGTATATGGATGACTTAATAGTCATAGGTTGTTCCGAAAAACATATGCTCAAGAACTTGACTGATGTTTTCGAGAAATGTAGGCAACACAACCTAAAGTTACATCCTGAAAAATGTTAATTTTTCATGCATGAAGTCACTTTCTTAGGACTTAAATGCACAGCTAAAGGAATCTTGCCCGACGACAAAAAATACGACGTCATTGAAAAATATCCAGTCCCAGCGCTAGAAGATTCATTGCATTTTGCAATTATTACAGACGCTTTGTAAAGAATTTTGCTGAATACTCCCGTTACATAACCAACGAGCGTGTGTCCGATGCGCCGTCATCTCAGCTGCTGGAGATGCTTAACTTGCGTCTTCTAGAGCAAACACAAAAACTTACTGGCCTGGTGCAAGACGCGGAGCAGCGTATTCTTGGCGGCCTTTTGACTCGTCTGGTAGAATCGCAGCTGATCTAAAGCTGGTGGGAGAGCGGGTCGCGAGCGTGGCTGGCCGAAGCTAGCTTCCTTTCTTGTTTGCAAATTTTTTTAACCACTTTTAAAAAATGGCCTACAGGAGGGCCGCCGTGCTCTGATGAGTTTTATTTTGATTGGAATAAAATAAAAATCGTAGGATAGGCCACTTTTTTAAAGTGGTTAAAAAAATTTGCAAAAAATCGTGGAGGTAGCTTTGATAACCCCTTAGACGGTTGTGAAATCATATTGGCGAAAAGTCTTACAGGAGGGCCGCCAGGCTCTGATGAGTTTTATTTTGATTGGAATAAAATAAAAATCGTAGGATAGGCCATTTTTTAAAAGTGGTTAAAAAAATTTGTAAAAAATCGTGGAGGTAGCTTTGATAACCCCTTAGACGGTTGTGAAATCATATTGGCGAAAAGTCTTACAGGAGGGCCGTGAGGCTCTGATGAGTTTTATTTTGAGCAAAAAAAAATAAAAATCATCAATAATCATTATTTTCGAGACATATTTTTTTTGATCAAAAATAATTATTATGCTCTAAGTCATATTATATTACTCCAAAATAAATATTATCATTGAAGAAAAATATAAAAATTGAAATTTAATCATTACCAAGTAATTTTTATTATTTAACTTATAATGATTACGGTCCCTGCGAATGAGACTTGAAGTGGAGGAATATAATTTTACGGTAGAGTATCTAAAGGGTAAAGATAACTATGTAGCCGATGCGCTCTCTAGAATAACCATCACAGACTTGAAAAATATACAAACAAACAATACAATTCTGAAAGTCACTACCAGAAACCAAAGTAGACAAAAATCCTGCGCAGGAAAAGAACAAATAGAACTGCATAAGCAATCTATAGAGAAAGCTTCAGAGCCCAACGTATATGAAGTCATTAATAATGATGAAGTTCGTAAAGAAGTGACCTTGCATGTAAATAATAAGATGTGTTTATTTAAGCACGGAAAGAAAATTAAACCAAATATGATGCTAGCGATTTGTATACTAATGGAACCATTGACTTAGATCAATTCTTTCAAAGGCTTGAAAAGCAGGCCGGTATTCACAAAATCAGCCAACTCAAAGTGGCACCGTGGGAAAATATCTTTGAACATGTTTCAATTGATCATTTTAAAATTATGGGCAATAATATATTGAAATCATTGAGACTAGCGCTACTCAACCCGGTGACCGTAATAAAAAATTATAAAGAAAAAGAAGCTATATTGTCTACATTCCATGATGATCCAATACAAGGTGGTCATACAGGCATTACAAAAACCTTGGCCAAGGTCCAGAGTTATATTACTGGAAAAATATGTCCAAAGACATAAAAGAGTACATAAAAAAATGTCCTAAATGCCAAAAGTCAAAAACGACTAAACATACTAAGACCCCACTAACTATAACCGAAACCCCACAAAGACCTTTCCATATGGTAATTGTAGATACTATTGGTCCACTTCCAAAATCTAATAATGGAAACGAATACGCAGTAACACTCATCTGCGATTTAACTAAATACCTAGTAGCTATACCTATACCAAATAAAAGTGCAAATACAGAAGCAAAAGCTATATTTGAAGATTTTATTCTAAAGTACGGTCCAATGAAGACGTTCATTACGGACATGGGAACAGAATATAAAAATTCAATTATTGAAGATCTATGTAAATATTTAAATATTAAAAACATAACTTCAACTGCACACCACCACCAGACAGTAGGTACCGTGGAGCGAAGCCACAGAACACTCAATGAGTACATTCGTTTATACATCTCAGTTGACAAAACAGATTGGGATGTATGGCTGCAATACTTCGTATATTGTTTTAATACAACCCCATCTATGGCACATGACTATTGTCCATATGAGCTAGTTTTTGGTAAAATTTTAAATCTACCAAAACATTTTAATAGCATAGATAAAATAAAACCCCTTTATAATATAGAAGATTATGCAAAGGAATCCAAATTTAGATTAGAACAGGCATTTAAAAGAGCTAGACTAATGCTAGAATCTCATAAACTAAAACAGAAAATTAATTACGACAAAACAAGTAACGATTTCGATTTAAAAATAGGAGAAAATAAATAACAAAAATAAAAAGCAAATAGTACATAAAGATAGATTAAAACTCTTTATTTCATAATCAATTTTTATTTCATAAATATATCACGTATGGCCATACATAATATAAGAGCAAATAAGATAACCAAATCTAAAATAAGAATACACACTAATAAAAAAAAAAAAAAAAAAAAAAAAAAATTAAAAAAAAAAACAATTTAAAACCCAAAAAAAAAAAAAAAAAAATTTGGCCTTAAATAACATCATTTTTTCTCAAAGTTTGTAAAATTAATACTAGAAAACAACTCCATTATATTACGTTATTTTTCAAAAGGAGGGAGATGTAGTATGCACACATATTAAATATATATATCGAGCACCCACTGTACCAAGAGTACAGTGTTTATACAATTCAAGGTCTCGGTCATCAACATAAATGCCCGAAATACGAACCGCTCGCTGTGCCTTGGCCCGCACGCTGAAAGTGCAAGTGTCAGCATAATTGCAACACTAGCGGACCTCATGTATGTGCATAGATCTCCGCGCTCCAGACTAAGTGAGCATAGCTATATACTTTAGAATATAAGAATATATAGGACGTCTCTCCGCTGCCGCTGTTGGCAGCGCCGCTACGAGACTTAGACCTCTTTACCTCCTAAGTAAATTGGGCTCAAGAAGAACCTCTTACGAGCTTGGAGCGGCAACAACGGCTGCTTCAATTAAACAATTAAATAAACTAAAATAAAAAGGAACATTAAATACAACTCCGATATTATTATTGATGGCGGGGGAAATGACACCCATTCTACTGGCGACTCTTTCTACTGGCGACTCTTTCTACAAAATATTTCACTTTTAAAAGAAAATTCAGATATCTTTAACAATATACAAATAAAAAATACAATATATATTCAAGGAATAGGCGAGGGAATCATAAAATCCAAAGGAATTTGTCCAATAGAACTTAAGACAGACAAATATATAATTCCATACAATTTTCATATAGTAAACCGAGATTTTGCGATTACATGTGATGGAATTATAGGAATCGATTTTATAAAATAATTAAGTTGCCAAATAGATCTTAACCCTACAGAGGATTGGTTTATAATAAGACCAAATAATATAGACATTCACATTTATATTCCTACTAGCAGGGTCGGTAGCCCGCAGCTTCGCCTGCGGAAACTAAAATTGAAAATGAAGCTACTTATTTTAAATTTTAAAAAATGACTAATTTTTAGCCTATAAACCGAGAAAAGATTTTATCAGAACTGTTTTCCTTAATTTCGGTAAAAAGAACAGTATTTTGTCCTATACAAACTACTTAAGGAAAATACAAAAATTTGAAAAACCCCATTATGTGTTTTTTTTTTACATCTTCCTTAAGGAATAAATAAACTTAATTTCTTTAAAAAAATGAAAACAAATTGCTTAAATAATAATATAAATAATTTTGGTTAAGATTTACGATTTAAGATTTTCGCAGTTGAAAAAATTATTGTCTCCAATTCTAATTTTAATAAATTGAAGCAATACTATTGCCCTTAAGTGGACGGACACTCATATTATAAGTCTAAGAACATTTTTGAAAGGAATGAAAATTTTAGGCTGGATTTTATTTTATCGGTCCTTCAAAACAAATCCTGTTGATCTTGGCCTTGCTACCTTGTTCTACATTTTCCCCTTTGTTAACTGTCTGTGTTTTTTTTGTTTATTAAAAACGAAATTTTAATACTTTTTAAACCGACTTATGTTTACTTCTTTTAAAGATGTTATTTCTTGATAAATAATTAATTACCTAAAAATGAAGCCAAGGTCATTTTATGCACATAGGTAACGAAAAGGTAAATAAAAACCAAATAATCTTGGCGATTTTGCTACAACAGGAGACAACTCTTATAAAGGAAACAAATATGTATGCGAAGCAATGTAAAAAAAAGCCATCAAGAAAATAAATTGGATATTAGCAGCATTTTAGAATAATTATTTCTGTTATCATTCATTTTTTACCTTAATTAGAATTATATTAATAAAGATAGGAAGACAGGTGGAAGGGGATGCCGTGAATCAAATTGTTGAAAATGTTTTAAATCTGTTGGGGAAATGTAAATGAAATATTCTTTTAGCAAAAGGATATCAGTATTATCATGAATTTGAATCTAAGCGAATCTCACTTCCTTAGTCAGCTGCAATGCGCACACACACGTACACACGCACATATCTAGTGGATGTGTGTTAAATACGCATTTTTTTGCTAATACATATTTAGTGCGTGTGTGTGTACGCAGCGGAGCGAATTAATGTTTTTTTTTTGTTTTTTACAAATCTACAGTTTGTCAATAACTCAACGTTTGTAAACTAATAAATAGTTTGAAAACATTTCGTCTTAGATGATCGGGATCTTGGATTTTAAAAATAAAAATAACTTTAAGGAAAACTTCGATTGTATAACCGTTTCCAAAATCGAAAGCTGATTGGAGCAGCATGATTTTGCATACAGGAAAATCTTTTTTTAAATGAAGGGCCGATTTCTCGTCCGTCCTATAGAATGCGAGTAAACATGTATATTTCTCTATGTATGTTCGGTGAACGTAGTAGTGTAGAGGTTGCCATGACTTATTTCAAATTTGACAACATTTAGGAGTAGATAATAAAATCAAAACAACGGTTTTATTGGTATAATAAATCCAATAAAATATCCTCATGAAAACGCTTTAAATCGAAAATAAAGCATACAATGAAAAATAGATTCAATTAATAATTAAAATTAGTTCCATTTAAGATTTAATTCTCAGAATTCTTTTTTCATCACAGAAATTGTGAAAATTTTGGGAGTTTCAACTTTGGCGTCGAATTCCAAAGACATGGGCAATGGTTCACGATGGGGACTATTTTTTGTAGTGCCGTGATGTATTAAGAGTAGGTCCTACCGAAAATAATAAAGGTAAGTCTAATTATATAGGCCACGTAATTCAAAATGTCGGCAAACATCGGTTTTTTGTATTCTTAGCTATACCGCGGAACCTGTAGGTGATGGAAAATAATTTTGTATGGGACTTTTACTCAGGGTCATCCAAATATCATAGAAAAGTTGAAATGGTTCGTGGAAATTTCACAAAGTTTAATTTTGTGTTCCTGTGTTATCTAAGAATGAAGCCAAGGTAATTTATGCACATAGGTAACGAAAAGGTAAATAATAACCAAATACTCTTGGCGATTTTGATACCACAGTAGACAACTCTTATAAAGGAAACAAATATGTATGCCAAGCAATGTAAAAAAATCAATTTCTGTTATCATTCATTTTTCACCTTAATTAGAATTATATTATTAACGACAGGAAGGTAGGTGGAAGGGGATGCCGTGAATTAAATTGTTTAAACATTTCCATTTGTTCAAACAATTTGAGGCACGTGTAAGGAAGGGCAAGAGAATCAATTGATTTGAATATTTAGTGTTCTTTTAATATTTTCAATGCGATTTGAATTTTAAAACACAAAAATCTGTAAGAAAATGTTTTAAATCTGTTGGGAAAATGTAAATGAAATATTCTTTTAGCAAAAGGATATCAGTGTTATCATGAATTTGAATCTAAGCGAATCTCACTTCCTTAGTCAGCTGCAATGGGCACACACAGTGGTTGTGTGTGGAGCAGCATGATTTTGCATACAGGAAAATCTTTTTTAAAATTTAACGTTTAGATAAAAAAACAAGAGAGAACGCTATAGTCGAGTACTTCGACTATTAGATACCCGTTACTCAGCTAAAGGGAGTGGGAGAGAGATTAATATATGCACGCGTCAAAGCTACTAGCGCCATCTAGTGGCTGTTTCATTTTTTGCTCATACCTTTTTAATGGATTGTCCGATTTGAAAAATTTCTTTTACAATTCGATAGGTATTGATAAACAGAATAAAACTGCATTTTTATTTTTCCGAAATCTTTAAAGTTGTGCGCGCCAGACACCTTTCAAAAAATGGTGTAGGGCGATTGTGCGCGTTAGAGGGGGCGTGGCACCTGTTTGAAACAAACTTGCGCTGCGTAGGAACTCCAAGAATCTGCATGCAAAATGCCAATCCTCTAGCTTTTGTAGTTTCCGAGATCTCAGCGTTCATACAGACGGACAGACAGACGGACAGACGGACAGACGGACATGGCTAGTTCGACTCGGCTAGTGATCTTGATCAAGAATATATATACTTTATAGGGTCGGAAAAGCTTCCTTCTCCCTGTTACATACTTTTGCACGAATACAATATACCCTTTTACTCTACGAGTAACGGGTATAAAAATTGGTGCAAAAGAATCGATTTTCGATATAATCGATTTTTTAACCGCGCATTTTAAATCTGCTGTGACTGTGGTATTTTTGTTTTTTTCCCCTTAAAGTGCGACAGCATGACATACACACATACATGTACGACTTTATGCAAAGTGCGCCAGCACAACATACATACATACATATGTGGAGGGCGTGACGTCAGAGGGCACAACAAAATTAGGAAATATTGGGGACTTGGTAAAGGAGGCTGAATTTCCAAAAAATTTAGATGCAGTTATTTGCGGGTATGCCACAAGATTATGAACATCACATTTTTAAATAATTTTAACAACATTTATAACAGAGAAATGGCAAAAAAAAGAATAAAAAAAAACAAATCGAATTTTGGCGCACTTTGGGGTCGTTTATTGATCTAATTTATACCTCACACGCGGCACCTAATTACTCTCCGAATTAATGTGATTTTTTTTAGATTTTTATGTCAATCCGTTTTGGGTGGGATTTGCTACTGGACATTTTTTAGGCCTTCCTTTTTATTAATATAGAGATTATACTATTTTTTTTATAAAGATTAAAAATGCCGATTTGCTGTAAACCGCGAATGAAATATATTTCTTTTAAGTTTGGACTTTATTTTGCACTGGAACCATTATGGGTGTTATTTTTATCTGAAAGCTTGGCAAAAATGATAATTTTTGGGTATTTTTATTGATTTTTTACCCCAAGTAATTTAAAATTATAAAAGAATTAAACAAAAAACAAGAGAGAACGCTATAGTCGGGTGCCCCGACTATCAGATACCCGTTACTCAGCCAAGTGAGTGCGAGGGAGATGAAGATAGAAAATTTTTAACCTGGCATAACTTTTTAACGAATGGTCCGATTTGAAAAATTTCTTCTACATATCGATAGGTATTGATAAATGCAATAAAACTGCATTTTTACTTTTCCAAAATCTTTAAAGGTGTGGGCGCCAGACATTTTATAAACTCGTTTATTGTGGGCGTAAGGCGATTGTGGGCGTTAGAGGGGGCGTGGCCCCCGGCTGAAACAAACTTGCGCTGCGTAGGAAGCCAAAGAATATGTGTGGGTAATCCCAATTCTCTAGCTTTTGTAGTTTCTGAGATCTCAGCGTTCATCCGGACGGACAGACGGACAGACGGACATGGCTAGATCGACTCGGCTAGTGACCCTGATCAAGAATATATATACTTTATAGGGTCGGAAACGCTTCCTTCTACCTGTTACATACTTTTGCACGAATACAATATACCCTTTTACTCTACGAGTAACGGGTATAAATAGCATTGCCATATTTTCGCTTCTGTCAAATGTATTTTTTTTTACTTTTTTAAAAATCCTTTTTAAATGGTGTGATATTGTCATAATAACTAAATATCGTTTTGAGACCATGAAGAAAATCTCGATACGTTTCACAAAGAATCACTCTTATGGGAACGAATAATCTAGAAACAAAAAGTTTCACTGCCTGTGCGAGGACCAGCGCCGGCAACGCCCGAGTCCAAAGGGCACCGGATTTACCGCCACCTGTCCCTTGCTCTGACCCGGATGGTCCCGCTAGGGTTTCACTCAGTTCGCGCTGGCAGTCTAAGTTACGCAGGGATACTGCCGAGCGCTTCACTTCGCTTCTACGCCTAGTGTAAACGAACGTTCCGCCCTAGCTTCACCCTTTGGCTTATCGTCCGTGACGTTTTCTCGTTGCTCGATCTGACGATATCCATCGCTCCGCTCCTGGATATGCTGATTGCGCGGCTGGAGATCACGATATCTAGTCGCACGCTTACACCGCTCAAATACTGATCGACTCTCCAGGCGCAATGCGAGGATTTTAATTGCGACAGGAGTAAACGGATCGCCGTGACCTAGCCGTGTGATGCCACCTGGACCTCAGCTACCTGTGTCTCAATTCGGAGTTCCTGGTAATCCAATCCCGAACGTCTCGACGTAGCGATCTTGCTCCTTGTAGGCTTCCACGGCGATGCTTCCGGCGACTCGACTTGTTGTTGTTCAGTTGTAGTTTACTGTACTGGCTGACTTGTTCACTTTGATATCTGGACTGATCTTGAAAGATTGACTCATCTTGATCGACTGATCCAGCTGCCAGCGCCCGGCGGCTTTATATAGGGACTCCGGGGACCGTTATTTCCCTTTTGCGCTCTGCCCGCTTCATTTCTTCACTCCGGGTCCAAAGAACGAGTTTTCTGTTCGACCCACTTGTCCTTCACTCACGGCCTTAAATTGTAGTTCTGCGTGTTGCTGCCGTAACGCTTTCGCGGCACGCACGTGGCATGCCCTTGTGCCGCTCCGCTGCTGAGATGTGGCACTTGTCCTCCTAGTCCAAAGTTCACGACAGAGTCCGTTATTTCCTTTTTGCACCCCGCACTCTGGCTCTGCCTGCAAAGTCTCCACACTCTCACTCTCCGCTACTAACTCTCCAAACTCTCTTTGTCAGAGTTATTTCTCCCAACCTCGAAGTGTCCATTCGCTCACTCTACACTTCTCGATCTCCAAAATCTCACTCCGCTTCTCGGTCTCCAAACTCTCTATATGTGAGTGTTTCTCCATTCGCTCTTTGCCACGCCGCGTAACTGGTAAGCGGCCGGCAGCAATCCGTCGTTATTGCTGCTTGTATTTGTGGGGAGTTATTCAACTCCTCAAAGGGGAGCAACCTATTAATTGATCATAGTCCGGAAAAAAGATACGTGATCAGTATTGTCACATGGGGATGTGGGGATACGGGGCAATTAAGTATACTCTTTATGGACATGATCGTGACATGCAAGCTGTCCAAGAACCCGCAATTTAGAACTACTTTTGTCTGGGGATGGTTGTCTTTACAGGAATGTGACTGCCTTGGTCCGACCGGCAGTCCTGGTCTGGCCTGACGGCCTTCTGGGTTATCATCTGCATCGATTCCTACCCTCTCACAGGAACAACAAGTGGCGTCACGGAATTAAGTAAAGCAGGGGTCTTCTTTCGGATGTTTTCTATAGAAGTCCGCTGCTCTGCCGCATTTAAATCAGACTAGTTCGTGAACGGGCATCGGCATCCTTGCTTGTCATCGTGCCCCGCTTGGGTATCTCTTCGCTTCCGATTGAGTTCTTCCACCGTAACTGCGTCTGGAAAATCTTGCTCCTCTGGGATCAGAATAATTTCTGTCTTCCTTATATATCCTGTTGGGGTCTTTTATACCAGTATAGAGCTTTTTCTTGGCTTGGTTGTAACATTTGAAGACCTCAAGAATTCGCATGGGCGGAAGAAGTTGAAACAAATGTCGAAATAAATTTTAAATATTATACACAAATAACAATCTTGACCTTAAGAATTGTGATCATCGTCTTATTTAAAAATCGGCTTTTTATAAAACTAATAAAGAAATTAGTAACATGAGTTCTTTGGGTAACCTTAAACCCGAACTGATCTACTTGAAACCCATTTGACTTGGGTCGTTTGGGTATTTGGGTAAATGGGTAAAATTTAACCCAAACCAAACGACCTGAAAATTTTGGGGTCAGGTTGGGTAGGTAATATTTGAAAGGAGAGCCTGACCTACTTGACCTGAAATTTGGTTTGGGTACCCAAATAACCCATTTTGTATGCCCATGCAGGGCTCTAGTACATATGTACAATGTACATACATATGTCGAAAATATTTAAAAATGGATCAGAGCTTACCCATACACATTTGTAAGTAGTTAAATTTTTTTGATTTTTCAAATTAAATTAATTTATATTACACAGTTAAAACAAGTTTGATATATTTGCAAGGTTAAATTTAATGAACCATTTTATTCTTGGAGCCGCAAAAAATGTACTTTCCATGAACGACCTACTCAACATGTGTCTGTCGTTTTGAAAAAGGTTAAACTTTCGGACTTCAATCTTGGAGGTAAATAAATATAGGAAATCAATTATATATGAAGCAATTTTTCTAAATTCGCCCACAATAGTCCCTGCCGGTACATATTCGCCTTCTAATTTTGAACCCAATAGCCTAAAAAGAGAGGAGGACTACAATCATGAAATGTAAATATCTTTTATTTTTTTGGATGCTAAAAATTCTGAATTCGGAAAGACATTTTGTTTTGACGAAATTAACTTTTTTTCACTTTTAATATGCTTTCCTTTATATTCTAATGTAAATGAATTTGTATGTTTTAGCTGTTTATGGAAGACTGCCTGCCTCGGACACAGGTTCTACAAACTCGGATATGTCTCTGGACTGCAAAGTTACATCGGAAGATTGTGCCCAATCTTTCGACCTCAATACTAAAGGTAAATCAGTTCGTTGTTTGTTAAAAAAAACCCACACAATTTTGGAAAAATAAATAATCTTATTGAATTTTATTGAAATATGGTTCCACATTCTTTTATTTTTAGCCGATAGCCACACGCACAAGTCACCAAACACATTCACAGCTGTATCCAAAGAAGCTTCGCAGGAAGCACACAAGGTCAGGACTGACGGCTCTGAAGGTAAGAATTCTAAGTATTCATTTTATGAATTTTTAAAATGTTTTTTTTTCTTGTAATCCATAATTAAACATTCATTTTCCCTTTTTTGCAGTCACGAAAAAATCTACTTCCCATGAAGGACATTTGCATAAGTTTTATGACGATTCGAGGAAGTCATAGTTATCAGCGTTAATGGTAATGCAATTAAAAGACGTAAATGCAAAACGTAGTATAATTTGTATGTTACTTTTACAACAAGATTTTGAAGTTTTTAAATAAGTAAATTTGAAGAATTATTTTGTACTGTTTTATATTAAGGGGGAGATACATATAGAACTGCAATTTTGTCATGTTTTTCGTGATTTTTTTTTACCAATAAGGAATAGTGCTGGGATTTCATAACTTGGCATGTTGATTACATTGTTCTTATATAATTTTAACCAATTTTTTTTTTTTTTGAATCTATTAAAATGGCGGCCGTGGGAATTTTTTTGTCAGGCTATATTAAAAAAAAGTAGTGTAAATCCATAATTATCCCGTTCAAAGTTATAACACACACACACTGGTATACTAATTTTAATGTTTTTATTTTGTATATAAACTTGGCACTTAACACATTACATTATTACAAATAGTTTGGTTCACCCCCTTTGTAGGAGTTGTTGATCTTCTTGTTAGGAGTTTTAGACTGCTCTCCATTGATTTCCATAACTCCTTCTTAGCTCTCAATCTGGGGCAGCGCTGTCGGTCAAGCCGGCAGCGGCGCAGCGGATTTATGTATTAGCCTATGTATCTTATACATATCTGAGAGTGGTTCTCAGAGAGGGAATGTTATGTGCACTTACATTTGGATCAATTTGTTGCTGTCGCCAAGCTGTGGGAACTGCCGACGCAGCCGCTTATCGCCCGCGTAAGGCGTGCGCGATCGGATTGCGTTTGCACTTGAAGAGTGCTGATCCTGCATATTCGGCATTGACATTGTTGCCGTTGGTACAGTGTGTACTCTATATATGTGCATACTACATCTCCCTCCTTTTGAAAAATAACGTAATACTATGAAGTTATTTTAGAAGTTTTTATTTCTTATTATTATTTATTTATTAGTATATGAGAAATATATAAAATTTTTTTTTTTTTTATTTTATTTTTTTTAATTTTTGCGAATATATATTTATTTTATTTAAACCAATTTGGTTGTGGGAAGCGTATTTCGACCCCTTATTTGTTTATGAAAACATAAAAGTTATAAAAATATTGAATAAAAATTTATAAAAATATGTAAAGAATATTTGTAAATGAAATTAACTGGTATGATTTTTTTTTTTTTTAAATGAATTATTATATTTATTAATAAAGGTTGTGTATCTGTATGGTTGATCAGGCCATACTAGATGTCAAAGTGTTTAAGAATAAAAAATTTTAAGTCTATCTTTATGAACTGTTTGTTTTTTATTTTTCATGTTTGAGATAATAATATTTTCTCTTTCTCATATTTCCGTTACAGTATACGGACCTGTATATTTAAAATCTAACTTATGCCCTGTTTCATTTTTTAATAAAACTTTATCTCCTACGGATATATGTATATTATTAACGTTTTTATCATATACTAGCAATACCCGAAGCGACGTTGTCCGCTATTATTAGCAAATCATTTCTTTCTCTAGATAGTAACCTGATTTTATTATATATCAGAATTTTAATTAATATCCAAGTAAAATCCCGTCTAACCTTAGCTGAGCACCACAGTAAACCCACCTAATATTTGACCATAACCCCTAACCATAACTTACCTTTCCTTTATACCGTCTTAACCCCACCTGTCTCTCACCCCAGGCACACTTTTTTAACACCCTAATGCAGTTTTCACTATTTCCTCGCCGTAACTCCAGTATAACCCATCCATTCAGTCTTCACGTCAAAAAACCAATATTTTAACCATCTTTCTCCACCATAGCACCATTTCTTTCTTTCCTTAGCCAACAATTTTCCCACTCTAGTCTAGAGTCTAGAAAAAAAATGTTTCCTTGCTTAAAACCCACTGTAATTCTACTTAAACATCACTTTTTCTTGTTTGTCATCTTAACCCACCTTGTCCTCGCAAAAGTCAAAAATAACCTTACATTTTTATCCTTCACCCTTTCTTTACATTACCTGTTAGCGTCACCCTAATCTAGCAATTGCCCCTTTAGCCACAACTTAACCCCGCATTAACCACACTTTATTCCCACCTTAACCCAATCGTTTTGGTATCCTAAATCTATCATTTTGGTCAGCCGAATTAAAAGCAAAACAAACAGAGTGCTGCAAATAAACCCCCGAAAAACCTTAAAAACTTAAAAATATATTAAAAATAACACACAAATACCTATGGTACGCTACGGCCAACATGGTTTAACCGAAAAACGGATCCAATCGCAGGATCGGTGGGTTAAAAATAAATTAAGTGCCCCCATGTCGGTTGGGGCTCAACAGCTGGGTTAAAATAATATGGCGCACTAACTCTTTTGGGTGTAAACTGTAAGTAATTCGGTCTAAAAGTGAAGATTTAGCGATGTTTAAGGTTTCCTGTTAGTCTTTTGGAGACACATTTTTAAAACAATTTCCTTCTTGCGCCCATCCTTTATAACACAATTTATGACCAATTCTTTCAAAACTTGTGTAGTCTGGCTTTTTCCTAAATTGCAATTTTTTATTTGTGCACGCAGATATTACATTGTTTTTTAAGATAAATGAATATGAACGTATGTATGTACACATATGTATAGCTCAATAGTTTTTGTTAATTTTTTTACAGTATTGAAGTAGAGCCCAGAAACTCAAAAACCTGAATATTTTACGGACCACCTACACCTTTTGATTTAGAATTGCATCCATTAGATGATCCGTGTATTTTATCCCAATTGTGAAATTAAGATAATTTTACATACATATATGTACATCCCGACTTGTCGATGTGTGTGTGTGTCGTTTCGTTTTTACATGTAATTTTGACTACTGAAAGTTTTTTACTGCTCTCCCCTTGAAATCCATTCTAAAAATTATTTTAAGTCAAAACAAAAATTTCTTATGGATTTAACGGATTAGCTCCACATTTTTACTTAGAAGTGCATCTATTAAATAATCAGTTTTGGTATACAAATTGTTTTTTTTTATCAAATGTTCCTAAACCAGAAAAAAAAAATTGGCCGCCTCTCTTCCGCTTCAAATGACTCTCTCTGCTCTTTACTCTCTCGCTCTGCTTCTGCTGACTTTGTTTTTGTGAGAGCTGTGTTCGAAAATTGTTCGGCGGTCCGAACTCCCGAAGCAAACAAAAACAACGTGCTGCCAAATAGGCCCCCGCAATCTTGAAATCTAACAAAAAAAATCATATAAAATCAACCGTGGTTAAAAAAAAAAAAAAAATACCTTACTGATTGTATGGCATAGCTCCACACTTTAAAACAAAAACGGATCCGATCGCATAATCGGTGTGGAAAAATTAATTATGTGCCCCAACCGGAAATCGGTTGGGGCTCATCTTCTGGGCTTTCAAAGATTTCCACAAACAAAGCTTAAAAAAAAAATATCAACTTGTTTGGTTGAAAACTGTGGGAATGGTTGATGTTTTAATCAACCAATTTTGAATTTTTCAAGTGTCCTGGGAGTCCTTAGGAGCCGAATTTTAAAAAATCCTTTCTTAGTGCACACCTCCTCTAACACACGATTCAGACCCAATTTTTTCCAGAATTTTAGGACTTATGGTTTGGGCTGGGGGAACATGACGCAAATCGACATCTACTCTTTTATAGTAATACTCGATTTCCTTATTCTTTTTCTTGTTATCTTCTATCATTATCCTAGCTCTTTTATATGCTACTTCTAACCTGTATTTACTTTCTTTTGCGCAATCTTTTATATTATAGATTGCTTCTATATTATTTATACTATTAAAATGTTTTGGCAAATTATTAGTTTTCCCAAAGACTAATTCATATGGGCAATAATTATGTGCCATGGAAGGTGTCGTGTTGAAACAGTATACAAAATATTGAAGCCAAATGTCCCAGTCAGTTTTATCAACTGATATATATGAACGTATGTACTCGTTGAAAGTTCTATGACTTCTCTCTACTGTTCCAACTGTCTGATGGTGGTGAGCTGTTGAAGTTAAATTTTTGATTTTCAGGAATTTGCATATGTCTTGTATAATCGAATTTTTGTATTCTGTTCCCATGTCCGAAATGAACGTCTTCATTGGACCGTACTTTAGAATAAAATTCTCAAATATAGCTTTTGCAACAGTGTTTGCACTTTTATTGGTAATTGGAATGGCAACTAAATATTTTGTTAAATCACATATAAGTGTGACTGCATATTCATTACCATTTTCTGATTTTGGTAGTGGACCAATTGTGTCCACTATTACCCTGTCGAAGGCATTTATTGGAATGTCTGTAATTGTCATAGGAGTCTTAGTATGTGTTGTCACTTTTGATTTTTGGCATGTTTGACATTTTCGTATGTACTCTGTAATGTATCGAGTCATACCTTTCCAAAAGTAATGTCTTTTGACCTTGGCCAAGGTTTTGGTAATGCCTGTGTGACCTCCTTGTAGTGGATCGTTGTGAAATGTAGACAGTATAGCTTCTTTTTCTTTTTCATTTTTTATCAGGGTCACCGGGTTGAGTAGCGCTACTCTCAATGATTTTAATATTTTATTGCCCATTTTCTTAAAATTATCAATTGAAACTTGTTCAAAGATATTTTCCCACGGTGCCATTTTTAGTTTGCTGATTTTATATATACCGGCTTGCATTTCAAGCCTTTGGAAGAACTGACCTAAGTCAAGAATTCCATTGGTAAATAAATCGCTAACATTATATCTTGCAGTAATTGTTTTTCCACGTTTAAAATAACAGGTCATATTTTTTACTTGCAAGGTCACTACTTTACGTACTTCGTCATTATTAATGACTTCGAATACGTTGGGCTTTGAAGCTTTTTCTATAGATTGCCTAGGCAATTCTATTTGATTTTCTCCTGCGCAGGATTTCTGTCTACTTTGATATCGTGTAGTGACTTTATTTATATTTCTGGTAATGTTTTTTAGTTCTTCGATGGTTATTCTTGATAACGCATCTGCTACGTAATTATCTTTACCCTTTAGATACTCTACTGTGAAATTATACTCCTATAATTCAAGTCTCATGCGTGTCAGTTTGGAGCTAGGATTTGTCATTGAAAACAAGTACGTGAGTGGTCTGTGATCTGTTTTGACAGTGAAGTGTCTGCCATAGATATATGGTCTGAAGTATGTTATTGCCCAATGAATTGCTGCTAGTTCTTGTTCTGTTGTACTTTTGTTACTTTCACCCTTTGTAAATGCTCTAGATGCGTATGCTACTGGAAGTTGGAGTCCATTTTTGTTTTGAGTTAAAACTGCTCCACACGCTTGCTTACTTGCATCTGTAATTATGCAAAATTCTTTATTGAAATCTGGGTATTGTAGTAAAGTAGGGCTTATTAATGCCGATTTTAGATGTTCGAAAGCAGTTTGGCAATTAGGTGTCCATTCGAATTTTACATCTTTTTTACATAATCTTGTTATGTGACGAGCATAGTCGGCAAAATTTTGTATAAAGCGTCTATAATAATTGAAGAATGCAACAAATCGTCTAGCGCTGTCCGCATCATGTGGGACTGGGTAATTTTTAATGACGTCGTATTTTTTGTCGTCGGGTAGTATTCCTTTATCTGTGCATTTGTGTCCTAGAAAAGTTACTTCGTGCATGAAAAATGAGAATTTTTCAGGATGTAATTTGAGATTGTATTTCCTACATTTTTCAAAGACATCAGTTAAGTTTTTAAGCATATGTTTTTCGGAACAACCGATGACTATTAGATCATCCATGTAAAGGAATGCTTGAGAAGGATCTAGTCCAGAGAATGCTATAGTCATCATTCTCTGAAACGAGTTTGGCGCTATTTTTAGACCGAATGGTAATCGCGTGAAACGATACGAACCATTGCTTGTTGAGAAAGACGTTATATCTCTAGAACTTTTTTCAAGCTCTATTTGGTGAAAACCTGACATTAAGTCGAGGCATGAAAAATATTTTGCTCTACCTAGTTGATCCAAGATGTCATCAATTCTAGGGAGTGGGAATTTGTCGGACAAAAGTTTTTTATTAATCTGACGATAGTCAATTACTAATCGCCATTTTTTCTTGTCTGAATTCGGAAGTGATTTCTTTGGTACCAACAAGAGTGGGCTATTATAAGCAGATACAGATGGTTCCACTATGTTGTCATTAATAAGTTTCTGTACTTGTGTTTCAATTTCATCTTTTTGGCTATGAGGACTTCTATAGTTTTTAATATATACTGGTTCATCGTCCTTCAATCTCAATTTTTGTTTATACAAATTGTTTGTTGTTATCGATTCGGTATCTAATCCGAATACGTCACTATATTTTGTGCAAAGTGTTGTTAGTTGTTTATGGAATTGTGGTGGGAAGTTTTTTGAAAGTTGTGTAATGACTGATATTTCCCTGTTTTCCAAATCTGTTTTTATTACTTCGTAATTTGATAGTGGTTCATATTTTACATTATTTATACTAACTACTTGGTCGGTATTTGTCGTATTAAGTATTCTTATAAATGTATTTGAGGATGTTGCTATGGTATTTGCTATATAAATGCCATGTTGAATTTCTTGATTTGGAATTAATATATTATCATTTGCTGAATCTAATTCGATTCTTCGGACAATTTGAGATCTTGCTGGCAGAATGATAGAATTATTGCCAGAACTGTATGTTATTGGGACATAAATTGGGTACTTTAGATTATTTGGTCTAATTATAAGCCAGTCTTCGGATGGCTTAAAGTCTAGCTGACAGTTACATTTTTTAATAAACTCAATTCCTAGTATTCCATCGCACGGAATAGCAAATTGTGAATTTACAATATGAAAGTCGTGTGGAATTATGTATTTGGATGTTTGGATTTCAATAGAAGTTAGCCCTTTTGATTTGGTAACTTCTTGACTTATTCCTTGTATGTTTATTATATAATTATCTTGCATGTATTTAAAACCATCAGAATTTTCTTTTAATATGGATATTTCCGCACCAGTGTCTACTAAAAATACTAATTCTTTTCCTGTTTCTACATTTATAAAAGTGACGAATGTGCTTTGACTGAGATTGATGGCGTGAACTTTAATATTTTCTACTGCTGTGTACCTAAGGGTTGTTGGGAGTTTTCCGAAGCCGTTTGGGCTACTCTAACATTGCTGTTGTTATTGTTATTGTTATTATTGTTATAACCTCGATTTTGGTGGTTATTTCCTCTATAATTTCCTCTATTGTTTCCTCTGTTGTTTCCTCTATAATTGTTGTTGTAATTCTGTCCGTTGTTGCGTGTATAATTATTGTTATAATTGTTATTATTATAATTATTATTATTATAATTATTATTATTATAATTATTATTATTATAATAACCGCGGCCATTGCCTCTACCGCGATAATTACCTCTATTATTGTAATTACCACGCTGGTTTTGTCCTTTTTGAGCGTATAAGATTGAATTGGCATTTCCTGTCATTTCAGTACTACATTGTATATACTTTGTGACAGCTTCATTCATTGTGTTGAAGTTTCCTGCTTCAAGAATGGTTTTGAGTCTACCATGTTCACAATTTTTGACCATTGTGGTTATGGCTTCTTTGGTGCTGAATTTATCAGCATGTTCGGCTGGTAAGCCCTCATCGATATACGAAGCTTCAAGTAGCTTTCGTAAGTTATCAATTTCCGAGGTAAACTTTTCAGCGGTTTTTCCTTTTTGGGTTGTCTTTGCCATTTTTGCCTTTACTACGTCAGATGTTTCACCGACTATAGTATCTTGCAATTTTTTTATAATGGCACTTATAGTGGTTTCATTTTGTATTTTGTATAGGGTAGATCCTATTATTTTGGACTTTATTACTTCAACAGCTATGTCCTCAAATGTGCCTTTTGTCAGGTTGACTAACTTCAAGGCTGTTATAAATCTTTGAAGATGTAGTTTTTGCCCATTAAATTCTGGGATGGCATTTGAGATGTCTTTTATGTAGGCCCGTTGGGCAGCTGCGTCCGTCATTATGTATGCTGTTGTCTCTATTACACTTATTCTTCTTTTTCTTTCTCCTCATCAATTTCTTCTTCCTGTTCCGGTAAATTTATAACCGCCGGAATTGTTAGATCGTGTAGATCTTTTTCTTTTATATCAATATTTTTGATTGATTCTGAATCTTCTTCCTCAGCTGATTCTATTTCTACTTGGTCTGGTGATTCTTGTTTTTCCTTAGTATCTATTGTCAAAGGGGTATTTAGGATTGTAGGTATAGAAATATCTAATTTATACCTTTCTTTGACTGTTATCAAATTGGAACGTAACTTGATCAACAATTTTGATATTTTTGACCAGTTCGCTTCATTTATTGTTCTTCTGTTTTCATGCACTAATATTCTTGCCTCGTTAAAAGATTCGACAAGTATTCTCGCATGTTTGTTTATTGTATCTCTTTGGATTAACCTATTCTGGCTTACACATTTGTACGATTTCTCAAATTTTTCTTTTATTTCCCTGATTTGTTTGGCTAAATGATCCCATTCCATACTAATTTGAAGTTATGGGGAAAAATAAACAAGATAAACGTAAAATTCTATTTAGTATTTATTTGTCTTTATTTTATGTTTGCTTAATTTTAGAAAACAAATTTGCTTAAGTTATTACTGTTTGGGCATTGTGTGTACACAAGTATATTCACAATATGGTGAATAAAGAGGGCCTGAGCAATCTGCCGGGCACTTTGGTTTTTCCTTAGGTAATTCTTTAGCTAATGGTGGCAAGGTTTTTCTAACCAGTTCTCCAAGTACAGGTATTTTATAATTTGTTTCCGGTACTGGAGTCTGTTCCGGATTTGGTATTTCTTTGTTTACAAATTTTTTTTTTAGGAAGTCCAATTCAGCGTGTAGCTTGCAAGCTTCTTCCCATGTGGGTTCTGTTTTGGAAGTTAGTTCCTGCCTGATTTCGGCTATTCTGTTGAAGGCTTTCTTTCTTAGTCCACCTTTTCTTTTCTTATTTTTCGATTTTTTCTTCATTATTGTAATTTTGGTCGCGATAGGAGAGAGAATAATAAACAAAAAATTATATGTTTTTGAGAAGTATATAAAAAAAATTTTGGAGACAATGAAAAAAAAATTTTAAAGAAATTTTCTGTTCTTGGGTTTTCTTCTTATTTGTATTATTATTATTTTATTTTAATCTAAACCCTGTCCAAGTCGTTGGCTCTGCTGATGTATCTTTTCTTGATCAATTTATTATGTTTAATATACAATGTCAGCATGAATTGAGCAACGCTTGTAATTGTAAGAATTAATAATAATAGCCACAGAGCATTAAAATCTTCTGTGTGATCTACTATTTTAATATCATTTACAACATTGGCCTTATTGTCCTTAGACTGGGTGTCGTCCAAACCGAACCACCCCATTTTAATTTTTATTTAATATTTTCAAATATGTTCAATTTATATTGTGTGTTTATAAATATATATTCGCTTTTTCTTTTTTTTTTGTGTTGTTTTTTTTTTGTCTTTTTTTTTTTTACAATTAATATGACTTGTGCCTATTCATGTTGTTTTATTTTTTTTTTTTTGGGCCGTCTTCGTATGCAGCTCAAAATTACAGAGTTTTCATTCTTATTATATTTTTTTTTGTTTATATTAATTTTTTTTTTTTTTTTTACAATTTTTGGTCCTGCCTTTCAAAAAAATTTCTCTTCGGGCCGTCTTCTTGCACAGCTCAAAGTTATAATAGTTTCTTTTATTTGTATAATTTCAAAAAAAAAAAATTTTCTGCAGACATCGGTCCGGATTTATTTCCATCGTTGGTGCAGAAAGATTTGCCTATTCTTTCCGCACTTGGTGTCGTCTCTGCTGCCGTTGTCCGGGGCCTATGGGCTCAGGCGGCGCCGGTGCTGGTCCTTGCACAGGCAGTGATTTCGATGATTAATTTTGTTTCTTTTTTTTTTTTTATTATTTCATCATTTTTTGTTTTAGTTTCCTTTTGGCCCTTTTGACTCGGGCGGCGCCGGTGCTGGTCCCGCACAAGCAAGTCCTCGATTTCTTCTTTTTTTTTTTTAAAGTTTCATACTTATTGTTTGTTTGCACTGCTTCACATTGATTGCTCACAAAATAAAATCATTGCAGATTTGCATTATTGGTGTTCTTGATTTATTATTATTTTTTTTTTTTAGCACTTTCCAAGGTGATAATTGTTATTTTGTATTTATAGAGGCGTACATGCCAATTTAAAAAAATTTTTTTTTTTTTTTTAGTTTCACTGTCACGGTTGCCATGTAAATCCATAATTATCCCGTTCAAAGTTATAACACACACACACTGGTATACTAATTTTAATGTTTTTATTTTGTATATAAACTTGGCACTTAACACATTACATTATTACAAATAGTTTGGTTCACCCCCTTTGTAGGAGTTGTTGATCTTCTTGTTAGGAGTTTTAGACTGCTCTCCATTGATTTCCATAACTCCTTCTTAGCTCTCAATCTGGGGCATGTATTAGCCTATGTATCTTATACATATCTGAGAGTGGTTCTCAGAGAGGGAATGTTATGTGCACTTACATTTGGATCAATTTGTTGCTGTCGCCAAGCTGTGGGAACTGCCGACGCAGCCGCTTATCGCCCGCGTAAGGCGTGAGCGATCGGATTGCGTTTGCACTTGAAGAGTGCTGAGCCTGCATATTCGGCATTGACATTGTTGCCGTTGGTACAGTGTGTACTCTATATATGTGCATACTACAGTAGGCCAGCTGCGGATCGTCCACAAGTCGCTGTGTAGGTCCGATTTTTATGAAACCAAGTTTATTTTGTTAAGAAATAACGTAGAAACTGTCTGAACCTAACTTACATAAAATATCTGAAAAACTCTGGTTGTGGCACTTTTTCGAAGTCAAAAATATTTTTTTTCATATTTTTTTTTGTTGTTTTTTCTTAACAAAAAATACTTAACCGTACAAATTTTTACATAAAGTAGGTTCAGACAGTCGGCAATTTCATTACAAACATTTCTGTAAAAGCAGCATGATGATCGAAGCATTACACGATCCGCAGCTGAGGAAAACATGGTTTCGAGAAAAACGCATTCAAAGTAATGAAATATATCTACTGCACAAGGAAGGTGGGTGCCGTCATCCTGGTATAAGTTCCAAAATAGTTCGAATTTCTTCGTGAAACTTTCATGACACATTCTTAAAGAGTTGTTCTACTTCCACGCCCCCTCTAACACCCACAATCGCCCTAAAGGACTTTAAAAAAAGCCTGGCACCGACATCTTTATAGATTTTGTAAAAGTGTAAATCCCACTTCGACTATAGCGTTCTCTCTTGTTTTAAACTGAAATAGAAACTGACAGACGTGGCGATATCGACTCGGCTGTCGACGCTGATCAAGAATATATATACTTTATGGGGCCGACTTGGAAACAACGTGTTTGAGTTTCTAATTTATAAATTCACGTCAGGAGCAAGGATCGCATCCAGGATTGCGGCAAATCTATTGGCGCCCGAGCAGGGACATCTTGGAAAAGGTCCAACAACCGGAGGGAGCTAACTAATATAGCTCCAAACTAAATTCGACGAAATCGCAGCCAGCCAAGTTGGAATTGAGGTTAGGATCGGCGACTCATTGCGTCCGAAATTGCTGGAGCGGAATACGTCTGGAGTTCAATTATTGGAGCTCAATATACTCATTTGGAGTTTTATCGTTGCGAGACGACATCAAGGATTGGAGGTCATCAGCGGAGCGGCGCAACTTGGAGTTCTGCGAAAAGTACCGGTTCATACTGCGGCACTTGTCCTCCTAGTTATTTCCTTTTTGCACCCCGCACTCTGGCTCTGCCTGCAAAGTCTCCACACTCTCACTCTCCGCAACTAACTCTCCAAACTCTCTTTGTCAGAGTTATTTCTCCCAACCTCGAAGTGTCCATTCGCTCACTCTACACTTCTCGATCTCCAAACTCTCTCTCTCCGCTTCTCGGTCTCCAAACTCTCTATATGTGAGTGTTTCTCCATTCGCTCTTTGCCACGCCGCGTAACTGGTAAGCGGCCGGCAGCAATCCGTCGTTATTGCTGCTTGTATTTGTGGGGAGTTATTCAACTCCTCAAAGGGGAGCAACCTATTAATTGATCATAGTCCGGAAAAAAGATACGTGATCAGTATTGTCACATGGGGATGTGGGGATACGGGGCAATTAAGTATACTCTTTATGGACATGATCGTGACATGCAAGCTGTCCAAGAACCCGCAATTTAGAACTACTTTTGTCTGGGGATGGTTGTCTTTACAGGAATGTGACTGCCTTGGTCCGACCGGCAGTCCTGGTCTGGCCTGACGGCCTTCTGGGTTATCATCTGCATCGATTCCTACCCTCTCACAGGAACAACAAGTGGCGTCACGGAATTAAGTAAAGCAGGGATCTTCTTTCGGATGTTTTCTATAGAAGTCCGCTGCTCTGCCGCATTTAAATCAGACTAGTTCGTGAACGGGCATCGGCATCCTTGCTTGTCATCGTGCCCCGCTTGGGTATCTCTTCGCTTCCGATTGAGTTCTTCCACCGTAACTGCGTCTGGAAAATCTTGCTCCTCTGGGATCAGAATAATTTCTGTCTTCCTTCTATATCCTGTTGGGGTCTTTTATACCAGTATAGAGCTTTTTCTTGGCTTGGTTGTAACATTTGAAGACCTCAAGAATTCTCATGGGCGGAAGAAGTTGAAACAAATGTCGAAATAAATTTTAAATATTATACACAAATAACAATCTTGACCTTAAGAATTGTGATCATCGTCTTATTTAAAAATCGGCTTTTTATAAAACTAATAAAGAAATTAGTAACATGAGTTCTTTGGGTAACCTTAAACCCGAACTGATCTACTTGAAACCCATTTGACTTGGGTCGTTTGGGTTTGGGTATTTGGGTAAATGGGTAAAATTTAACCCAAACCAAACGACCTGAAAATTTTGGGGTCAGGTTGGGTAGGTAATATTTGAAAGGAGAGCCTGACCTACTTGACCTGAAATTTGGTTTGGGTACCCAAATAACCCATTTTGTATGCCCATGCAGGGCTCTAGTACATATGTACAATGTACATACATATGTCGAAAATATTTAAAAATGGATCACAGCTTACCCATACACATTTGTAAGTAGTTAAATTTTTTTGATTTTTCAAATTAAATTAATTTATATTACACAGTTAAAACAAGTTTGATATATTTGCAAGGTTAAATTTAATGAACCATTTTATTCTTGGAGCCGCAAAAAATGTACTTTCCATGAACGACCTACTCAACATGTGTCTGTCGTTTTGAAAAAGGTTAAACCTTCGGACTTCAATCTTGGAGGTAAATAAATATAGGAAATCAATTATATATGAAGCAATTTTTCTAAATTCGCCCACAATAGTCCCTGCCGGTACATATTCGCCTTCTAATTTTGAACCCAATAGCCTAAAAAGAGAGGAGGACTACAATCATGAAATGTAAATATCTTTTATTTTTTTGGATGCTAAAAATTCTGAATTCGGAAAGACATTTTGTTTTGACGAAATTAACTTTTTTTCACTTTTAATATGCTTTCCTTTATATTCTAATGTAAATGAATTTGTATGTTTTAGCTGTTTATGGAAGACTGCCTGCCTCGGACACAGGTTCTACAAACTCGGATATGTCTCTGGACTGCAAAGTTACATCGGAAGATTGTGCCCAATCTTTCGACCTCAATACTAAAGGTAAATCAGTTCGTTGTTTGTTAAAAAAAACCCACACAATTTTGGAAAAATAAATAATCTTATTGAATTTTATTGAAATATGGTTCCACATTCTTTTATTTTTAGCCGATAGCCACACGCACAAGTCACCAAACACATTCACAGCTGTATCCAAAGAAGCTTCGCAGGAAGCACACAAGGTCAGGACTGACGGCTTTGAAGGTAAGAATCCTAAGTATTCATTTTATGAATTTTTAAAATGTTTTTTTTTCTTGTAATCCATAATTAAACATTCATTTTCCTTTTTTTGCAGTCACGAAAAAATCTACTTCCCATGAAGGACATTTGCATAAGTTTTATGACGATTCGAGGAAGTCATAGTTATCAGCGTTAATGGTAATGCAATTAAAAGACGTAAATGCAAAACGTAGTATAATTTGTATGTTACTTTTACAACAAGATTTTGAAGTTTTTAAATAAGTAAATTTGAAGAATTATTTTGTACTGTTTTATATTAAGGGGGGAGATACATATAGAACTGCAATTTTGTCATGTTTTTCGTGATTTTTTTTACCAATAAGGAATAGTGCTGGGATTTCATAACTTGGCATGTTGATTACATTGTTCTTATATAATTTAAACCAATTTTTTTTTTTTTTTTGAATCTTTTAAAATGGCGGCCGTGGGAATTTTTTTGTCAGGCTATATTAAAAAAAAGTAGGCCAGCTGCGTATCGTCCACAGGTCGCTGTGTAGGTCCGATTTTTATGAAACCAAGTTTATTTTGTTAAGAAATAACGTAGAAACTGTCTGAACCTAACTTACATAAAATATCTGAAAAACTTTGGTTGTGGCACTTTTTCGAAGTCAAAAATATTTTTTTTCATATTTTTTTTTTTTTGTTTTTTCTTAACAAAAAATACTTAACCGTACAAATTTTTACATAAAGTAGGTTCAGACAGTCGGCAATTTCATTACAAACATTTCTGTAAAAGCAGCATGATGATCGAAGCATTACACGATCCGCAGCTGAGGAAAACATGGTTTCGAGAAAAACGCATTCAAAGTAATGAAATATATCTACTGCACAAGGAAGGTGGGTGCCGTCATCCTGGTATAAGTTCCAAAATAGTTCGAATTTCTTCGTGAAACTTTCATGACACATTCTTAAAGAGTTGTTCTACTTCCACGCCCCCTCTAACACCCACAATCGCCCTAAAGGACTTTAAAAAAAGCCTGGCACCGACATCTTTATAGATTTTGTAAAAGTGTAAATCCCACTTCGACTATAGCGTTCTCTCTTGTTTTAAACTGAAATAGAAACTGACAGACGTGGCGATATCGACTCGGCTGTCGACGCTGATCAAGAATATATATACTTTATGGGGCCGACTTGGAAACAACGTGTTTGAGTTTCTAATTTATAAATTCACGTCAGGAGCAAGGATCGCATCCAGGATTGCGGCAAATCTATTGGCGCCCGAGCAGGGACATCTTGGAAAAGGTCCAACAACCGGAGGGAGCTAACTAATATAGCTCCAAACTAAATTCGACGAAATCGCAGCCAGCCAAGTTGGAATTGAGGTTAGGATCGGCGACTCATTGCGTCCGAAATTGCTGGAGCGGAATACGTCTGGAGTTCAATTATTGGAGCTCAATACACTCATTTGGAGTTTTATCGTTGCGAGACGACATCAAGGATTGGAGGTCATCAGCGGAGCGGCGCAACTTGGAGTTCTGCGAAAAGTTCCGGTTCATACTGCGGTACGCGGCTGCACATCGGGTACCGCTGGAAACAGAAGGGTCAAAGGCGGCACCGCAACCGAATTGCCAGGTTTGTGAATGCAAGAGGGCTCCCATATTCGTCGCATAGACATGTTTAGAATTCGGGAAATATAATCAAGTGAAAACAAAGTAAACTTTATCTCCACATTCGGCCACGCGGTGGTTGAGGTTAGAATTGATTAACCTAAAGGTAACTAGGTCACCAGCGGGCTTCGACAATTAGCCGCGCGTAGTACAAGAAAACGATAATTGTAATTATTCAAGCATTGCCTTGGTGATTAAAGAATTTACTGCTAAATGGCACCAAAAAAAGGAAAGGATTGTGAATTAATCACAGCACGATCAGCGCTAATAAGTTCCTTTCATAGAAACAAGTCATATGTATGGAAGAACCATGCGTCGATGTCTGCAGCCGAGATAGAAGCCCGGATGAGTCTGATAGAATCTAACTTTAGCCAATTTTGCATAATTCAAACTAAATTAGAGCAGGAAAGCGATGAGGAATTGGTGTTGGAGACTCGGTTTGAGATAGAGGAGCTGTATTGTGAAATTAAATCAAAGTTATTGAGTTCGGTTGGGAACAGAGGTCGCAAGCATTCAATTAGCGATACCTTAAATAGCACGATGGCGGTTCGCTCATCTAAACTTCCGATAATAAGGTTACCAGAATTCTCGGGAAGGTTTACCGAATGGACCAGTTGGTTCAACACCTTTAAAACATTGGTAGGGACTGACCCGGAGATAGACGATTTGACAAAAATGATACACTTGAGAGCCTCCCTAGCGCCTGCACCTTTAAGCACAATTGATTGTCTTGAGCTATCGGAAATATACTACAAGAAGGCTCTGCTGCTTTTACAAGAACGATATGATAACAAGGCTATCATTTTGCAGGCGCACATGACAGAGTTGTTTAATGTTAAAAGAATTAAACAAGCTGATTCCGATTCGCCAAGAGCACTAGTCGACAGTGTCAATTCCCAATTGGTAGCTCTAAGATCATTGAGTGAGGAGTCGGAATTGCTTAATGTGTTTATTTTTCAATTAATTCGAGGAAAATTAGATGAAGAAACCATAGATAGATGGGAAAAGGAATGGCAGTGTGACAAAATACTCTCATGGCAATCGTTGTCTCAGTTCTTGGTGCAAAGAGGAATAAATATGGCAAACCGGGAGCTGAGGCACCAAAAGGTGGTGCCAAATACATATAAAAAGGATCCGAAAATAACTAGTTTAGCGGCGGTAGGGAGCTATAGGTCTAAATGCTATTGCTGTGCGGAAGATCATGCACTAAAGGTATGTCCCAAATTCAAGGATATGTCTCCTGTGCAAAGATACCAAGAGTGCAAACGAAACTCGCTATGCTTGGTATGCTTCAGTAAGCGTCACTCAACAAAAAGTTGCAAGGGTCATCGGTGTGGGCGCTGTAATAAGCCTCACAATGAATTGCTGCACTGGAATATTGAAGGAAACATACAAGGACTTCCAGTAGAATCGGGCTCTAGTATAACCAGAGAAACTGAAGTGGGATCTTTTCATAGCACTTTGCTAACGAGAGCTTCTCCAAGTCTTCTGGCTACGGCAGTAGTACTCATACGAGATGCCAAGGGCAACTTTCAAAATTGTAGGTGCGTTCTAGACTCTGGCAGTCAACTTAACTTGTTAACCCAAAAATTGAACACAAGGTTAAGGCTTCAAGCAAGACCATCAGAGATTCAGGTCAGTGGAATAGGAAACGTCGCTTCAGAGATTCTGGGAGAAGTTAAAGAAACATTTAAGTCAAGAGTAACAAACTTTGAAACCTCTGCTGACTTTGTTGTGCTCCGGGAGACAACTCAATATAACCCTAGTTGCTCGAGCCTGGACTCCCATTGGAAGCCACCAAAAGGAGTACAGCTAGCGGACCCCGAATTCTATTAGTCACGGGACATTGATATGCTTATTGGGGTATCTATATTCTTTGATCTAATGGTGGCCGGTCAAATCAAGTTGGGAACCAATTGGCCACTGCTGCAGAAGTCCTTATTAGGCTGGGTAGTTGTCGGGAACTGCAGTTCTGCGAAACCGGGGATAAATTGAAGAAGCTAGTACAGCGGTTTTGGGAATGTGAAGAAGTTCAGAATCCTGAGTACCACCTTACCGATGAGGAACAGAAATGTGAAAACATATTTCTATCTAGCGTTAAACAGGATAAGACCGGGCGCTATGTGGTACAAATTCCATTCATTGATGCGCACCCTGATCTAGGAGACTCCTACCACACGGCACTTTCACGTTTTTTAATTTTAGAAAGAAGGTTAACACGAAACAAATTATTAAGGCGACAATATGAACAATTCATCAATCAATATCAGGAATTGGGGCACTTGGAGGTCGTCAAACCTACTGAATTACGCGAGGTAAAATATTTTATGCCTCATCACCCGGTTCTTAGGCCAGAAAGCGAAACGACGAAGCTTCGCGTCGTATTTGATGCTTCATGTAAGTCAGGCAATGGAAATTCATTGAACGACCTGATGCTTACTGGAGCCAAACTTCAACCAGAGTTGTTCGATATCCTTGTAGGCTTTAGATTTTACAAATATGCTCTTACAGCAGATATTGCTAAGATGTATAGGCAGGTATTAGTAGAGACCAACCATTGCAATTATCAATGTATTCTATGGAGAAGTAACCAACAGCTTCCTATACAGGTATTAAAACTACGAACGGTTACATATGGTACAAGTGCTGCGCCATTCTTGGCAGTACGATGTCTCGTTCACCTTGCAGAGACCTACGCGGAAAAGTATCCGGCTGCTTCACGAGCCATTAAGAAATCGTTTTATGTGGACGATATGCTTGCCGGAGCAGACTCCCCACGTGAGGTTCTAAGGCTGCTAACGGAGGTAAAAGAACTTCTTAGCCTAGGGCAGTTTGAGTTGCATAAGTGTCGTAGCAACTGTCAAGAACTAAATCAAACCGAAGGACCCATGGCAGCATGGAGTCTTCGATGTGACGATTCTTCCAAGGCGTTAGGAATAAGTTGGATGTGTAGGGAAGACACCTTTCAGTTTTCTTTAAAAAGGAATCAAATGCCACAGTTACAAAGGCAGCCGTGTTATCAAAACTAGCGCAATTGTTTGACCCCTTAGGGGTATTGAGTCCGATCATTATCTTAGGCAAAATTTTTATACAAGAGTTGTGGCTCCTTAAACTGGAGTGGGACGAAGAATTACCACCCACCCTCGCGATGCAATGGAACAGGTATCGAGATGAGCTGCTACTTATTAAGAGTTGTGTATTGCCAAGATCTGTATTGACAGGAGTAGAGGGCGCAGAAGTTTTAGAACTGTACGGATTTTCAGACGCTTCATGCCGCGCCTATGGAGCAGCAGTCTATGCTCGGGTGATCAGTAAGGCGGGAACGATCGCAGTGCACTTAGTGACGGCCAAATCAAAGGTAGCGCCAGTCAAGGTCACTTCATTGCCGAGACTGGAACTGCAGGGAGCCTTACTCTTGACAAAGCTAATGAGCAAGGTCCTCTCCTGCATTCATCTGAAGGTTTCAAAAGTCCGCTATTTTACTGATTCGACCATAGTATTAACCTGGTTAGCCTCCCATGCAAGCCGGTGGAATACGTTTGTGGCAAATAGAGTGGGAAAAATTCAGGAAATCACCCAAATCGAGCAGTGGCTTAAGATCCCTACTAAGTTGAATCCAGCTGATATAGTTTCAAGGGGAATGCTCCCAAAGGATCTAAAGGCGTCATCATTATGGTGGCACGGGCCAGAGTTTTTAGGTAAACCGGTAGAGAATTGGCCAGAGTTTTCATGGTCGGGAGAAGCCAAGGAAATGACTGAGCGAAAACGCGATACGTTTACATTAATTTCATGCGTTACAAAATGTTTGCCGCAAGATGAGGTATCCGAGTGTAAGTTTTCGCATGACTTCCTAAAATTGCAACGAGCTTTTGGGTATATATACCGCCGGAGACAAGTCAGCTTAGGCAGTACTAACAAACGGGAATTAACGGCTTCAGAATTGATGGGAGGTCTTCGCTACATTACATACAATTTGCAGCAAGTAGCATTTAGCAATGAATTCCTGAGCCTCAAAGAAGGGAAGGCTACTAAATCCGCCAAAGTGCAATGCTTGAGTCCATTTATTTCTACCGAAGAAGGAATTTATTTAATTCGGGTTTGTGGGCGGTTGTCGAAGGCTGACGTGCCATTTTCGGTAAAACATCCTTTGTTGTTGCCAAAGGACAATCGGGTAGTAAGCGCGCTCCTTGATTACATTCACCGAAAGAATTTTCATGTCGGGGCTCAATCTCTATGTTCCTTCGCGCGTCAAGAATATTGGATCCTTAATTGCAGGAACTTAGCGCGCAAAACGGTGAGGAGCTGTACTACCTGTTTCCGCCTGCGACCTGTACGGGCCGTACAAGGTATGGGAGACTTACCAGCAAGTCGCATAAAGGGACAATGTAATCTTTTCCAAGTGGCAGGAATGGACTTCGCTGGACCCTTGTGGATGCACTTCAATGTGCGCGGAAAGCGCCCAGTAAAGGTGTACCTTTGTCTCTTCATTTGCTTCGTGACGAAGGCATGTCACTTGGAGATGGTGTCAGATCCCAGCTCCAATGCGTTCTTGGCGGCGATGAAAAGATTTTTTGCAAGACGCGGCCTAAGCACGGATCTGTATTGCGACAACGGGACAAATTTTGTAGGAGCGTCGCGGGAGCTTAATCGGCAGTTCGAACGGACCTTTCAACAGCACATTCAGGATGCTTGCAGTCAGCGGAACGTAAGCTTTCACTTTATTCCACCAGGCTCTCCCCACTTCGGTGGGTTGTGGGAGAGTTCTATAAAGATAGCGAAGCAACTGATCGTTAAATGTACCAATGGAACTGCCCTGAACTACGAAGGGCTAACGACGGCTGTTACTCAAGTGGAGGCAATAATGAATTCAAGGCCATTGTACGCACTATCCTGTGATGCTAACGATTTTGAGGCATTGACACCTGGACACTTTTTGGTCGGCCGTCCTCTAAACTCATTGCTGGAGCCATGTGACGAATAAACATTGAAGCTGCCCATTACCAATCATTGGAAACGCATCCTAGCTGTTCAAAACTCATTTTGGAATCGTTGGTCAAAGGAATACCTCACTCTATTACAACAGCGTGCAAGGTGGATTGTTCGCCGTCGGAGAACGATTGCAGCAGTAGGTTGGAAGAGAGTTCCAAGGTCGGGAGCATGTTGGCGCTGTAAACCTACGTTAGGATTTAATCACGACATTTAGTATTAATTGAATTACTTGGTATCGATTTATCCGTATGTTCTTATCGATAGTCAATAAGTTCATTGTATCATCTCAAAAAGAAAGACATGAAGAAAGAAAAAAAATAAAATAAAAAAAAAACGCCGACTTGGAAACAACGTGTTTGAGTTTCTAATTTATAACTACACGTCAGGAGCAAGAATCGCATCCAGGATTGCGGCAAATCTATTGTGTTTATATTAACGCTTGCGTACACTCAAAAAAAAAAAAGACTAAAATCGCCTTTGAATTTAGAAAATCTCCTATGAATTTGCTTTACTGGCGATTTTGTCTATTTTAAAGAAAATAGGTTCTTAATAACAATGGCATTTTTTTCTAAAAAATAAGAAAAAAAAATCTGCAATTTAGAAATTTTTACTAGAAAGTAAAAAAGTTATGTCTTCCATTTTAGAAATAAAAGTTTTCTAAGAAATAGAAATACTGTTTTTTTTAAATATAGAAAAATATTTTTCTAGAAAATACAAAAATCTTGCTTTGGCAATCGGAACGAACTATGCCGGTTGTTTCTGTGACTTCACGTCCCCCTTGTGTTGTTGTTGTTTTTCGTTCTTGTTTGTCATCTTATTTTAATTTCCTTTAATTGCGCACATGGGTGGGTGTGATGTATATGTTTATTATGTACATGCACTTTAAGTTTCAAATTGGACCTGTAATTATAACTGAAATGAGTATACAACTTACAAATTATACATATAAAAACCCAATAACTTACTATTTTGAGAAAAACATCTTGGTCGCCTCACGCGGGAATCGAACCGCTTGCCTCACAGTTTGCAGTCAAGCACTCTACCAGCTGCGCCACGGAAGCATCACGTGAGGCGCTGTACAAAGTCTATTCACATTTTGTTTTCTTACTTTTAGTCAAATTGATCTGACTCTCTTCTCGTTATTCCCCACTAGTTGTTTATTTTATTGTGTTTGTTAATAATTATTGATTAACATTAATATTTATAAACAAATATATATTTTATTATGGTACAATAGTAGCCAGTGGCGGATATAGGATTTTGTTGTGGGGAACAAATTTTTTGTTGCATACTTTTTGAATACCAATTTTCACCCGAGTGGGGGGTGATATATCACCCGTATCACCCCCCGTGGATCCGCGCATGATAGTAGCCGTAAATGATTGTTTTAAATTTGAATAACTTAAACATCATTTTTATCAAAATATAATTATACAAAGAAAAAAAAAAATGTTTTTTTTTCTATAATCAATGGCGATTTTAACCCTCAAATATAGAAAGGAAGATTAAAAAAAAAACCTTATATTTTAGAAAAAAATGTATTTTTCTACATTTTAGAAAAAAAATTCAACAAAAAATCATATAATGGAGAATTTTTCTAAAGTTTAGAAAATATTTTCTCTTTATAGAAATTTTTTTCTAAAGCACAGAAAAATTTGTTTTTCTATATTTAAGAAAAATAATTTTCTGAGTGTAGAGGCAACATTTTCAACTTCGTGTGTATCAAGTCAAGCGAATGAATAGTACTTATGTGGCGAATTCGTCAACACACTCTATGAACTACACTATGAAAATATTTGAACATAGTCCAGAACTTCCGCTATATGACGATAGACAACTAACTGTTCCATATGCCAAAAATTAAATGCAAATTTTGTATGACCTTGCAAACCAAAATTGCACGACATATTATACTTAAGCACAGAAGTGAACGCGAAGTAAAAGATTTATGCAGCTTACCAAGGGGAAACAAGAACAGATTGCACTCTAGCAAGTGCTATAAGTACTATAAGGAAAGAAGGTGATTTTACCGATGCAAAATATAACAATGGTACTCTGATAGTACCTCGTCAGTTGCGAATGAAGTCATCTCGAAAAGCAGTTGATTTTGTTTGTTGTTTCGGTTGCAGGGCTCATTTTCCTACCAAAACTATCAGAAATCACATTACAAACTGTAAGCGCAGCAATTTGTGCACAATGTTTCAGAAACAGCTCTAAAAGAGTTGAATTTGCAAAATTTATAATCTGCATTGGTATTTTTGAAGGAGAGTACAATTATAAATTTGCTTCTCGAAAGATTGACAATGGAAAATTAGTAAAATTACAGAACAGCACATTCGGTTGGCGACGTAGATGGCATTCATCCAATATTGTGACAAAAAACTTTACTAGAGTGACAATTCGCGGAAAAAAATCGTACTGTACAGGCATTGCATTGATCAAATTAATGTGTATAACAAAAAGTTATCGTTCAAGAAAAGTAAATTTATATTTAACATTGCAAATCCACGTCCTCTTTAAAACAGGAACCGTAATCATTATGAGTTTTATTTTAAAACTCACACAATAATCATTATTTTTGATAAAAAAAAAAACTAAAAAAAATTCATTCAACACAACCTGGAACAACATTTAACAAAATACCACTACTTTTTGATATATTTAGTTAGTCTACTAATCTAGCTAGAGAAAGTATCCACACAATAAGCTCCTCTTCTTCTTAAGAATTCGCAATTTTTGAAGAGTCAATTAAAATGTCAAACGAACTATAAGAAAAAGGTCCTTAGCTAGGTAGAGAAAGTATCCTCGTCTTCTTAAGAATTCGCGGTTTTTGAAGAAAGGATTTACGGAAGAGGATAAGCTCTTTTTGAGAGTAAGGGACAATGCTTCTTTACATTCTAGAGATTTAAAAAAGCGGTGGCACTTTGTTAAATGTTGTTTCAGTATGTATTGTCGAGCTGGCGGCCTTCATTAGTTAATTAGTTCTTGTAGAGTGAGAGAGAAAGACAAGTACATTTCGACTGCAATCCATGGTTAAATACAATAACATAATGTTTGTTTAAATACATAAACAAAAACAAAAGCTAAAGGTATCTCCTTTTCTGACTATAAGAATGATACCATTTAACGGGATGCAGAAGTCAAGTTTAAGGTTCGTCTGGTACGTCTGCATTCGATACATAGGACTATGTAAAAAAAAAACCCAGAAAATCGGTATAGAAAAACCGTGGCGTCCAAGTGAGTTTTATTTTTGATCAAAAAAATAAAAATGAACAATAATCATTATTGTTGAGTTTTTTTTTTCCGATCAGAAATAATGATTATTTTTGATTTTTATTTTAAAACTCAAAAGTATTGAATATTTTTGAGGAATATAATGAAAATCACAAAAATAAAAATCATGGCGATAGTGAATAGATTAACCAAAGAGCATTACTATGGTGTTTTCCTTTTTTGCGTATGTCGATCCCAAGTGCTTGATTTTTTGGTTAAAAAAATAGATCAATAATCATTATTTACGGTCCCTGCTTCAAAAAACATATTACAGGGCTTGTCCAATTAAAAAAAAGTATGCCAGCCAATGTAAGGGAAGCTGCCCAAACTCTCTTAAAAGAACCAATTTGCGAAAGCAATTGGCTACCCACACTTCCATACAAAATGTGAATGACATGCAATAGATCACTTGGCCGATTTCATGTGACACCATAAAGATATACACAAGAAATATTATCGTGTTCCTGATCCGGTAGCAGAAATGACTCAAGTATCTCAGCTATTAATGTCCGCCATGAATATGGAAGAAGAGTGTCCTTCCGAAGACGGGAATAAGGACTGTCCTACTACAGAGAGCAATCTACATTGTCCCACTTAAAAGGACAATTCGTAATGTGTTTCATTACAAGGTTCTTTAAACCGTGAGTATTCTAAATCTACACTGGGGGCCACAGAAATCAAGTGCTGTTTACAAATTAGCCAAAACCCCTTCTTAAATACAAATTAAAAGATCAAATTAAAAGTTATAAAGTTTAGTTTTTTTAGTGATTCCTGTGGCCCACGCGGCTCATATGTTGCGAATTACAGTTTTCTTTGCCCTCTACTCTTTTTGTAATTATTTTAATTATGAAACACTTAATTTTGTTCCTTAAATACTATCTAACAATTTAAAGCTTCTTACAGATCAATATGAAAATTATACGGACTCAAGCGACGAAGAGCCACCGGAATTTGCGTGTTCTACAGATGACGAAACTTATTTGCCAACCAAAGATAAAAAACCAATGCAGTGAGCAGAGCTTAAATTTATAAAATAAAAAAACGAATAACATTAGTAGGTAAATGTTATTGTTCTTACTTATTAGCTATTTAAATAAATCTATATTTAATAATAATATATTGTAGTATGTTCACATATCGAATGCACACTGTAAAAAAAAAGACTAAAATCGCCTTTGAATTTAGAAAATCTCCTATGAATTTGCTTTACTGGCGATTTTGTCTATTTTAAAGAAAATAGGTTCTTAATAACAATGGCATTTTTTTCTAAAAAATAAGAAAAAAAAATCTGCAATTTAGAAATTTTTACTAGAAAGTAAAAAAGTTATGTCTTCCATTTTAGAAATAAAAGTTTTCTAAGAAATAGAAATACTGTTTTTTTTAAATATAGAAAAATATTTTTCTAGAAAATACAAAAATCTTGCTTTGGCAATCGGAACGAACTATGCCGGTTGTTTCTGTGACTTCACGTCCCCCTTGTGTTGTTGTTGTTTTTCGTTCTTGTTTGTCATCTTATTTTAATTTCCTTTAATTGCGCACATGGGTGGGTGTGATGTATATGTTTATTATGTACATGCACTTTAAGTTTCAAATTGGACCTGTAATTATAACTGAAATGAGTATACAACTTACAAATTATACATATAAAAACCCAATAACTTACTATTTTGAGAAAAACATCTTGGTCGCCTCACGCGGGAATCGAACCGCTTGCCTCACAGTTTGCAGTCAAGCACTCTACCAGCTGCGCCACGGAAGCATCACGTGAGGCGCTGTACAAAGTCTATTCACATTTTGTTTTCTTACTTTTAGTCAAATTGATCTGACTCTCTTCTCGTTATTCCCCACTAGTTGTTTATTTTATTGTGTTTGTTAATAATTATTGATTAACATTAATATTTATAAACAAATATATATTTTATTATGGTACAATAGTAGCCAGTGGCGGATATAGGATTTTGTTGTGGGGAACAAATTTTTTGTTGCATACTTTTTGAATACCAATTTTCACCCGAGTGGGGGGTGATATATCACCCGTATCACCCCCCGTGGATCCGCGCATGATAGTAGCCGTAAATGATTGTTTTAAATTTGAATAACTTAAACATCATTTTTATCAAAATATAATTATACAAAGAAAAAAAAAAATGTTTTTTTTTCTATAATCAATGGCGATTTTAACCCTCAAATATAGAAAGGAAGATTAAAAAAAAAACCTTATATTTTAGAAAAAAATGTATTTTTCTACATTTTAGAAAAAAAATTCAACAAAAAATCATATAATGGAGAATTTTTCTAAAGTTTAGAAAATATTTTCTCTTTATAGAAATTTTTTTCTAAAGCACAGAAAAATTTGTTTTTCTATATTTAAGAAAAATAATTTTCTGAGTGTAGAGGCAACATTTTCAACTTCGTGTGTATCAAGTCAAGCGAATGAATAGTACTTATGTGGCGAATTCGTCAACACACTCTATGAACTACACTATGAAAATATTTGAACATAATCCAGAACTTCCGCTATATGACGATAGACAACTAACTGTTCCATATGCCAAAAATTAAATGCAAATTTTGTATGACCTTGCAAACCAAAATTGCACGACATATTATACTTAAGCACAGAAGTGAACGCGAAGTAAAAGATTTATGCAGCTTACCAAGGGGAAACAAGAACAGATTGCACTCTAGCAAGTGCTATAAGTACTATAAGGAAAGAAGGTGATTTTACCGATGCAAAATATAACAATGGTACTCTGATAGTACCTCGTCAGTTGCGAATGAAGTCATCTCGAAAAGCAGTTGATTTTGTTTGTTGTTTCGGTTGCAGGGCTCATTTTCCTACCAAAACTATCAGAAATCACATTACAAACTGTAAGCGCAGCAATTTGTGCACAATGTTTCAGAAACAGCTCTAAAAGAGTTGAATTTGCAAAATTTATAATCTGCATTGGTATTTTTGAAGGAGAGTACAATTATAAATTTGCTTCTCGAAAGATTGACAATGGAAAATTAGTAAAATTACAGAACAGCACATTCGGTTGGCGACGTAGATGGCATTCATCCAATATTGTGACAAAAAACTTTACTAGAGTGACAATTCGCGGAAAAAAATCGTACTGTACAGGCATTGCATTGATCAAATTAATGTGTATAACAAAAAGTTATCGTTCAAGAAAAGTAAATTTATATTTAACATTGCAAATCCACGTCCTCTTTAAAACAGGAACCGTAATCATTATGAGTTTTATTTTAAAACTCACACAATAATCATTATTTTTGATAAAAAAAAAAACTAAAAAAAATTCATTCAACACAACCTGGAACAACATTTAACAAAATACCACTACTTTTTGATATATTTAGTTAGTCTACTAATCTAGCTAGAGAAAGTATCCACACAATAAGCTCCTCTTCTTCTTAAGAATTCGCAATTTTTGAAGAGTCAATTAAAATGTCAAACGAACTATAAGAAAAAGGTCCTTAGCTAGGTAGAGAAAGTATCCTCGTCTTCTTAAGAATTCGCGGTTTTTGAAGAAAGGATTTACGGAAGAGGATAAGCTCTTTTTGAGAGTAAGGGACAATGCTTCTTTACATTCTAGAGATTTAAAAAAGCGGTGGCACTTTGTTAAATGTTGTTTCAGTATGTATTGTCGAGCTGGCGGCCTTCATTAGTTAATTAGTTCTTGTAGAGTGAGAGAGAAAGACAAGTACATTTCGACTGCAATCCATGGTTAAATACAATAACATAATGTTTGTTTAAATACATAAACAAAAACAAAAGCTAAAGGTATCTCCTTTTCTGACTATAAGAATGATACCATTTAACGGGATGCAGAAGTCAAGTTTAAGGTTCGTCTGGTACGTCTGCATTCGATACATAGGACTATGTAAAAAAAAAACCCAGAAAATCGGTATAGAAAAACCGTGGCGTCCAAGTGAGTTTTATTTTTGATCAAAAAAATAAAAATGAACAATAATCATTATTGTTGAGTTTTTTTTTTCCGATCAGAAATAATGATTATTTTTGATTTTTATTTTAAAACTCAAAAGTATTGAATATTTTTGAGGAATATAATGAAAATCACAAAAATAAAAATCATGGCGATAGTGAATAGATTAACCAAAGAGCATTACTATGGTGTTTTCCTTTTTTGCGTATGTCGATCCCAAGTGCTTGATTTTTTGGTTAAAAAAATAGATCAATAATCATTATTTACGGTCCCTGCTTCAAAAAACATATTACAGGGCTTGTCCAATTAAAAAAAAGTATGCCAGCCAATGTAAGGGAAGCTGCCCAAACTCTCTTAAAAGAACCAATTTGCGAAAGCAATTGGCTACCCACACTTCCATACAAAATGTGAATGACATGCAATAGATCACTTGGCCGATTTCATGTGACACCATAAAGATATACACAAGAAATATTATCGTGTTCCTGATCCGGTAGCAGAAATGACTCAAGTATCTCAGCTATTAATGTCCGCCATGAATATGGAAGAAGAGTGTCCTTCCGAAGACGGGAATAAGGACTGTCCTACTACAGAGAGCAATCTACATTGTCCCACTTAAAAGGACAATTCGAAATGTGTTTCATTACAAGGTTCTTTAAACCGTGAGTATTCTAAATCTACACTGGGGGCCACAGAAATCAAGTGCTGTTTACAAATTAGCCAAAACCCCTTCTTAAATACAAATTAAAAGATCAAATTAAAAGTTATAAAGTTTAGTTTTTTTAGTGATTCCTGTGGCCCACGCGGCTCATATGTTGCGAATTACAGTTTTCTTTGCCCTCTACTCTTTTTGTAATTATTTTAATTATGAAACACTTAATTTTGTTCCTTAAATACTATCTAACAATTTAAAGCTTCTTACAGATCAATATGAAAATTATACGGACTCAAGCGACGAAGAGCCACCGGAATTTGCGTGTTCTACAGATGACGAAACTTATTTGCCAACCAAAGATAAAAAACCAATGCAGTGAGCAGAGCTTAAATTTATAAAATAAAAAAACGAATAACATTAGTAGGTAAATGTTATTGTTCTTACTTATTAGCTATTTAAATAAATCTATATTTAATAATAATATATTGTAGTATGTTCACATATCGAATGCACACTGTACTCAGTGTTACGCATCGATTTAAGTACAGACACCTTATTTGGCATTTTGCATTTGGCCACAATAACAAAACACAAATACATTTATAAACCTAGCAGTTCCCGAGTGCCCGGTTATATGACGGCCCTCGAATGCGTGGGAACTGCAGTGTCAGCATATTTGATATGTGCGACCGCTCCGACGGCCAAGTGAGCATAGTATCTCTCTCTCTCTCTCATATATAAGCACAATTATACATAAGCGTCGACCGCAGCTCTGCCGGCGTCTCTGCCGACATAGCCGGCCGATCTTAACTTTATGCAAACATGTAATAGAATTAAGAATTCAGATTGAAAATTAAAAAGCTTGGGAGCGTACCACTGAGTCGCTCCCAAATTCAACCAAAAATACAAGTCTAAAGAAGAAACCTAAACATGGCGACCGTGACAATGTGATCGTGAGTGAATATATCCAACTATAAAAAAATAAAAAAAAAAAAACAAAAAAACAATGGTAAAATAAAACAAGTGAAAAAAAAAACAAACAAAAAACAATGGTAAAATAAAACAAGTGAAAAAAAAAACATTAAATTCAAAGATCACAGACATGATAACCAGCAAAGATTACAAAGTGAAAATCAGCCTGTGCATAAAAGACACGATAACCAACAAAGATTACACAGTGAAAATTAGCCTGTGCATAAAAGAGACGAAAAAAAAAAAATGATGAATAAAAATATAGACTCTGAAAAATAAGCCTGTGCGAGGACCTGCACCGGCGCCGCCTGAGTCCAAAGGGCCGAAATGGAACACAAAAAAAAAACTTCTTAATGAAACAATAAAAAATTATTAATCAACAAATTGGCCTGTGCGAGGACCTGCACCGGTACCGCCTGAGCCCAGAGGCCCCGGACAACGAAAATTTAACAAGTGTGGAAGGAATGGCAAATCCTTCTACACCAACGCTGGAAATATATAAGTGCGGAAGGCAATCCGCCTTCTTCACCTTCGTGGGCGACACCTGCTCCTATTGAGCAAAGGGATGCACAGAGACTGGAAGTGTATCCCAACGATAGACGAAATAGCCTGTGCAGCCAGCACCGGTCCCGTTCGGCGCGCCAAGCCGGACCACAGAAAAGTGAACCGACAGCGCTTCCAAGAGCGCCCAACATTACCTTTTTTATATAAATTTAAGCATCTGCGATGCAAAAATAATATTAATAATATTGTACAGACCAGGCAGTTTCTAGCTGCGGGTCATCATTTTTTTTACCTAGGTAGGGATACCTGTAAAACATTTAAATACCTCCATAATACCAAAAAAAAAAATATATATATACATAAATGCCTAAATCAAGAAAAATAAGTAAAAAAAAAAAAGAGGAGGACAGAAAAATTTCCTAAATCTCAAGATTAAGGAATTAAATAGGCAACTTTATGATACAAAATCAACCCCAGTACCATGGAAAGAAAACATAAAAATTAAAAAAGAATTAGAAAACACATATAGGGAACTGCAAGCTTATAAAAATAAGCAGGACATGAAAGAAGCGAGGAAGCCTAAGTGCCCTCCTGATTGTAAAGGACCTTTCGAAAACCCTAATTGTGAATATACATGTTTAAAAAAATGATATACTAATATTCAGAAAAATTTAATATATATGAAAGTCTCATTTAAAAGCAATTCAATATCAAAAACAGATCTTACAAACGAGACAGAAAAAATACCCAATATGGGATTAGTAGAAGTTAAGTCAGTGGATTCCACTGCAAACGTAATAAATAAAATTGAATCACAAAATATTGATTTTAAATTAACGAATATTTTACTATCAGTAATTGTTTTCTTTATGAGCGCATATATTTTATATAAGGCCTATATGTTCCACAACAAATGTGTATCAAAGAGAGCCATTAACAGAAGCCAGGCTAATGATCTGGATAAAATCTAATTTAACAAGCGCCAAACAATTATCGAGTATTACTATAAAAGAGTAGATGTCGATTTGCGTCATGTTCCCCCAGCCCAAACCATAAGTCCTAAAATTCTGGAAAAAATTGGGTCTGAATCGTGTGTTAGAGGAGGTGTGCACTAAGAAAGGATTTTTTAAAATTCGGCTCCTAAGGACTCCCAGGACTCTTGAAAAATTCAAAATTGGTTGATTAAAACATCAACCATTCCCACAGTTTTCAACCAAACAAGTTGATATATTTTTTTTAAGCTTTGTTTGTGGAAATCTTTGAAAGCCCAGAAGATGAGCCCCAACCGACTTCCGGTTGGGGCACATAATTAATTTTTCCACACCGATTATGCGATCGGATCCGTTTTTGTTTTAAAGTGTGGAGCTATGCCATACAATCAGTAAGGTATTTTTCTTTTTTTTTACCCACGGTTGATTTTATATGATTTTTTTTGTTAGATTTCAAGATTGCGGGGGCCTATTTGGCAGCACGTTGTTTTTGTTTGCTTCGGGAGTTCGGACCGCCGAACGATTTCCGAACACAGCTCTCACAAAAACAAAGTCAGCAGAAGCAGAGCGAGAGAGTAAAGAGCAGAGAGAGTCATTTGAAGCGGAAGAGAGGCGGCCAATTTTTTTTTTCTGGTTTAGGAACATTTGATAAAAAAAAAACAATTTGGATACCAAAACTGATTATTTAATAGATGCACTTCTAAGTAAAAATGTGGAGCTAATCCGTTAAATCCATAAGAAATTTTTGTTTTGACTTAAAATAATTTTTAGAATGGATTTCAAGGGGAGAGCAGTAAAAAACTTTCAGTAGTCAAAATTACATGTAAAAACGAAACGACACACACACACATCGACAAGTCGGGATGTACATATATGTATGTAAAATTATCTTAATTTCACAATTGGGATAAAATACACGGATCATCTAATGGATGCAATTCTAAATCAAAAGGTGTAGGTGGTCCGTAAAATATTCAGGTTTTTGAGTTTCTGGGCTCTACTTCAATACTGTAAAAAAATTAACAAAAACTATTGAGCTATACATATGTGTACATACATACGTTCATATTCATTTATCTTAAAAAACAATGTAATATCTGCGTGCACAAATAAAAAATTGCAATTTAGGAAAAAGCCAGACTACACAAGTTTTGAAAGAATTGGTCATAAATTGTGTTATAAAGGATGGGCGCAAGAAGGAAATTGTTTTAAAAATGTGTCTCCAAAAGACTAACAGGAAACCTTAAACATCGCTAAATCTTCACTTTTAGACCGAATTACTTACAGTTTACACCCAAAAGAGTTAGTGCGCCATATTATTTTAACCCAGCTGTTGAGCCCCAACCGACATGGGGGCACTTAATTTATTTTTAACCCACCGATCCTGCGATTGGATCCGTTTTTCGGTTAAACCATGTTGGCCGTAGCGTACCATAGGTATTTGTGTGTTATTTTTAATATATTTTTAAGTTTTTAAGGTTTTTCGGGGGTTTATTTGCAGCACTCTGTTTGTTTTGCTTTTAATTCGGCTGACCAAAATGATAGATTTAGGATACCAAAACGATTGGGTTAAGGTGGGAATAAAGTGTGGTTAATGCGGGGTTAAGTTGTGGCTAAAGGGGCAATTGCTAGATTAGGGTGACGCTAACAGGTAATGTAAAGAAAGGGTGAAGGATAAAAATGTAAGGTTATTTTTGACTTTTGCGAGGACAAGGTGGGTTAAGATGACAAACAAGAAGAAGTGATGTTTAAGTAGAATTACAGTGGGTTTTAAGCAAGGAAACATTTTTTTCTAGACTCTAGACTAGAGTGGGAAAATTGTTGGCTAAGGAAAGAAAGAAATGGTGCTATGGTGGAGAAAGATGGTTAAAATAATGGTTTTTTGACGTGAAGGCTGAATATGGATGGGTTATACTGGAGTTACGGCGAGGAAATAGTGAAAACTGCATTAGGGTGTTAAAAAAGTGTGCCTGGGGTGAGAGACAGGTGGGGTTAAGGCGGTATAAAGGAAAGGTAAGTTATGGTTAGGGGTTATGGTCAAATATTAGGTGGGTTTACTGTGGTGCTCAGCTAAGGTTAGACGGGATTTTACTTGGATATTAATTAAAATTCTGAAATATAATAAAATCAGGTTACTATCTAGAGAAAGAAATGATTTGCTAATAATAGCGGACAACGTCGCTTCGGGTATTGCTAGTTAAAAAAAAGAAATTAAATTTAAAAAAAATATATATATTTTAAACAAAAATTGTATATGTGCGAGAATTAAAATAACCATTTAAAAAGAAATAAAAATCATTAAAACAAAAAAGAAAATTATTAAAATGAATACAACAGAGTGCCCTAGAGTTACATTGGCTAAAGAGCCAAATTTTGAGAATAGGGTATTAGCCTTAATTAGGAACAGAGCAGAGCCTCTATTAATTGAAGATTTTGAGTATGAATACATGAATAGGTAAGAACCCTAGTGCATGAAAATAGGGAAATAATTAACAAAACAAACTTATCAAAATTATCCAAAATATTGATAAAGTTGCGGGCAAACCTAATAGCTGTCAAGGATAAGTATGATTTAAAAATATATATCCCGACAATTTTAAATACGCCTTTAACATTAGACCAACAAAAAGCCCTAGCAGAAGAAGAAGATTCAGATATAAGCAAAGATATTGAAATAAATGAAAAAGATCTACACGATCTCTCAATCCCTGCATTTATTAAAGCAGTAGAGTCAGAAACAGAAGAAGAGGAAAATATAGATTCAGACACAAATATAGTAGAAACAAAAGGAAACATAATGGCAGATCCAGCTGCCCAACGGGCATATATTAAAGATATATCAAGTGCCATTCCGGAATTTAACGGACAAAAACTACACTTGCATAGATTTGTAACAGCTTTGAAGCTGGTTGACCTGACAAAGGGAACGTTTGAAGATTTGGCTGTAGATGTCATCAAATCAAAAATTGTAGGATCTACACTATATAAGGTTCAAAATGAACTAACGATAAACGCAATAATCCAAAAACTGCAAGACACTATTGTCGGAGAAACATCTGACGTTGTCAAAGCAAAAATGGCTAAAACAAGCCAAAAAGGCAAAACTGCTGAAAAATTTACAAATGAAATAGATAACCTACGAAAGCTCCTTGAAGCTTCATACATTGACGAAGGACTACCGGCTGAACATGCCGACAAGTTCAGCACAAAGGAAGCTATAACCACAATGATCAAAAATTGTGAGCATGGCCGACTTAAGACTATCCTAGAAGCTGGCAACTTTTCAACAATGAACGATGCCGTCACAAAGTACATACTAGAGCCCTGCATGAGTGGAGTCATAGGGCCCTTTGACTCACATTTTAAAAAAAGGTTCGAGTAGCTCATGTCAGAAAAATTTTTTGGATCTGAATGGCTCAGCTCATGGCATGGCTAACATTATCTACTTGATCTGATCTAAAACCTCATGGCTCCTATAGCTCATGACTCCTATAGCTCATGACTCCCCATAACTCATGACTCCCTATGAGTCATGACTCAGGTCTGAAATTTCTCTAATCTTTTAATCTGATTAGATCACAGAAATAAATACTTTTCACAAGACGAAAACTTTTTAAATTGATTTTTATATTTAGAAAGACGTGTTTCCTGCTTGGGAGAATGGTCTCTCTGAAGAGGCACTGCTTGCTGGTACACTCAAAATTTTGCAACTGGCCTTGAAAAGCAGGGGAAAATTTGTTTTATTTGTTTCCCACCACTTTAAAGGATCGATGTCTTCTGTGTATTGGGTCATATTATTTGTGTATGATCTTATCTCCCTCTCTAGAGCTTGGTCCTGTGTTTCATTTCCAACGGAGCGCACAAATTCACCAAAAAATGATTTTTTGGATGTTAAAACAAAAAATGTAACTTTTCTATGTTGACAATGAACCCTATGAGCTACTAGGTGAGCTATACGAGTCAGCTGATGAGCTATAGGAGTCACTACATTTCTAATGAATTAAGTGAGCCATGTTTCATAGGAGTCATGAGCCATAGGAGTCATGACTTAAAAAACATAGATAGATCGAATGGCTCATGAAATCAAAGGGAACTATGACTCTACTCATGCAGGGCTCTAGTACATACAGTGTAGTACTGAGATGACAGGCAACGCCAACTCGATCCTATACACACAAAAAGGAAACAACTATCGTGGTAATAACTTTAGAAATAATTATCGCGGTAGGGGTAACAACACAGGTAATTATCAAAATAATGGATATTACCAAAACAATGGTTATAACCAAAATAACGGTTATAACCGAAACTATAATAACCAGACCAACAATAACTACAGAGTAATTATAGAGGAAACAACCGTGGTGGAAACAATAATGGATATAACTCCAATAACAACGCCAACTGTAATAACAATACCAATACAAACGCAAACAGACAAAATAACAACAATAATGTCCGACAAGTACAAACAACTTCGGAAAACCAATAAAGACCCTTAAGATAAAAAACCCAGTAAAGAATACGGTTCACACTATCAATCTTAACTTCAATCTTTTTATTTCACTTAAAAATGAAAACACAAATAAATTATATACATTACTAGTTGATACAGGTGCAGACATCTCTTTAATCAAAGAATCCTCAGACTCATTTAACAATGTTGACTATAAAAATATTACGCAAATATCAGGCGTTGGCGAAGGAACAACAAATTCAAAAGGTTTAGCAGCAATAGAACTTCTATCAGGCAACTATGCTATACCGCATAATTTCCATATAGTAACATCCAACTTTCCTATTCCATGTGATGGAATTATAGGAATAGATTTTATGAAAAAATACAATTGCCAAATAGATTTAAAACCAGAAAATGATTGGCTTATACTAAGACCAAATAATCTTCGTAATCCGATTAATATTCCAATAAATCATACACTAGAAAATAATTCGACCATTTTACCAGCAAGATCTGAAGTCGTCCGAAAAATAATTATAAATTCAGAAACCAGGTATATACTAATACCAAACCAAGAAATCCAAAATAGAATATTCATTGGAAATTCCATTGCAGATTCTAAAAACACCTTTGTCCGAATTCTAAATACAACAAATAAAACAGCAATTCTTCAATTAAATACACTTAAAGTCGAACCATTGGATAATTACGATATAATTAAATCTAATAAAAATACAAATAAAGAAGAAATTTTAGAAAAACTTAACAAAAATTTCCCGCCTCAATTTAAAGAAATACTTAAAGAATTATGCACCAAATACACAGATATATTCGGGATAGAAACCGAACCGATATCAACTAACAATTTCTATAAACAAAAAATAAGAATGAAAGATGATGAACCAGTATATATAAAGAATTACAGAATCCCCCATAGTCAAAAAGAAGAAGTAGAAAAACAAGTAGAAAAACTAATTAAAGATAAAATAGTAGAACCATCAGTTTCAGAATACAACAGTCCATTATTAATAGTTCCGAAAAAATCGTTACCAAATTGCAATACAAAAAGATGGCGTTTAGTAATTGATTACCGCCAAATTAACAAAAAAATTTTATCAGATAAATTTCCACTACCAAGAATAGACGATATTCTTGACCAATTAGGTAGAGCTAAATACTTTTCATGTCTAGATCTAATGTCAGGATTTCATCAAATAGAACTCGAAGATACGTCTAGAAATATAACGTCCTTTTCCACGAGCAATGGCTCCTATCGTTTTACACGATTACCTTATGGTTTAAAAATAGCTCCAAATTCTTTCCAAAGAATGATGACAATTGCATTTTCAGGTATCGAACCTTCATAGGCATTCTTGTATATGGATGACCTAATTGTCATCGGTTGTTCAGAAAAACACATGATTAAAAATCTTAAAAACGTTTTCGATCTATGCAGAAAAAACAACCTTAAACTGCACCCAGGGAAGTGCACATTTTTCAGACACGAAGAGACCTTTCTTGGACACAAGTGTACTGACGAAGGTATTTTACCAGATAGTAAAAAATACGAAGTAATAGAAAAATACCCAGTCCCAACGGACGCAGACAGCGCTAGAAGATTCGTTGCATTTTGCAATTACTACAGACGTTTTATTAAAAATTTTTCCGATTATTCACGTCACATAACTAGATTATGTAAAAAGAATGTTAAATTTGACTGGACAGATAAATGTCAATACGCATTTGAATACCTAAAAACCCAATTGATGAAACCCACATTATTGCAATATCCCGATTTTAATAAAGAATTTTGCATAACAACAGATGCAAGCAAACAAGCATGTGGAGCTGTTCTTACTCAAGATTACAATAACACTCAGCTACCAGTAGCCTATGCATCAATCCTTTACGAAAGGAGAAAGTAATAAAAATACAACAGAACAAGAGTTAGCAGCCATCCACTGGGCAATAAACCATTTTCGACCATATATTTATGGAAAACATTTCACAGTCAAAACAGACCACAGGCCTTTAACCTATCTATTTTCAATGACAAATCCAAGTTCAAAATTAACACGAATGAGATTAGACTTGGAAGAATATGATTTTACTGTGGAATATCTTAAGGGAAAAGACAACCATATAGCCGACGCGCTATCAAGAATAACAATAACGGATTTAAAAAATATCCAGACAAATAATAAAATTCTGAAAGTCACTACCAGAAATCAAAGTAAACAGAAAAATTCCTGCGCAGGAACAGAAAAAGAAAAAAAGATTTGCCCAGGCATATTCTAAATAAAGCTTCTCAGCCCAACGTATACGAAGTCATTGTTAATGACGAGGTACGAAAAGTAGTGACCTTGCGAATAATTGATTCACTTTGCTTACTAAAGCATGGAAAAAAGGTTATAGCAAGAATTGATGTTAGCGATTTGTACACCAATGACATAGCCGGCCGATCTTAACTTTATGCAAACATGTAATAGAATTAAGAATTCAGATTGAAAATAAAAAAGCTTGGGAGCGTACCACTGAGTCGCTCCCAAATTCAACCAAAAATACAAGTCTAAAGAAGAAACCTAAACAATATTACTTTATTGATTGTTTTTTATGAAATAAAATGTTTTTACTAAATCTACTCGTGGAGTTTGTTGTTGAAAAACTGTCATCGCTAAAAGCGTGCACAAAGATAATTAATTAATTCTCTTGCTTCCACGCGCGCAGACCAGCGCAGTTAAAAACTTTTTTGGATAACCAAAGAAAGGCCAAAAATCGCACAAATCTTTACAAGGCTAAGAGGTCAAATTAACAACAAATCAAATTTCAGACTCTTTGCATCATTTTAAAGCTGTATTAAAAATGAATTAAATAAAAAAATTTCAGTTGTATAAATAAAACTTTATAAAAGTTGTTTCATTTCAATGTATATATTTTTAAGTATGTGTCCCTATATTTGACGACAAACGTCTTTGTTGTCTCATATTATGTAAATTTCCATTGTTTCTGGCCTTGTATAACAGGTATACAGGGCGTTCCGTTCCATTTTCCATTCTATAGAGAACTTTTGGGGTTATTGTCTTTGAAAGTGTCGATATATATAGTGATCAAAAAATAACCTATATATATATAAATTTCATTCCATTGTTTCAGTCCTCAAAAGAGCTATTTCTTATATATTTGTGCAGTGTTGCCACATCGATCGTTTTATTTTATATACACTTTATTAAATAATCACTTTTGGGTTAAATTATGGTTATTAATTTTAAAGATTTTGTGGTTCTATATCGCAATTAAAATATATGAATTGAAAATACCAACGAAATACTTTAAAAACGGGCGAACTACTGTGTGTCCTTAAAAGGTGCCAAGCACATATTTTGAGATTATTTAAAAAACGTTTTATTAATATATAAATTTACATATTTTTATTTTTTATTGATTAATTATTTTAAACACTACACATTTTTTTTTAAATTTAGTGTTTATAAATGAATTGGACTGTATTAATGTTTTAATAGGTTTTTATTAATAATAAGCGGTTTTCAATTGGGTTTTAGCGGATTGCGATTAGCGAGCGGTTGCGGATACAATTCACATCTAAGACTGCCGAAAAAACATGCAGAAAATATGATGCAAAAAAACGCATGATATTCCAATACTAATGTTGATCGACTGCAGTTTCGGTATGCGCTTAAAGCTTTTATGTAGAATGCAAAACAATGATGTTCATTTACTTAGGTGCGATTAGGAAACAATACAATAATGAGCATTTAACTAGGTGCGATTAGAAAACAATAATAAATTACCGACCTGTTTCTTAACATACCGGCCCCCCTGAACGACGGTTCAGTTTAAAGGGAACACAGCAACTTTCGTAGTGGGGCGCTTGTAGATTCCTCTGGCAGTTTAAAGCATTTCAGCTAAATCTCTCTCTCTCTGCCCGTCTAAGAAAGGGGTGTAGCGGATCAACTTCAAGTTCTTTTTTAATGGCTGTCCGGTGCTTACCTGCTTGTATTCCACTTTAAAGGAGTTTTTTAACATGGGTGAATATCCGAGCTCCCACGCCGACAAAAACGGCGAAAGTTGAAAGCAGTAGCTGAGTATCCTCAGCAAACGAGACCATGAAGAGGTTTTTTGATCAGACAGGTTAGTGAATTTCCGTCGATGGAAATGTGTAATTTAACTCTAGGATCGGCTTTTACCTCCAGGGATGCCACTTCTTCTGCCGACAGAACAAACTTAGCCTTAACGGGTGGCCAAGTTGTGCGTGACTGAGATAGCCAAGCTGGTCCATTCCACCAGATGGGATGGTCCAAGAGGTCCTTTGGAAATATTCCTCGGGATGCACAGTCTGCAGTGTTATCGCCACTTCGAATATGTTGCCAGCAGTTACGCGGGCACGTCTCTAAGAATTCTGCAGTACGGTTGCAAACATAGATGTTCCAGGTCCGGAGAGGAGATCATAGCCAATGCAGGACTATTTTAGAGTCTGATCATCAATTGATTCTAGAAATAGGAACAGTTAATGATTGCTTGACCAGGGAAATCAACTTAGCAAGCAAATGGGCTGCGTTTAGATCGAGTCGCGGAATGGAGACAGACTTAATAGGTGCCGCGCGAGTTTTTGTCATTATCAAATTAACAGCATATCCATTGTTGACTTCGACGCGACTATAGATGACGGCAGCATATGCCTGTGACGATGCATCTGCAAATCCGTGCAGCTGCATTGTTTGAAGCGGTGCTGATATGTAGCGTATAACTCGACAAGTTTTCAAAAAATGCATTTGGGATACGAACTGTTGCCACCGTGTACATAATTGGGGAGTACCTCATTCCAATCAACAGAACTCAGCCAGCTATATTGAAAGAGAATCTTTAAAAACACAGTTGTGGGTGCAAGCAAACCCATCGGATCGTAGATCTTGGCTAGTTCCGAAAGCAGAAGGCGTTTGGTAAGAGGGATTGTAGTTCCGGGGATTAATTTGGGGAACGACTTCAATAGGGCGTAACAGTTTGAGCTCCACTTTCGAAGGTTGAATTGAGCTTTGCTTAGAAGAGAAATTAACTCATCTTTGAGGGCAATAAGATACTGAATTTGGTCGCAACCAGTGGGAATATCATCAACGTACGCGTCTCTGTCTAGAACGACAGCTGCGCTCGAATACGCTTCGGCATAATCGTAGCATTCTCCTCCTTTTTCCAAACTATGCGTTGATACTGTGTGTGTTTGTCTGATACCAAAATGCCTCTAAACATCTTCTCAATGTCAGCGCAAAACACATAAAGATGCTTTGAATGGGTGGGCTGATACCAATGTTTGTGTGTTTGTCTGATACCAAAATGCCTCTAAACATCTTCTCAATGTCAGCGCAAAACACATAAAGATGCTGACGAAAGCGAAGACATACTCCAATTAAATCCCTTTGAATGGGTGGGCCTATGTGCAGTCGTGAGTTAAGCGAATGACCCTTAGAGTCCTTTCCTGAGCCGTTAAACACAACTCGACAACGGGTGGTGGTGCTATCCGGCTTAAACACCACGTGGTGTGCCAAATAGTTAAAGCGTTCTGGTTCCTCAGACGCTTCAGCAGCAGGTATCAGTTCCATGTGTCCTCTTTTTAAGAAGTCCTCCATGAACTTTACATACTCTTGCTTGAGTGCGCGGGGAACTTTCGAAATTTCCGTTCTAGGGCGGCAAAGCGGTTTAGAGCTTGTGGCAACGTAGAGCCAAGTGGCATGGTGGGTTCCTTGAATGGGTACTGGACAATGTACACACCATCTTCTCGGCGAGCATGCGTTGTCAGAAAATGTTCATCCGAACGGACGGACGGACGGACATGTCTAGATCGACTCGTCTAGTGATCCTGTTCAAGAATATATATATACTCTTCCTTCTACCTGTTACATACTTTTGCACGAATACAATATACCCTTTTACTCTACGAGTAACGGGTATAATTAGTATGTAGTGCAATGGGGTAATCAAACCAAACTCTCGGCGATGTCCAGTATATATGTTCCAGAGTTGATCAGCGCCTAGAATAACATCGATTTTTCCCGGTGATATAAACGTCGGGTCAGGTAACGGTAAGCTGCGAATCTTGTTGTAGATAGGGGCGCTGGACTTGACCTGCTGAGCGGGAATCAAAGAGGTCAGAGAACTCATAGTCAGGCCGGAGACCTCCAAGGATGCACTTGTGGTTCTTAAAAGCAAGGTGAAGCTAGCGCGACCTCGGCTAACCTTAGCCGGGTTAGCAACTAATCCAACAACTGAGATGCGAGCTATGTGCGCGGAATTCCTTTGGATAAACGACTCAGCTACCATGGTTATTGTTGATCCAGTATCGAGCAATAACCTACATGAGGATTTGTTACCATATGTGTCAATTACATTGGCAAGAATAGTTGGCAGTAGGGCATGATTGTTGGTCCTCTCCACAGTATGATGGCTACCAGCAGCAGTATTCCTATCAGCATCATGATCAATCGAAGGAACTATATTAACCTCGGCCGCAGACATATGGGCGGAGGCCAACGGAATCGATCTAGACTCTTCCGGGTGGACTAGCGTGTGATGCTTAGCGTTGCACTGACGGCAAGTAATCGAAGAATTACAATCCCTAACTTGATGAGATCGACAATTAAAACAAAGCTTAGTATCCTTGGCGAAAGTAGCGCTTTACGACATCCAGGGCCTTGAATGAGGTACATGCGTATATATTGTGCTGTCCTTGACAATATATACAGTCGCGAGAAGAATGATTTGATCCACTTGGGCTGGTCTTGAGGGTTGCATTACGTGTATATCCTGACAAGACTCCAAAGCATCACAATGAGCGAAAAAAAAGCGAATAAATCATTTATGGTGACGTGTTCCTTGGACGACACACTACAGTTGCCCAAGCTTGTTTGATTTCGGGGCCTAATTTTGATAGCAATATATGAATTAGCCACACATCGCGGCTGTCGCAGTTCAGCGCGTGTAGGCCTCGAGCGTTTTCTTGTTATATCGATTTGGCAATTTTTTCCACGCGTCTTGGTAATTATCATAAGAAACGGCAATATGTACTTTTAATTAAGAAAAGGGCTTCCATCTAAATAAGATTTCAGATAATGAAATTTTTGGCACTTGGAGAGCTTCTCGATGTTATCTACTCAGCTTAAGAACAAATCACTAAACTGGAGCCAGTTTCGTATTTGCTAGAAAATGTGGGTATTCGAATTTTCTCAAACCTTAAATAAGCTGCTCCAGATGAGGTATGAATTTGTTCCAGAAGTTGGTTTTGTCCCTCAAATAGACGTTCCACTGTACTTGATAGCAAAATGTTCTACTCCATGATCATGACCACTCATCTCCTTTATGGCTTTAATAAAAATAGAATGGGTTCTGTAGAACTTGTCCTCGTATTCAGGTATATCCAATCCAGGGTCTTCATAATCCTCCTCCATGTTAAATGCCACTAAATCCTCGGAGAGGAGCTTCAGTTGCAATGTTTCCACATTATAACATTCCTGCAAAAACTCCGAAGCACTGTTAAGGGTGCGAGTTATTTGCCCCTTGCAGGTACCACGTTGTTAAATTATCCGATGCATTGAAGAGTTCATGGCGAAAAGCAGCGGCTATTTTGTCTTTTATTATGCACAAATAAATTCAAATTCAAACGCAGTTATCCGGCTACTCGAACGGACCAAATTTTCTTAGGTTTATACATGAAGTGGACTGTATTATTGTTTTTATAGGTTTTGAGGTTTTTATTAATAATATAATATAATATTACATTGGTTTACAGCGGGTTGCGATTAGCGAGCGGTTGCGGGTACAATTCAACTATAAGACTGGCAAAAAAACGTGCACAAAAGATAATGCAAAAAACGCATAATATTCCAATACTAACGCAGATCTACATTTATATTGCTTTTTATGTCCCTAACAACATCCGTTCGCTTCGCGAGTGCATAGGAATACAACCGTAGGAATACGGATCTGCTTGTGGCGCTCACTAGCCGTATGCTATCTGAACCCGATTCTCCTAAGCGTAAAAAGATCCCGGTCGATAGACAACCCACGGTAGTCGCTAGTGAAACTCTCTCTGGCGATCTGGGGTCTGCAGCACAGCAGTCGATCTCAGTTACCGCACAAATGGTACTGAGGTCGAAAGCTAAAAAAGATTCAGTTTCCGAATGTAAAGGACGTGAGATTTTGCCGCATGAGACACCCCAAAAATTTGTTGAAAAAATACAGAAATGATTCCAACGCCACATGTTGACTTAACGTCTGGAGTACCGACTGGAACTGTTAGTGCAGCCATAAATGCTGCACGACCAAAAACTGTCATATGCGTGGTACCCAAAACAGTCACATGTGTACCGCAGAGGAAACAAATTTTTGTTTCTCGGCTGAATTCTGACCTTTCATCCTTGGACATTACGGCCTATATCCGTAACAAAGTTCAGATTGATGATTTAAAGGTGTAACAATTTAATTTTCCATATGCTAAGGAAGTATTATCATTTAAGATCGGTGTTTCCTGTGCACATTTTGCAACTATGTGCTCGACCAATTTTTGGCCTGCAGGCATTTCCGAAGTTCTTCCAAGTAAGTACACAACTTACAGGCTTGATCGTCCCTCCCGACGTGGAGGTGGAGTTTTAATTGCAGTTGACTCAGAATTAACGTCTGAAGAAATAACGTCCGACGGAATAATTGACATTGAATTTATGTGTATAAAACTATCCCTTCCGGGTATTTCTATATACATAACATGTTCCGCCCTCATCTGATTTCCCAATATATGCGAATCATCTGTCCGCTATCCAGTTTATTTCAAGTAAACTATCAGATAGGGTTCACTAAATAGTGTTAGGTGACTTTAATATACCTAGGGCTACATGGTCCACCGTTGAAACATCGAATATATTGTTACCTTCAACGCAGCATGATTTCCTTGATGGTTTGCTTGATATTTCATTGTCTCAAGTAAACCATGTTCAAAATTTGTTAGGACTTTGCTTCAAGTCCAGAATGTAATCGCATATCAAGAACCTCTCCAATAACTTTACCAGAAGACCCATATCACCCAACGCTGGAGCTGACTATCGACACGGGTACAAAATTAAATGAAATATCTGAAAAGTCAGCTAAACGCTAACGCATCCCCTGCCTTTTTAGAGCAAACTTTGCACTCATTAATAGCCTAATAGCTTGCTCGGATTGGTCTAATCTGTACTTATGTAATAATATGACTGAAGCTGTTAATATATTTTATAATGTATTAAACGCAATTTTTGATACATGCGTTCCTACGTATTATCCTAAAATTTCAACCCAACCTCCGGGGTTTAGTAAAAAGTTATCACGACTTAAACATGTGATGTCTAGACTCTACAAAAAGTTTAGAGTTTCCGGATCACAAGCTGCCTTTTCCCGATACTTAAGTGGTCGGTCGGATTTTATCGTGCCTAACGCCCAGTGTAATAAAAACTATTTAGCTCGTTGTAAGACACAGTTTACCCTGGATCCAAAACAGTTTTATAATTTTGTTAACACAAAGCGTAAATCTTCATGTTACCCATCAACACTAAAATTTGAAAATTCTGCTGCAAGCACTGATCAAGCCATAGCCGATCTTTTTGCACAGTTTCCAAAGCTATTTGAGAACATTATTACGCCCCATTTGCAACACTGTTGTTGGTCTCTTATTTCCTCTTGTCAACACGGATTTATAAAACGTAGGTCAACGACAACCAACCTTTTGGAGTTTACTTCATTTGTGATAAATGGTTTTAGAAAAAATCGTCAGACGGATGTCGTTTACACTGATTTCAGTAAGCCGTTTGATTCTGTAAACCACCCGATTCTAGTTCGGAAATTGGACCTTTTAGGGTTTCCAGATGATTTTCTTAGGAGAATCTTAAGTTATTTAAATGGCAGGACCCAAAGGGTAATTTTTAAAAATTTTTTTTCATCCCTAATCCGAGTCACTTCTGGTGTACAACAAGGAAGTCATCTTGGTCTGCTCCTGTTTACATTATTCATAGTCCTATCGAAGTCACGGGTACTTATGTACGCAGATGACGTTAAGTTGTGCCTGCAATTTAATGATCCTGCGCAAAGTTTAGCTTTGCAATCTGATCTCAATGCTTTTCAAACTTGGTGCATGAATTATAAATTAAATTTAAATGGTTCTTAGTGTAAACTAATGACCTATTTTCGTGTCAGCCCTCACTATTGAACTTATACTTTAAGCGGTTCTGTATTAGATAGAATAACGCATGCTGACGACATTGGAGTCTACATGGATCCTAAACTTAAATTTTCTGATCACATTACTACCATGGTAAATAAAGCCAGAGGCGTGCTTGCATTTATCAAAAGGTGGTCGAAGGAATTCGATGATCCCTATGTCACAAAGACCTCGAAAATTTCATTAGTCCGACCAATTCTTGAGTACTGCGCTCCTGTTTGGAGTCTCCAATATGGAGTGCATATAGACCGGATTGAGTCTGTGCAAACAAACTTTTTAATATTTGCCCTACGGGGACTTAACTGGGATACAAGCCTTATATTGCCATCCTACTCTAGTAGACTACTTCTAATTAACTTACCATCATTAGTTAACCGTAGAACTATGCTTGGTATTACGTTTATTAGGAATCTTATTCATGGTGATGTGGAGAGTCCCGAGTTACTGGGTCGCCTGCATTTTAATGTGCCAAATAGATTAACTAGAAATTATATTGCTTTAGTTTTAAATAATTGTATCTCTAATTATGCAATGCATGAACCTTTTAGAGTACTTTGCAATGACTATATCACCTAATATCTACTACCGACTCACTGCCTATCTTTAAATCAATAATACTATCCTACTTAGCATCTAATTAGTTTTATTTTATCCCCTCCATGTTTACTTTGGTGATAGATAAGGACCCCTACTTGGCTGACATGGAAAAGCTTCAACATTTACGATCAATTCTGGCTGGAGCTGCGTTGGAGTCGGTTCGCTCTTTAGAAATATCTGGTGCCAATTATCGTGTGGCCCTAGACACCCTAAATAAGCCCTTAACAAACGTCTTGTTTTCCAGGCAAAAATCAAGGATATTCTTGGGCTTAAGAGGTTCGAGTCCGCGTCTGCTGTGGCATTGCGAGACTTTTCGGATAAAATTATTGGGAATATGCGTGCGCTTCAGGCCCTTGGAAACTTAAATTAAATCTAGAGCTGCACGATTGAATACATGATTGTGCAAAAATTGGATGCAGCAACTCAAGCTAACTGGGAGGAAAGCTTGACAATGGATAGAATTTCAAGCGAGGAGGATTTGCTTTCGTACTTTGAAGGGCGATGCCAGAAAATGGAGGGCGTTCCGCATGCCTTGGCGTCTAACATGGCCAAGGCCTGCCAAAAGGCCATTACTTGGCGCCCAGTTCAGCCATATACTCCTGGTCATGGAATATACTCCTGTGGCTCCTTCGCCGGTCTGTCTCCTAGTCTACGGCAAAGGGAAGTAAAAAGACTTTCCGTATGCTTCAATTGCCTACAGAACCACAGAACAGGGCACCACACTCGAACTTGCAGCTCCGGCCATTGCCGCAAATGCGGTGGAAAACACCACATGCTGCTACATCTTCACCCTGATGATTCACCGTTGCAAGTTCCTCCTGATCAAATAAATGCTTTATGTTTCCCCGTACGCTCGCAGCCATCTGCCTCTCTTTCTGATGTTCTGCTCTTGGCCACCACGGTGGTTCTTGTAAGGAACAGAGCCGGTTCCCTGGTTCCTTGCCGAGTCCTACTAGGTTCTGGATGTCAACTACACCTAATTACATCTCGCTTCTCCCAGGAGTTGCAGTTAAGGAAATATTGGTCAGCAGCAACTGTAACTGACCTTGGTGGTACAGCTGTTTCTTCAGAAGGATCTACAGTCAACTGAATTCTCTGCTACTCTAAAAGCGCTTGTTGTGTCAACGGACATCATGGATATCGTTGATTGCTTCTGCTGAGTGCTTCTTGGTGCTAGCCTATTTTATGACCTGCTATGCGTAGAACAAATTAAGCTGGTTCATGGCGGCAATACCTCTCTCTTGGCAAATCAAGGCTTGGAGGATCTGGTTAGGCGATTTTGGGCTAAAGCCCGTGGCACACCGGAGGTTTCTTAGTCTTGAACGCAAACTGCAAAAGAACCCCAATTTAAAACATCAATATGTTGCCTTTTTAAGTAGGGTCTTGCGAAAAAAAAATTGTTTTTTTTTCTTGTATATTAACGTCTTAAGATTGTACAAAAAAAGTTTTAGGTCAATCGGACAAAAACTTTAGAAGTTGGGCTAAACTTAATATTAGTAAAACTTTCTTTAAAAAATAAAAAAAAATTGACTTGGAGGAGAACGAAATGTAAAAGCAGAATGGTAATTTTTTTTATAATAATGTTTGTCGGAGACACAATGAACACCGCAAAACGCTTTATTTTAAAGTTTTCTATGTGTGTTTTACATGTTACATGTTTAAGGCCGTGGTTCACGGCATTTCTAAACGGCTTAACCGATCGTTTTCAAACTTGTCAGATATTTTTCTGCATAAAAAAACAAGCCCATGGGAAGAGTTTTTTTTTTGGTTTTACCTTTAAAATTTTTTTTTTAAAGCACGTCGAATTTTTTCAGACGGCGATTGACGAACGAAGTTTAAAAAGGAGTAGCAACTAAAAGATCCAGGCACCAATTCCATGACCCTTGCTAATGGCCATTTACGAGGAAGCAAGTTATCGTTTTGAACCAGGACATCGTTGACTTGTAGCGAAGGTTTGGCAAACGATTGTACGCAAATCATCGAACGATAATAAAAATGGGCCAACAGAACGATAAAAATGAAATTTGGCCGATTTGACTGCAGCTTCCCAGAGGCCTCTGAAGTGCGGCGAACGAGGGGGAATAAAACGTTACTCAATTTAATCTTCCAGGCAGAAATCCTCTATAGCTCGAAAGTGGGGCGAGACAGGAATAAATTCTTCAGCTCATCCAGCATGTTTTGAGCTCCAACGAAGTCCGTAGCACTATTTGACCATATCCGGGCACGTTTGCCTCTGGTGAGAATAAACTGCTTCAATGCTCCCGAGAATGTTTGAGTTGAAAGATCCTGAACAAGCTCTAGGTGGATCGCTTTTGTCGCGAAATAGATAAAAACGCAGACGTAAGTTTTCCCGCAGAAATCCAGACCAGTAACCATGAACGTTGCATTTACACGATCCTTAGGTAGATCAGCCAGTAAATGTTGAGATAATCGTGGTTTGGCTCGGAAGCATATGACGCATTTTGACGTTGCCCCTGATACTGTTTTTCGGCCACCTTGTTGCCGCCATAATTTAAGTTTAATTTTTATTTCAATTTGTTATATATAAGCACTCGATATACACCCCGAGGTATCGATATAATTTGAAATGGTATCGATATGGACCTTATTTCACGCTCGCAAGAACCATCGCTAGAAAGGGCAGAAGCGAAATAAGAGAAGAAGGAAGACAAAGTTTTTAAGCGTGCTCCGCAACGCAATTTAGTATTACACATTGATTCGGAAGCTGAAATTTAAATAAAGTTAATTTTAAACACATAGTTTATTGCTATCCGCCTGTGTTTCAAGTTAGTTGTGTGGGCTGCTGTAAAACCAATTCAGTTTCGCTCTCAACATTCTTAAAAACTTTGTGTAAAGAAAAAGAAGGAAAAAACTTCGCATAAAGAATGCGCAATTACCCATAACATTGCCACATACCGAAAAACTTTATTCTTAAAGGCTTGTGCGACGAATTTCCAATTAGCCATAACATTGTGAAATTCTTAAAAACTTCGTGCACGCGTGGTTGCCGTTATAACAGTACAATTACGAAGCGACGCATTTGCAATTAGCCATAACATTGTGAAATTGCGATCGCATCCCTTTCTTGAACGAAAGGTGAGAGAAAACGTAATACGTAAACGGAGCCAACAAACCGCAGAAATTACGCACACAACTACAATTCTGCCACACGCCGAGTTCACATAACCGTGCAAAAGTGAACAGAGATGAGCGAAGAAGAATATGCAAGAAAAAAGCGACAGGAACTGAAGAAAGCTGGGTCCAATGCGACAGTTGTGACAGTTGGTACCACTTTCGCTGCGCAGGTGTCGGCGAAGACGTTGAGAAAAGCGACTGGAATTGCGATTTGTGCCTTGCTGGAGGCAGCGACGGAATCCCACTTGGAAGGACACTGCGATCACCGCTCCCAAATCAGTTCGACAACTCCATCTTATTATCCGTAAACCAGAATAAGATCGAGGGGCAAGTGAACTCGCTCATCGATATGGATAGCCCCGGCGAAGTACAGATTACCCCCGACAACAACTCTAACGTCAACAAAAACCAGCTAATGCTTGACATGTTAGAAGAAAAAAGACCTTCCGAACAGAGATTTATCGAGGAGAAGTATAAAATTTTACTGCAAATGAACGTACTAGGCGGATCGACAGCCGGGCTATTTCAGGCGACCCCCGCATCACCCTCCACTTCCCAAATCGCCGCAAGACAAGCTATACCCAAGGAGCTTCCTTCGTTCAGCGGGGATCCTGAGGAGTGGCCGATGTTCATCAGTACATTCGAGCACAGCACTTCCGCAGCAGGATTCTCCAATGTTGAAAACATGCTCCGTCTACAAAAGTGCCTAAAAGGCAGGGCACGCGAAATGGTAAAGGATAAGCTTCTACTTCCTAGCCTAGTTCCGGAAGTAATAAGCACGCTGAAAATGTTCTTCGGCAGACCTGAGCACATTCTGGAGAGGATGATCGACAAGGTGAGGAAGCTATCGCCACCCAAAGAAAAATTGGAATCCATAAAAGAGTACGCGCTCGCAGTGCGCAACATCTGCGCCACGATTGAAGCCTGCAGCCTAAAAGCGCACCTAAACAACCCAATGTTAGTCAAGGAGCTTGTAGACAAACTTCCAAGTAACCACAAATTAAATTGGGCGATGCACTCCCGCGACGAATCAGTCCCTCCTATTAAGGCCTTCAGCGACTGGCTTTACAAAATAGCGCAGGCGGCATCGACTGTCGTGACACAAGACTAGTTCTGTGAATACCCACAACCGCCTAATCCAAAGTGCATTGCATGCGAATCCACAAATCATTGGGTAACACAATGCGAACAATTTAAATCCAGCGCCGTAGAGCAGAGATGGCAAGTCGCTAAAGCCGGAAAGGCATGCTTTCGATGCTTGAAGCTTCATCGAAACAAATGTCGACCAAAGGATTGCGGAGTAAACGGTTGTACCAGAAAGCATCACCCTCTACTCCACTCGGAAAATGTTCCCAATACAGCCAACGAAACGGGAAATCAAAGGAATGTAAGCACACACCAAGGCGATGTAGAAGGAAACCAGTTCTTCCGAATCGTACCCGTAACATTACATTATGCTGATCAAAAAATGGAAATCTTCGCTTTTTTGGACGAAGGATCATCTGTTACCCTAATAGACAAATCAATTTTTGACAAGCTCGGTATAAAAGGTTCACCGTCACCGATTTGTTTGCAGTGGACTGGAGAAACAACCCGTTTCGAAAATACCTCCGTGCGAGCATCAATCCAAATCTCAGGCGTTAGCACAGAAAAACGTTACTGGCTCAACAACGTTCAGACTGTCCAAAACATTGCACTGCCAAAGCAAACCGTCGATATGGATGAGTTGCGCAGTAAGTACAGCTATCTAAAGGACCTGCCATTAGAGACCTACTCCACGCAGCCAATGTTATTAATTGGAACAAACAACTGGAAAATAGCCGTTCCTCGCAGGATCCGCGAAGGCAGCTAGAACGACCCAATAGCGTCAAAGTGCATGTTGGGGTGGACCATCCAGGGATCGGCAAACTCAAACCGTCACGTATATATGCACCACTGCGATTGCAACTGGCAAGAGCTTCATGATGAAGTGAAAGAGCAATTCAACCTCGAGTTAACTCCGGCTAAAAAACTCCTTTCAAGCGAGGACAAGCGAGCAGTCGAAATCCTGGAGCAGACTTGTCAGCACAAATGTGGAAAATATGAAGTTGGACTTCTTTGGCGGAATGATCTTCAAAAACTTCCCGAAATTCGCATTACCGCTCTAAAGCGCCTACAATGCATGAGAAACAGAATTCTGAGCGAACCGGATATGTTTACGAAAATCGACGACCAAATCAAAAATCTTCTTACAAAAGGATACGCCAAGCAACTGTCCGACGAGGAGGCGGAGAAAGAAGAAACTCGCACCTGGTACTTACCCATCTTTATAGCCTTAAATCCGAACAAGCCAGGGAAAATTAGGCTAGTCTGGGACGCGGCAGCAAAAACAAATGGAATATGCCTCAACGACCTTCTGTTAAGCGGACCGGACTGCTTAAACCCACTCATCGACGTTCTTCTAGCCTTCAGAGTCGGAAAAGTCGCCGTAAGCGGCGACATCGCCGAAATGTTCCACAGGATCAACATTCGCCATGAGGACATGCATTCCCAGCGCTTTCTTTGGTACGACGCCAACCGAAACAAGATAAACACTTACGTCATGCGTGCCATGACCTTTGGTATTAGTTGCGCACCATTCATAGCCCCCTACGTGCGCGACAAAAATGCTGAAGTCCACCAGCAGCAATTCCCTTTAGCCTTGAATGCGATTCAGCGTGCGCACTACGTCGACGACTTCATCGACAGTATGAGTGATGAACAGAAAGCCATCGAAATATCCAGCCAAGTAAGAGAGGTCCACGCCAGAGGCGGATTCGAAATCCGAAACTGGGCGTCAAATTCGAGTACAGTTCTCTCGTATCTTATGAACGATGGAGACGCCAAAAATCAGGAGCCAGTGCAGTTCGGCGCTACAGAAAAGGTTCTGGGTATGTACTGGGACCCACATAACGATGTTTTTAAGTTTGTTTGCAGATTCACAAGACTTAAGCGAGATGTCCTTACCGACCCTGCAGTTCCAACGAAAAGAGAAGTCCTTCAGGTTCTCATGTCGATCTTCGACCCCTTAGGCCTACTGTCATGTCATACGATCGGATTAAAAATCCTTCTGCAGAAAATCTGGCGTGCAAATATCAGCTGGGACCAAGAGCTGCCAGAATCATTTTTGGAGGACTGGAATCAATGGAAGCTGTTACTGCCTCAAGTGGCAACAATTAACATTCCAAGATGCTACTCCCCAAAGATGTCTGAAGAGACCCGTATCGACCTGCACACGTTCGTGGACGCTAGCGAGCATGCTTATTCCGCTGCTTGCTACTTGCGAGTATCACAAAAAGACGAGGTGGACGTAATACTTGTGGCGGCGAAAATCAAAGTGGCGCCACTAAAACCACTATCTATTCCGCGCATGGAGCTCCAAGCCGCCGTGATGGGCTCACGCTTAACCAACAAAATCGTCAACGTACGTAATCTTCGAGTCGACGATATTACGTTCTGGTCGGATTCACGAACTGTTCTACAATGGCTGGTGATGGATCCTCGCAACTTTCAACAATTTGTGATGCACAGAATCGGCGAAATCCTGGAGACCACACGAGCGGATCAATGGCGATGGGTCCCATCAAAACTCAACGTTGCAGACGCCGCAACTAAAGTTATCAAAAAACCCTGCGTGGACACATGGCTTTACGGACCCGAGTTTTTGAAAAGCAAACCCTGCAAGTGGCCAACAATTCCATCACGGGCAACGGAGATCGATACGACCGAACTACGCAGACACATCTTTACAACTCGTAATGCGAATAAAGTCTTACTTGACGTGGATTATTTCTCCGATTGGCGGCGCCTTTACAGAGCCGTCGCGAACATGTTTCTATATATCCAGCGACTACAGGCAAAGTGTCAAAGGACCTACATGCCGACAGCAGTGACCGAGTTTCACGTCAAAAAAGCGCAGACCCTTCTATACAAAGATGCACAGAGGCTCGAGTTCGCGGAAGAAATCAATTCATTGAAGTGCACAAAACCAATAAGCGCAAAAAGCAGATTGACTGGCTTGAACGCATATCTGGACGACAACGGAATCCTGCGCACTAAAGGTCGAGTGAACGCAGTCGGTTATACTATGGACGCGATAATATTGCCCCCAGAGAGTCGAGTAACATTTTTATTGGTCCTATCTATCACGAAAAATATCATCACCTAGCTCACGAAACCGTGATAAACGATATAAAATCCAACTTTTATATTCTGCGCCTAAGAGTACTGCACAAATCCATAAGAAAAGCCTGCCAATTATGTACAAATCGTAGCGCTATGCCACAGTCTCCACAAATGGCCGCTGTTCCAAAGGCTAGGTTGACAAGCTATGAAAAACCGTTCACGTGCACCGGCGTCGATTATTTTGGCCCTATCCTAGTCAACGTCGGAAGACGCAAAGAAAAGAGATGGGTTGCGCTGTTTACCTGCTTAACCCTGCGTGCAGTCCACTTCGAAATCGCTCACAGCCTCGATACAAGCTCCTGCGTGATGTGTTTCACCAATTTCATGGCACTTCGTGGGACACCAAGAGAAATTTACTCCGATAATGGCACGAATTTCAAGGCCACGGAAAAGACATTGCGAGAGGAGCTGATCAAGATCGACTTTGACAAAATTGCAATCAAGTTCGACGGCATTAAATGGCTCTTTAACCCTCCAGGAGCCCCCCATATGGGCGGCGCTTGGGAAAGATTAGTCCGCACTACCAAAACGGTCCTAAAAAGCATCTGCCCGAATTACTCATTCAACGACGAAAGCCTGAGGTGTGCTCTGATGGAAGCACAGTTCATCATTAACTCACGCCCGTTAACTTTCGTCAGCCTGGACTCCGAGGACGACTCTGCGCTGACTCCAAACCACCTGCTAATGGGTTCATCAAACGGGTACAAACCGATCAAGGAAGAGAACATGAATTTAAGACGTCATTGGAACGAGGTAAAACTCTTTGGAGATCGCTTTTGGCAACGCTGGGTGAGGGAGTTTACACCAGTGCTTACTAGACGCACTAAGTGGTTCGAAAAGTGTCCCCCTTTATCAGTTGGAAGCGTAGTAATGATCGTCGACGAAAACTTGCCTAGGAATTTATGGCTTAAAGGACGAGTGACCAACACTGTTACCGCCAAGGACGGACAAGTTCGCCGAGCCACTATTAAAACGCAGTATGGAGTTCTCGATCGACCAGCTACCAAGATAGCGGTCCTAGATGTCGGCTTAGAAGATGGTAACTGACCACCCTAGGGTCAATTACAGGAGGGGGAATGTTGCCGCCATAATTTAAGTTTAATTTTTATTTCAATTTGTTATATATAAGCAGGACCTCTTATGCGGTAAACAAATTTGTACATGTATCCAAAAGTGTGGTTCATCTTTTGCCAGAAATTCACAAATTTGCATTTTAAAGATGGATCCACTTCGTTAGCGACGCCAACCAAAATGCGATTTCTGAGGTCGGGAAGAGTCTTCACAGGGAAACAAGATTCAGGCCAACCGTGCTGATTCTTGAGAAAAAATGCTGGGCCTCTTAACCAAAGGGCAGATTTTTTCAGCTCGCTCGGAGAAGCACTTCTTGACAAAATGTCGGCTGGATTACAGTCAGTCGTTACATAGCGCCAATTCATGCCACTGGATAGCTCTTGAATTAAAGATATTCGATTAGCAATAAAAAGTGGAAAACGTGAAGGTTCATCGCTTATCCATGATAACGCTACAGCAGAATCAGGAGTTCAACCAATGATAAAGAAGCGCACAGCTCCTATTTAGGAACCGCGAGAGTTCTTCAAAAATATATGCACTTCTCGTTTGCCGTCAGCTATTGAAACGAGATAGATACATCCTCCATATGCGTCGATGCTAGCGTCACTGGATCCGTGGTTTACCTGGCCTTGGAGAGAACTGTAAGGGAGAAAAAGAAAAACGAAAGACATCCGCTGCAGGGTCCCAAGCAAGACCCAGTGTCTTGGTAAAGTCGCTGCCATTGTCAGACTTCAGGAATATTTCCATTTCCAAGTCAGGAATTTGATCAAGGACACCACGCTCCTTGGAACACTATTTCCTGAGCTTATAGCCACCTCGTGGAAAAAAGCTTGTTGTTTGACACATGATTTTGAGGACTTCCTGTGTTGATTGGCCTCCTGTAATCAGATCGTCCACGTATAAGTCCCACTCTTCTCATCACTCGCCAATTGATGCATCGTTCGAACGGATAAAAAGGCTGCAGAGTTAGTTCCTTAGGTTACGGTATCAAGCTTGACGCCAAAGAATACATAAAGATAGCTATCGGGTTCATCCACGCGAACACACCGATACATCTTCAAGATGTCAACAGTCAATGCAACAGGAAAAGTCATAACCTGTAGCAGCGTGTTAAACAGCATCTGTTGAATGGTAGGCGCTTCAGCAAACGCCCACTTGACGTTCTGGCAGGCCTATTTGGGCCTTGACTTCTGGCTTGCGCTCTAGCTTGTTCTCCAAATTGAGAAACCGACGAGAAGCTTGATTGTACGATTCACCCATAAATTCTAGAGTGTTCATTGCAGGTAATCGTACGGAATATTCACCATGAGCCTCACACTTCAGTTCTTCTTTGGTGGCTGTGACCCCGCCTTCACCACAGCTCTCAACTGCCCAAAAGCGACGGACTAACTCATGATGGACAGCTTGACCGTGTAATGCAGCTGCCTTGAGAGTAGAAGATCCACCTCCTGTAACAATCCAACAAAGCCTCGTTTGCTGCAATAGGCGTGTAGCAATTAGTCACACACAAATACACATACATATATATATATATTCCTAAGCAGTTGTTTATACATACATACACACACCTTAAGTTAGGTCACACTAATTGTACATATATACATCCCTGTTACTTCAAGTAACACTATGCTTGTCTCACTCATACACACTATGTACCCAACCCTTGTGAAACAGACGAAGCGTGCAGAGTTCTGCTTAATAAAGATCACTTTTGCTGCGACCATCAAACCAAACGGACGTATATTGGCTGTCTACAGGCGTAAGACATCTGGTAACTTTATCTGCACTACAGATAATAGCTCAAAAGCATGCTTGCTCCAATAAGATATATTCGCTGACATAATAGAATTCAGGTTCGGCCAACTGAATATTCGAGGGTCAAACTGGATTGATTGTCAGTACTCGCTGATGCAACAAGGGCAGATAGGCATGCGAAGTAATCAGAGGCATGCGACTTAAGCTTAATGCAAACGGAAACTCATTCAGAGTCAAATCAATCATCTCCAAGACCAGCAACTGATACGGTAGACTTCGTTTTACGCCATTGCAACTGGCGAACGAGTCGGGAAGTCACAATGTGGACTTCAGATCCCGCGTCTAGCAGCGCACGGCATGGGATCCAAGCACCTGATCGACTTTGAACGCTTATGACTGCAGTTGCAAGAAACACAATGTCAGAATCCACATTCTGAGCCAGCAAAGAGGTAGAAGAGCGTAGAGCACACTGCAGCCTTGTACACAATCTGGTCGACTGCCTCTGAAGCAAACTACTCGAAGGAACTACTACTTCATGTGGAAGGAACGTCTCTCGCACCAGTCGCAAGCCAACAGGTTCCATTGAGCAAATTTCAAACTGCACTGTTTTACTTCATGTTTTACTTACATGTTTTCTTACATGTTTTACTTACAGACAGACAGTGATCGAGGCTTCGAGCTGTGGAAATGCACTCGCGCGCTCAAACGGCAGCCTCTCCAGAAGTTTCCCTTGCTTCGATCAAACGGTACTTGGACAAAAAGAGATGATGAAATAGAAAGAAAGAAGAAAGATTTAAGCCCTTTGAATTGGTCACAGATGAAGAGACTGCTGCTACAGAAGATTTTGATGATGTATTCCCTGGTCCTGCTTCTCAAATTTCGCCTGTTGATGCTGAAGAAGTTAAAGACTAAATAAAGCGACTGCCGAAGAAAGCCCCGGGCCATGACAGCATTGACGGGAATGTAGCTAAAGCTTTGCCAGTAGCAGCTATTTCGTCCCTTACGCGTATCTTTAATGGTATGGTTGTGATTTCATATTATCGGAGCAGTGTATGCGAATGTTGTTATGACCCCTAAGAAAGGCCTCCCCGCTATGCAGATACTTTTCGGCCTATAAGCCTTTTTGAACGAATCTTACTAAGGAGGCTTTTTAGTGTTCATATGTTCCAGGTTGCGATTCCGAATCATCAGTTTGGTTTCAGGAGTCTGCATAACGCTGCTGAGCAAATGCTTCGGGTGGTCAACCATATCCTTAAAGCAGCGGTCGGCAGCGCGCTATTAAGTGAGCATAGGGTTTTGTTCTGCTTACCCTCTGCCCTCACGTATACTGTAAAACTGCGGTCTGCACACGCACACTGTTGAGCTGACCCGTGCAATTTACTCACACAAATATAAAACAAAATGTAATTTTATGTGTGTGCCGACCGCTGCCTTAAAGCATTCGAGACGATAATATATTGTTGCGCAGTATTTCTAGATGTCAAGCAAGCCTTCGATCGAGTCTGGCACTGTTGCTTGCTCTATAAGCTGAAACCCATTCTTCCCCCGACATACTTTGATCTCCTCCGCTCATTTCCAGGTTGATGTTCGAGGATCTAAGTCTGTTTCAAGGCCTATGGAGTCCCTCAAGGAAGTGTGCTAGGGTCCTGTTTAATTTAAAATATTTACCTCGGATTTTCTGTCGCCCAGAGGCAGGAATGTTTTAATGTTTTTGGCGACAAGTGCTCTGCGAAGAGAAGCGACAGATATGGTGCAGAACATGCCAAATGAGTTTGAGGCCTGGGCGTCCAGGATGAATATGCATGCCATTTTTTCGTTGAACAGGCTGGACACTTATCGCCTAGACGGGACTTCAATAAAGCACTCCTACACGGTTAGGTACCTTACTCTGGACAGGCGGCTTACCTGGAAGCAGCACATTGTGGCAACCTTTGCTTCACTAACGCAAAAAGCGGGAAAAATGCGATGGCTGCTTTTTGTAGCCCCAGTACTGGGTAAAAACAGTACGAAACTTACTTTTGCTGTTAACGGTATAGGGTAAAAGAGAAATTTGTATGAAATTTTATTGGACTCATTGGCCACCAATCTTTTGATCTAAAGTGGAATAGAATTTGGTGTTTTCTTTTTTACTCTTTCCCATAATATAAAAATGCGCCAATAGCTTTTTGATGCGGGAGACCGCATTAATGTCAATTTAATTTGGATTTTTTTGTAATCTAAAGAATATTATATTATATTATATTACTCAGTGGTGTTAATTTTTTTTTTTTACGTCCCCGACCACGTTTTGAACAGCTTGATTTAGAATTTTGCAATTTTTGGAATGGGGACCAAAAAAAAACAATGAAAATTACGTAGGGGCTTGGAACGATTTACTAAAATTGAATATCGCCAACTTGATTCGGTATTGCCTTAGTTTTCGGTAATCTCTTTTTTTTTAATAAGTTCTTCCCTTTCAATGTATTGCGGAAACTCATTTGATTTCTAGAGGAGTATACTACACTTTTTTGGTTTTTTCGCAGATGCATACAAGAATGTAAAAATTGTGTAGCATCTGAGCGCTACTGAAATATAAAGCATATCTTAAGGGGCAGCGCATAGTCGGGTGCCCCGACTATCAGATACCCGTTACAAAGCTAACGGGAGTCGGAGGGAGTTGGAGATAGAAAACTTTGATCGGGCATAATTTTTTAACGAATGGTTCAATTTAAAAAATTAATAAAACTGCATTTTTACTTTTCCGAAATCTTCAAAGGTGTGGGCGCCAGACAACTTTTTAAATCGTTTAATTGTGGGCGGTAGGCGATTGTGGGCGTTAGAGGGGTCGTAAAAATAAAACGTAATTTTTGAACATTTTAATGATGCAGATCTTGAGATGTTATCAAAAAAAATACAGAAATGATTTAAAAGTCGAATATTTATGTGTTTGAATCGATTAAGTGTGTTTTCTAGTTATTTTTTGTAAAATAAAAAACTTTGGTTTGTATTATCCATATCATATAAAATTCCAATAAATTTTACTTTTAAATCGTTGAAAAGTTCAATCTTTTAAAAAAAAACGCAAAAAACTACACACCTCTAACTGTCCTTGAAAAAAAATTACAGATTTTTTTCCGAAAAATTTACTTTTGGGCCTAGTGTGTGAAAGTGAATTGAGTTACTTTTCAATAAACATTTGTTATTACAAAAAAAAAATTGATTTGGCGCAAATCAGTTACTCACAACTCGAGTTAGAAAATAAAAAAATGGTCAAAAACGTGTTTTAAACATTAAAAAAATTGATAACATGCTACAAATGTAATGTTCCTTTTTCTTAATCAGGAAGATGTGCCTTACCGGAAAACCAAGGTCGCCTTCATTTATAAATTGGTGTTATCAGATTATAAGTGTAATTTTTAACGTCGGAAGAGATAAGCGGCTAACCTTTAATTCATTTCTTTTAATTTAATTTCAAAAGCAACTAGCGGAAATATTTTTTAAACATTTGGGATCTTGTTTGGCCGAAAAAGCGGTGTCGATTAATTTAACGGTTTAGCGTTCAGGATTTTTAAAAAGAAATTCGTCGTTTTTTCTAATTGAACGCGATTTTTGCTACTTGACTGACCCCAATAAATCTAGGCAAATCAGTTTATAGTTATAAAAACCAATGGAAAAGGCACATTCATAGTGTCAATCAGTGGATTTGGATGTTTGTCTTTTGTTAGCTTTCTTCATACAAATTTTTGTATTTTTTTATTAATTAAATCAGATTTTTCTCGATATCAATTATTTCGTACTAGTGGCAAGAAAAGGAAAAACACAAGTTAATCACAACTTTTCGGCAACCATAACGTGACATCGCGGAGATATCTTCTTGTCAAACAGAACATCATATCGCACCTTAACAGGCACTTTCTTGTTTTCTGCCTCTTCCTGCAAGTAACACAAACGGTCGAATAACACCACGTTTTCACATAGTTGCTATGCAATGACAAGAATAAGAACGAAAATTATTGTTAAATTAAACCGTTCATAAATATCAGAATTATTACCTGCATGGCTACTTGCAAGCATGTCAGTCCCTCGGCAAGCTTTGGACCCTCTCCGTTGGTGTACCTAGCGCTTATCTCCAAAAATCTAACTTCGTGTGAGGGTTTCCACTCGACTGACAATCCAGTGCCCTTTTCTAGCAACTGAAACCCTCTCTTTAATTCGAAAAAGTTGATTTGGCTGTTGGGCGTGGGTACAGCATTTTTCCTAGGTTTTACAAACTCATTTGACTGATGGATGGCCTCTGCCATCGCTCGCATGTACAAGCGGTCGCCGTGTTCTTTATGTGCACCTTCAGTACTGTTACGCCACCAGTGAAAGCTTGAACGCTGACAAGCTAGTCTAAGAAATGGTCGATTCAAAAATGGAGGTGTTAGACATTTTTTAACTGACTTTCCCAAAGCAGCGCTCAATGGAAAGTTCGCAAATACTATTGCATCTGTGTCTTCGTCGTGGCTAACGACATCAAGCTTATGATAGCAGCAGGGCATAATGTGAAGACAATGAACTCGAGGCATTTTCAAAAATAATCGCATCGCATTTATGCTTAAGTCCGCACAGGCGTGTAAACCAATCATTGAAATTATATTTAGTTCGGGACAGCCATTCTTGTCAGCGAGCTCTGACGTTTGTTCAATTATATAAGCTTCAGAGTCCGCGTTAATCAATTTTTGTTGGTACTTAATGGACTTTTCCGAATTCTGTGGCAATAAACGAAGACATCGTTGGCGAGCGCTTTCTACGCGCGCCATATTAGCTTCCAAGCCAAGTATAATGCAATTTGGTTTTAGTTCGTAAAAAGCTTGGCTTAGATAACCCAAGCCCGCTCCCAAGTCAACTACCACTTGGACGTCTGCACAATGGTCGTATATGTGAGCGGCAAATTGTTTAATTTCCTGAATTTTCTTCGCCGATATCCCTAATTGGTTTCTAGGCATTTTAGCAATTTCAAATGTCTTAGGCAAACTATATTTTGGTGTTAAAAAATCCAATTTTTGTCTGAAACTTCGAACTTCGGACGGACAATCGTCTATATTTTTCCCAAAAAAAGGAAATGCATTCAACTTGTCATTTGAAATTTTAAAAAAATATGTTTTAAATTCAATCGGCATTATGTCAATTGTAGCTATACAAGCTACATTAGCCTTGCGATAAATCCACGAATATGTGCACAAAAACTCCAAAACGGAGTCAAAATAAGTCTCCGAATTTTGAAAACAGGTGGGCATAGACATATCTGTAAGAAATAAAAATAAAATAAAACATGGTCATTTGTAAAAGAGATTAAAAATATTAACAAACAAACTCCTTAAAAGTAAGTAATAATTAGTTAAAAACTAGTGTTTCCTAAAAATAAAATAAAATTCATTTTTTTTAAGTCAAAGTTTTGAAAGATGTGGCTTTTTCGTTTTTCGTGATTGGCCCAGTCTGGCCCAGGCTAGATTCATACTTGATCTGAGTGCACATATTGTAAAACTTGTAATTAGTCTTCGCAAGGTTTTACAAAAAGTACAGTTGCCCAATAAATCTACATGGAATTGGCTGCAGGTTTCACAAGAACTTTTTTTTTAGAAAACCATTCGATTTTATTAAGCTGTCCAACAATTTTATTATATCCAAAAGGTCGGATAAAAAAATTCAGGGGGTCGCATTCGGGCCGGAACAAATTTTACTTGGCTTAAATAAACACGATATTCTAATTGGCGTACTAATTAGAGAAGTATGAATTGTAAACTAGTATTGTACTTACGGCTTGCCGGCCAAGCCCATTAACGCCCTTCATTTTATGCGCTTTATATACTGATCAATTTGAGAACAAAAACTTAAGAATTGTAGTGCTGTAAACGAGTAGCGAACGAATTACCCCCTGCTGCAAACCCCTGAAATTTTTCATAGGTTACATTTCATAAGGTCTGACTGGGTGAACGCAGAAGAAGTAATATTAAAGACCCTAACAATTGATTTTTTGTTGCTTTTCACCAGGGTTTGACCGTTTTTCATAGGTTACATTTCTGAAGGTCCGACTGGGTGAACGCAGAAGAAGTAATATTAAAGACCCTAACAATTGATTTTATGTTGATTTTTTTAGATTCGGGAGAACATCGATATCGTTGTTAATGAATCGATGTACAGCCCAACTACTTAAGGATTATCTAAGAAAAGGGTAGGGTCTTCCAAAAAAGAAAGCAATTTTTTTTCTTATATACATAGATACTTTCCAAACATGTCGCTTATTTTTCTGCATAAAATTACCCCGACCCCTGTGAATAGTTATACACGTTACTCGTAGAATAAAAGGGTATATTGTATTCGTGCATTTCGTGCATTTCCGACCCCATAAAGCAGGGGTGCTCAGTCCTATGGCACACGGGCACATTTGTTTTTGTTTCGTCACTTAGCATACGCATCGGCACATACCCATGCTTTTCTATAGCACACGCAGGTTCCGCTTTGTGTCGCTGTCCGTAATAGATAAGAGCGAGCCAAGCCAACCACAATTCTATTGAACTTTTTTTTCGTCTCAACTCACAATGCAAATTGTTGTTGTCTTTTTCATGAATGTGTGTGAGTCTTTACTCGCGTGCGTGTGATTTTCTTTTATTTGTGTTTGTAAATGCACTGCCATAAAGCAGTTTTAAGCACCCCTGCCATAAAGTATATATATTCTTGATCAGGATCACTAGCCGAGTCGATCTAGCCATGTCCGTCTGTCTGTCTGTCCGTCCGTCCGTATGAACGCTGAGATCTCGGAAACTCCAATAGCTAGAAAGTTGGGATTACCCACTCATATTCTTGGGCTTCCTACGCACCGCAAGTTTATTTAAGCCGAGCGCCACGCCTCCTTTAACGCCAATAATCGCCCACAAACGATTTTAATGTGTGTCTAGCGCCCACATTTTCAAAGATTTCGGAGAAGTATAAATGGAATTTTGTTGCGTTTATCTATACCTATCGAAATGTAGACGAATTCTGAAGAATTTTTAAAATCGGACCATTTGTTAAAAAGTAATGCCCGATCAAAGTTTTTATATCCATCTCCCACGCACTTCCTCTAGCTGAGTAACGGGTATCTGATAATCGGGGAACCCGACTATAGCGTATTCTCTTGTTTTTATTTGTTTTTTAAACCAAAAGTGCAATTTTTTAGCTGAAAAAGCATTTTTGACTTTTTCAGAAAAAAAAATCTTTAAAATAAAAAACGAGCTTCCCAGGGGTCAGCGAAATGTAAAAGCTGAATGGAAATCCGATCATGATACTCGTAAGAGAGGACGTGAAGTTGAGCCGTTGGGCTTATAGAAGCGTTACCGTTCTTAGACAAGGGTTTGCAGGCCCGTTCTTTCAAGACCTTTGTCCCGCCAGCCACAGCCTTTGCTTTGACCCTCTGCCCAGAGAAACACGAACGTTCCACCCAAGCCTTCCCTCCTGGCTGTTGCGATCGTACCTGAAACTTGGTTATCTGCGCAGTCTCGCTGCAAGCGATTGCTTGCAGACTCCACTCATACGACCGACGTAGCCAGAGCAATTCTCGAAACAGTCAATCTAAATGTTCTGTGAACAGATTTCCCGTGCGATGCTCTACTGAGCAGGAATGTCTTCTGATCCTTAGGATTCCCGTGCCCCGCCTGCCCATTTCATACTAAACTATCACTGTGGACGGCAGTCCACGTAGTCCGCACCAGGAGAGTGTGCGAAGGCGAATACTATATATACATTGTATATACATATGCACGAAAAAATGAAAATCTGTTGTGATTATACAACAATGAAAAGGTATCGCAAAAACTAACAGGATTGCATACAAAGTCTTTAAGAAAATCAATTCGCTTGGGAGAGAGAGCGGAGAAAGTAAAAAAGTAAATACTATAAAATTTAGAGCTATTGTGGCCGGTGGGGATAATTGCCCCCACGCATTATTTTAGTTGTGTTTCAATTGAAAATACGCGTCGAATGAGGGGTCATATGATAAAATCCGATGGCCCGTTCAAAAGTTATTCCCAAAAGAAGATTTTCTTCTTCTTCCCAAAATGAAAATTTAATTCTGTTTGTCAGTTTGTCTGTCTGTCGCAAAACCTAGTTTTAAAGTCTTGAAAATTGTATATAGTGTTAAACAAATCGATCTAAGAAACCTTAGTTCTATTACTTTTGGAAAAACTAGCTAGTTTAGCGGGAAACAGCTATAAATAGCGAAATTTTGTAAGGCCGTAACTTATGTACTACTAAAGCTACTTGCGCTATACCTCGTTTTAAAGGTGTTTTGAAATACTATAAACGCTAAATACAACATTTTAAAAGTTATGGTAAAACAAATTTGTATACCCTTGCAGAGGGTATTATGATTTCAGTCAAAAGTTTGCAACGCAGTGAAGGAGACGTTTCCGACCCCATAAAGTATATATATTCTTGATCAGCATCACTAGACGAGTCGATCTAGCCATGTCCGTCTGTCCGTCTGTTTCTAGGCAAACTAGTCTCTCAGTTTTTGAGCTATCGGGATGAAACTTTCCCAATAAGTCGGAACCGGCCGGATCGGACAACTATATCTTATAGCTCCCATAGGAAGGATAAAAAAAAAAAACGTAAAAAAATTCTAGCTTCGGTGTTTTTTTTTTTAAATATTACCTTCTACTTTTGGGAATATTATTATTTAAATATTTCTGAATTTCGAATTAAATTGTTAAAAAAACGGATGACTATATCATATAGCTGCCATAGAAACGGTCGGAAAATTAAATGGAAATTATAAGGAAAAAATTATATCTTTGTTGATTTTTATTATATTATCTTCTTCTCTGGGATATGTCTTTTTTTTAACATTTCAAAATTTCGTATTAAATTTTACAAAATTCGGACGGCTATATTATATAGCTGCCATAGGAAGGATCAAAATATGAATGCCAAAGTAATACGAAAGCAGCTAAAATTTGGATTGTGTAACGTCGGAACGAAAGAAGTTTCCTAGAACCCAAAAGTTTTCTAGAAAACGTACTCAGAATCGAGATTGGAATCGCGGGTGGGATCCTGTAGTACCGTAGCTCTTTCGGTGTGGGGTGGGTGTTAAGTTGATTCTTCTTCGACTCTCATCACACAATTAAATTAAGGATCCCTTCTAATCAGTCAATAGAACGAATGTTCCGAAACGAGAACGAACAGGAAATAGCGGAAGATAAACTACAATGTATAGGAACTAATACTTTTAATGCGCAACAATCACTAAGATGCGGGATCTTCGATCCACGCTGTCAATACCCATCCCTACCTATGGTCTCTCAATTTAATGTCGCTTGGAGGCCCCCTAAAAACAGCTATTGCGATATGTTAAGTCCCCATGTCAACCGGAATTTCTTAAAACTTTAGCAGATCATTTTGTTTGTATATTTAAATTTTATTCAAAAGGCAGCATCTAGGTAGTTCCTCATTTATGCAATTCAATTTAATTAAGCGAGGGACAAATATCTATAATTATTTATAAGCGAAACCAAAACTGACTTTTAGAATTCGTATGTTTCTGTTGTCTTAATTTAGTTAATAAGTGTGGAGGTATTTAGGGCTCATTGTAAATTAGATATAGCATATAATATTTGTTTGTTGTAATTTCATATATGTTGACTTCATATTTGGCAGATTTCAATTCATTGGCAAGCGCAAATCAACTAGAGTATCAGGATTACGTAACTTAACGGTATAATTGGACAGCTATGAATAACTGCATCGCAAAAACATTAAACAACTATCCCATTCATGGGAATACTGTCTCTTTCTTCATTCAGCAGTATCGTTGAGTTACGTAATCGTGCTACAGTAAATGTAATCTTATTTTTGTAGTACTGTTTAACTTACATCAATTCCATCCGCGCTGAAAGGCCTTCCGTTGCCGATGATGAGATGATGTCGTGGTGTGCAATTCAATGTTTTAATTTGTTGGTTTTTTAGTTACTTATTTTATGTTTTAATAGTTCTTTTTGTTTTGGTTTGGCCAGTTTTAACCAGCTTATCTTAACCTGTTGATTTTCATTTGCTGTCTGAACTGTTTTTTTTTTTTTTTGATTTTGCATGCGTAGTTATATTCGGGTTTTGTTTTGGTTTTCAATTTCGGGGTTTGTATTAGGCTACTGAGCGGTACTTCCACACCTATAGTTATCTAAGCTTTTGGGTAGGCTTTTACAAACACAGAACTTGGAAACAAAATTTTCCACTGCTGGTGTACACAATGCATGTAGAGAAAAAGTGATTCCCGTATATTCCACGGAACCTGGTCTCCCGTCAGGGAACACACTCGAATTGAGGTTTTCCCTCAGGAAGATATAGTATTGTGATCCAACTTCTTCTACTGATGCGGGATGTGGGTGCGTGGCACGTGGTTCCCCTAAAATTCTCCTGGCGGATGAATAGTAGACTCCCCGGAACTTGGTCTCACGTCTTGCGGGGTGGTCACTTCCTTTTTCCCCAGTTGGCCATAAGATTGTCACAACAAAGTGAGGCTCAGTGAGGGCCAAAACAACACGCTAGAACAATTTTTGTTTGAGGTTGGGTTAGGTTTTGTGAAAGCCAAGTAGAAAATAAGGGGTGGTTTGTTTACCTTTTGCGATTATTGTAAGATATGTTAGGTTTTTCCAATAGGACTAATATTCACGGCGGTTGATGCCGCACGGTTATGAATTTTTCTTCAACCGCGTGTTCGGCTCTTTTTTCCACTTTTACGCTTGCGCGCTGGGAAGAGGATCCACGGGCGCCGTGAATATCGATGAAAAATTCTTTTGCGATCGAAAGGGTTGTTTGTTCTTATAGTTGATGTTTTAAATATGGTTTCACTCGTTTTCTATTCTTCTTTTATTTTCTCAAACCGCCTTACACTTTGGGTTTTGGTCGATCAGCAAAAGAGAACGAATGGCTACTGGAAGGGCTTTATATAGGGGCATAGAGCTTTTTCTTGGAAAGTAAATGAAGTTGGCTGCAATTCTGTATTCGTCTAGAAAGTTCGACTCACGAACTCGTAGAGCCAACGTTTACGGCGCAGGTGACAAAAATGTCACACACGTAGCGCAGTAAATCACTACTTTTGATTTGTCCTAAAATTTCGACCATTACACCACCCGATAATCTACCACCAATCGACGCAAGATTAGCGGGAATTAGCATCTAATGTCTTTTGAATGAAAAGTTCCCACCTCTTTGCCTTGTAAATCCTCCAGTAGATAGTAACAATTACCTAGCTTTCGACGTACGCGACACTTAACGAACTGCGGTCCCAACTTGGCGTTAAAATTTGCAGCAAATTTACTTTGTGCAAAATTTCGTCTAAACACTTCTTGCCCTTTATTATAGGTAACGGGCTTGCAGCGTAAATTATACTGCTTAGAATTTCTCTCGTAAGCCTGTCTAATATTATTCTGGATTTCCTTTCGTAGGAGTGCTAAGTTGTCTGCTCTTGCCAAGGGAACAATGGGCTCTTCCAGTAAAGTTAGCTGCTTAAGCAGCTGATAGTCCGCCCCGTGAGTGATCATATCGATGCCGAATAGTGCCCTATATGGAGAGAAGCCAATAGACTGATGACACGCGGATCTTAATGAACAAGATATAGAAGAAAGATTTCTGTCCCACTCCCTTTGATCGTTCTTCAGATATGACCTAATGGCTGCTAACAGGGATCTATTTACTCGCTCCGCTGCGTTTGATTGGGGGGAATACAGTGCAGTATAAATGTGACGAATGCCTAACTCAGTGAGAAACGCGTTGAAATCGTTTGCCTTAAATTGCGAACCATTGTCACTGACTATAAGCTCTGGCACCCCGAATCCGTGGAAGATGGTTTTAAGCAAATAATCCTGAATAGCAGCAGAAGTGAACTTTTTCAATGGTTGTAACCAGTGATATTTACTGAAGTGGTCTAACACTATAAGAAGGCCGATATGACCATCTTTGCTACGGGGGTATGGACCTAACAAGTCAATGTAAAGCCGTTGAAATGGTCTGCAAGTTGGCATATGAGCCCCCATGGGTGCGCGAAGTGTACAATTCGGAGCTTTTGTTGTTTTGCAAATGTCGCATTGTCGAATGTAATTTCTTACATCGGTGGCTAGGCCTGGCCAATATAGATTTCGTCTAAGCCGTTCGATTGTTTTTTGGACCCCGCTGTGAGAAGAAACTATGCTGTCATGGGCTTGTTTGAGAGCGTCGACTCGAAGCTGCTTAGGAATCCAGAGTTTCCACGAATGATCTTCCTGCACCGGGATTCCAGTAGCATGTTCTGTTCTTATATACACGAAGGGCTCTACAATTTTAATATCTGGAAATTTTTTGGGGTTCTCGGTTATTTTAGCTTTTAACGACTTATAGTCATCATCTGCAAATGCTTCTGACTGCAAGTCAATAATGGGCCCTATTTCTAGTTCAGCTAACTCATCCGAACACATTCGCGATAATGCGTCAGGTACGACATGTTCTTTTCCTTTTCGGTGAGAAATAGTAAACTTATATTGATCAAGTCGGAAAATCCAACGAGCTAACCTGCCAGAGACATTTTGCTGACGACGAAGCCATAATAGACTGGAATGGTCTGTGACGACCTCGAACTCTTGTAACTCAAGATAGCATCTAAACTTCTCTATTCCGACAAGCACAGCCAACGCTTCTCGTTCGGTTACGCTGTAGTTCCTTTGGGCTCGGGTTAACTTTTTCGACATAAAGGTTATTGGTTTTTCTTCCATTTCGTCGGACAGCTGAATCAGAACCGCACCAATCCCATAATCACTGGCGTCGCAGTGAAGGTAAAACTTTCGGTCAAAATCAGGGTTTTGCAGGATAGGTGCCGATGTCAACAGCGTCTTTAATTTGTCCATCGCTATTTGTGCCTCCTCCGTCCAAACAAATTTTTTCTTTGTCGACAAGACTTCGGTGATAGGGAACGTGAGCGTTGAAAAATTGTGTATAAAACGCCTATACCAACCACAAATACCTAAAAATCCGCGTAGCTGTTTTAGATTCTTTGGCGGAGGCCAGTTAAGGATACACGAGATTTATGATGGGTCAGTGCAGATTCCACCACTACCTATCACGTAGCCCAAATAATTCACACTTGTTACGCAAAAATGGCTCTTGTCAATATTAAGCATCAAATTAGCTTTCCTAAACTCCTCAGCTAAACGAACTAAAACGGCTAAATGCGAAGAGAAATCATCAGACACGATACAGACGTCATCAAGGTAGCCGAAAACGCAGTGGCGTAAATCAGGAGGGATTATACTATCCATTAAGCGGCACATTGTGGAAGGGGCGTTACACAAACCAAATGGCATTACCTTAAATTGGTATAACGGCCTCCCAGGTACTGTAAATGCCGTCAAAGGCTTCGCCTGTTCGGTCAACTCGATTTGCCAAAAAGCGTCTTTTAAGTCCAGCTTGGATATAATATTGGCTTTTGGTAAACGGGCAAATATGCCGTCAATGCTCGGCAGCGGATAAGCATCCTTTTTAGTTGCCGCCTTGAGTTTTCGCGCATCGAGACATAAACGAATTTTATTCGGCTTAACGACAAGTCTCATTGGAGAGCTCCAAGCGCTGGTCGAGGGTTCTATCACATCGAGAGCCAGCATACGATCGATTTCAGCAAATAACAATTTTTCAACTGCTGGACTTACTGGATAAAACCGTTGTTTTACTGGTGGAGCATTTTCGGTGTCTATATGGTGCTTAATCAACGTAGTTCGCCCCAGACCTTGTGAACTATTGGGAAAAAGCTGCTTAACAACCTCTAGCTGTTGCTGCTGAACATTAGTTAGCGGAAAGAATGTGCTCTGATTTTCACTTGTAGTGGTAGGATCTACTTCTAATGCACTGATAATATTGATGATATATAAGTTGAAATAACTTCCAAAAATCCACACCAAGAATCAGTTTTTGTTTTATTGACGGGATGATATAGAGCTGCATGCGCTGAGCCTTGTCTTGGTACTGGACTAGAACATTTAATACACCAGTTACTTTGTGAGGACTACCATCGGCGGTTTTAACGCTCGATTTAATAGGCTTATATTCAACATACTTGCTAAACTGTTCTGATGCTAATGTAGATCCGATGCAACTGACATTGGCTCCCGTATCTAAAAGGCCATATTCAGTAAAACTTAGAAAACTGACTTCTACGTAGCTACGCATATCGGATTTACTGAAAATTGCTGATACTAGTAGCTTACGATCTTTTTTTATTTGTTGATAATAATTTCTAATTCTTACTGTATTTCGTTTATTTCTACTAATTCGTGGTTCTTCCTTGAAAATTTCATTTTTAATCTCTAAATATCTAGCTAATCTCTCGTGGTATGGTTTAAATCGAAGTCCACGTTCTTCGGCTACTGGGTCTTGGAAATTTGCATTTGAAGGTTTTAAATTTTCACCCTTTTTCGAGGAATCACTTCCTATAATCTTCCTTAAGATTTCGGGAGCAACTTTTTGTTGTTGGTTGCTCCCCTCGCGCGGTTTTCCGACTGGCGATTGAGACAAGTTTTGCATTGCGGCTTGTAAACGTTAACTGCCCCGCAACCATAACAAAAGACACGTCGATCTGCAAGACAATTTTCCCAGCTGTGGCCTTCAACATCACAATTCCAACAAATAAACTTGGAAGATTTTTGCCGAAAGGCAGCTACTTCAGATTCAAGAAAGGGTTCCTCCTCAGTTTCGTCGTTGGATTCCTCTACTGCGTATACCTGCCGTCGGTAAGCTATAGGTCTAACTTTGGCAGCCGATTCTGATTTGTAGTTGAGTTCTTTGGCAAGAGACTCTTGCATCTGTACTAGCTTTCGTAAATGACTAACTGAATGGATGGGCTGGTATAGTAACTGTTGGCGGCTTTCAGGCAAAAGATTGTTTTTAAGAATTTCTAATACCTCTTCATCATCCATCTTAACTGAGCTCTTGTCAAGTAGTGACACAACGGCGTCGTAAAAGACAGCGAACGGCTCTCCGTGTTTCTGTTTTCTTGATCGAATACGTTCTTTGCTCACAAAATCTGACGTGAAGTCTTTATATTGTAGCCTAAGGGCTATACAGAATTCGGACCAATCTATGTGTAATACTTGACTATGATACCTCCAAAACCAGTCTCTTGCTTGACCTGTCATTAGAATATGCAGGTGTTTGCACATTGCCGGAAAGTCACTATCTATAGTAGCATCAGTGAGAGTTTTAACTCTGTAAATGAATTGCTCCACCGTAATACCCCCTGGACCTCCATCCAACTGAATATTCCATTTTTGCATAATATCTGCGACTTTTCCTGGGTTTCTAATCGAACTACTCGTGGATACCAAAGGTTGGGCTGGAATGGGGACAGATTGTAGAGGTGACCCTTCAATGTTTGACTGAGATCTAATCCTTAAGTTCGACATAACTCGGTTCACAGTTTCTTCGATCATATTCTGTATTGCGTGGTAATCGGGATCGTTTCTAGGCTGAGAATTGTTTTGACGGGCTGGACGACCTCTTCGCCTCCGACCTTGCCCAGGATCTGCATAATTAGTGCTTTGAGTAGTGTCTAGTCTATGCAAATTTGGCTGTTCTTGTGTGGGTATATTTGGTATGCCATTTTGTAGCTGTACCTCAGGATGACTCCTCGCATAATTCCGTGTAATTCTTTGATTGGGATCCCCTATGGAAACTATTGGAGTCGCCGCAGCTTGTGAAGTTGTTGCCACTTCTAGTCTGCTGGGTGAACCCCTTCCAACAACAGGCTTTAGGACTCGTGTGTTAATAGGTTGCACACAGTTTGGACACTCTTCATGAGTAGCCAACCAGTTATCTAAGCACGTCTTGTGGAAAATATGTTGACAATTAGTCGAAAGGCATTGTTCTGTGTCTAGCATAACCTGACAACATATCAGACAATTATTTCCTGCTGCGATAACGGCGTCTGTGCCGTTTTCGTCCCGGTTTTGCGGGCTGTGTTCTATAGGCATTGTTATATTTTATTTTTTCTTAGTTTTTCCGGTGACAATGGTAGGAGACTTAACTTATCGCAAGTTAATTAGTGAGTTGTTTATTAAAAGTATATAATTATTTTGGATTATTGAAACTATCAAGGTTAAAAGGAGGCTTAAATATTTCTTTAAGTCCGATAAACACGTACGGTTTGGTATCAATATTCCACATGCAGAAATTTCAATATTTCCTACAACCGTCCATCATTAATCTTATCTCAAAAAGCTTACAAAAACCGTCCTTTTCTATGTATGGCCTCAGACCTCTGCTCCTAAATTCAAATAAGTAATACCTGAAAAGTTTGCTATTTTACTCTTGGCTAGGTATTCAATCTTAGTCAAATACGCTAGAATCCTAAAGAACCGTACCAGTATTTACAGGTTATTGTTTATTTTCTATGAAGAACTGAAGTTGCCAAGTGCCATGAAAGCAAACGAGCTAGAATTGATAAAATGTGGTATTGATGTAGCTAGTGAATTTACTAAAATAATCAATAGGAATATTGTAGAAATTCTCTACCTGAATTATTATAATCCTCATCAATATTCAGCACTATCTTATACAACTCGAAAATGGGAATGCAAAGACCTTCTTTATCTCTAGCTATTGTTTCCGGCTTGAGTGGCCTGGACAATAATAATAGAGAAATTTTTATTTTCTTCTTTAAAGCCTTGCCCCACGTTGGGCGCCAAAAATTATGTAACGTCGGAACGAAAGAAGTTTCCTAGAACCCAAAAGTTTTCTAGAAAACGTACTCAGAATCGAGATTGGAATCGCGGGTGGGATCCTGTAGTACCGTAGCTCTTTCGGTGTGGGGTGGGTGTTAAGTTGATTCTTCTTCGACTCTCATCACACAATTAAATTAAGGATCCCTTCTAATCAGTCAATAGAACGAATGTTCCGAAACGAGAACGAACAGGAAATAGCGGAAGATAAACTACAATGTATAGGAACTAATACTTTTAATGCGCAACAATCACTAAGATGCGGGATCTATGGTGATATTCGATCCACGCTGTCAATACCCATCCCTACCTATGGTCTCTCAATTTAATGTCGCTTGGAGGCCCCCTAAAAACAGCTATTGCGATATGTTAAGTCCCCATGTCAACCGGAATTTCTTAAAACTTTAGCAGATCATTTTGTTTGTATATTTAAATTTTATTCAAAAGGCAGCATCTAGGTAGTTCCTCATTTATGCAATTCAATTTAATTAAGCGAGGGACAAATATCTATAATTATTTATAAGCGAAACCAAAACTGACTTTTAGAATTCGTATGTTTCTGTTGTCTTAATTTAGTTAATAAGTGTGGAGGTATTTAGGGCTCATTGTAAATTAGATATAGCATATAATATTTGTTTGTTGTAATTTCATATATGTTGACTTCATATTTGGCAGATTTCAATTCATTGGCAAGCGCAAATCAACTAGAGTATCAGGATTACGTAACTTAACGGTATAATTGGACAGCTATGAATAACTGCATCGCAAAAACATTAAACAACTATCCCATTCATGGGAATACTGTCTCTTTCTTCATTCAGCAGTATCGTTGAGTTACGTAATCGTGCTACAGTAAATGTAATCTTATTTTTGTAGTACTGTTTAACTTACATCAATTCCATCCGCGCTGAAAGGCCTTCCGTTGCTGATGATGAGATGATGTCGTGGTGTGCAATTCAATGTTTTAATTTGTTGGTTTTTTAGTTACTTATTTTATGTTTTAATAGTTATTTTTGTTTTGGTTTGGCCAGTTTTAACCAGCTTATCTTAACCTGTTGATTTTCATTTGCTGTCTGAACTGTTTTTTTTTTTTTTTGATTTTGCATGCGTAGTTATATTCGGGTTTTGTTTTGGTTTTCAATTTCGGGGTTTGTATTAGGCTACTGAGCGGTACTTCCACACCTATAGTTATCTAAGCTTTTGGGTAGGCTTTTACAAACACAGAACTTGGAAACAAAATTTTCCACTGCTGGTGTACACAATGCATGTAGAGAAAAAGTGATTCCCGTATATTCCACGGAACCTGGTCTCCCGTCAGGGAACACACTCGAATTGAGGTTTTCCCTCAGGAAGATATAGTATTGTGATCCAACTTCTTCTACTGATGCGGGATGTGGGTGCGTGGCACGTGGTTCCCCTAAAATTCTCCTGGCGGATGAATAGTAGACTCCCCGGAACTTGGTCTCACGTCTTGCGGGGTGGTCACTTCCTTTTTCCCCAGTTGGCCATAAGATTGTCACAACAAAGTGAGGCTCAGTGAGGGCCAAAACAACACGCTAGAACAATTTTTGTTTGAGGTTGGGTTAGGTTTTGTGAAAGCCAAGTAGAAAATAAGGGGTGGTTTGTTTACCTTTTGCGATTATTGTAAGATATGTTAGGTTTTTCCAATAGGACTAATATTCACGGCGGTTGATGCCGCACGGTTATGAATTTTTCTTCAACCGCGTGTTCGGCTCTTTTTTCCACTTTTACGCTTGCGCGCTGGGAAGAGGATCCACGGGCGCCGTGAATATCGATGAAAAATTCTTTTGCGATCGAAAGGGTTGTTTGTTCTTATAGTTGATGTTTTAAATATGGTTTCACTCGTTTTCTATTCTTCTTTTATTTTCTCAAACCGCCTTACACTTTGGGTTTTGGTCGATCAGCAAAAGAGAACGAATGGCTACTGGAAGGGCTTTATATAGGGGCATAGAGCTTTTTCTTGGAAAGTAAATGAAGTTGGCTGCAATTCTGTATTCGTCTAGAAAGTTCGACTCACGAACTCGTAGAGCCAACGTTTACGGCGCAGGTGACAAAAATGTCACACACGTAGCGCAGTAAATCACTACTTTTGATTTGTCCTAAAATTTCGACCATTACAATTGTTGTAACATATACGCAAGATAATTTAAATTTAATGTTTTTGTAAATGAATAGGAATGATCTGCAAGGGTATATAAGCTTCGGCTGGCCGAAGCTAGCTTCCTTTCTTGTTTTTTTTAAATATTTTGTTATTTTTCAAAAACGGCTCTAACGATTTTCATTAAACTGTATAGCTCTTGAGATTCCCCAAATTTTGGTGTATGGCGCGTTATTGTAAAAAGTCAGTTTTTTTAATGACGAGTGTAATAATTTTTCGTCACAAATTATGATAATGAACTTTTGTATTTCGAAGGTGCGATCGTCACTAGTAAGTGTTTTTATTTAATACGGTCATACTGCCGACGTGGCTAGAGCAGACTTCGATACAGGCGACCGTGTTTTTATACCCTTGCAGAGGGTATTATGATTTCAGTCAGAAGTTTGCAACGCAGTGAAGGAGACGTTTCCGACCCAATAAAGTATATATATTCTTGATCAGCATGACAAGACGAGTCGATTCTGTTGCCTTTTAAATAGTGTCAGTTACAAGATTGTTGGTCTAATGGTTTTTGAGATCTGTTAGATTTTATAAAAGAAGTGCCGAAAATCTGAATTTTTGCGAATATCTTCAATACGGTTCTTTTTATACCCTTGCAGAGGGTATTATGATTTCAGTCAGAAGTTTGCAACGCAGTGAAGGAGACGTTTCCGACCCCATAAAGTATATATATTCTTGATCAGAATGACAAGACGAGTCTATCTAGCCATGTCCGTCTTTCCGTCTGTCCGTCCGTCTGTCCGTCTGTTTCTACGCAAACTAGTCTCTCAGTTTTAAAGCTATCGGGCTCAAACTTTCCCAAAAGTCAGGTAGTATATATGTCGGAACCGACCGGATCGGACAACTATATCTTATAGCTCCCATATGAAGGATCGAAAAAAAAAACGTAAAAAACGTAAAAGTTTTGAGTTGCTGATAACGCTGAACCAATTGAAACAAGAAAGGAAGCTAGCTTCGGCCAGCCGAAGCTTATATACCCTTGCAGATCATTCCTATTCATTTACAAAAACATTAAATTTAAATTAACTTGCGTATATGTTACAATAATCAAAATTTTAGCTGCTTTCGTATTACTTTGGCATTAATTTTTTGATCCTTCCTATGGCAGCTATATAATATAGCCGCCCGAATTTTGTTAAATTTTATTCGAAATTTTGAAATGTTAAGGAACAGCCATATCCCAGAGGAGAAGACAATGTAATAAAAATCAACAAAGATATAATTTTTTTCCTCTTAATTTCCATTTAATTTTCCGACCGTTCCTATGGCAGCTATATGATATAGTCATCCGATTTTTAATAAATTTTATTCGAAATTCAGAAGTATTTAAAAAATGGTATTCACAAAAGTAGAAGGTAATATTTCAAAAAACACCAAAGCTAGAATTTTTTTACGTTTTTTTTTCGATCCTTCCTATGGGAGCTATAAGATATAGTTGTCCGATCCGGTCGGTTCCGACATATATACTACCTGTAATTGTAAGAAGACTTTTGGGGAAGATTGAGCGCGATAGCTTTAAAACTGAGAGACTAGTTTGCGTAGAAACAGACGGACGGACAGACGGACATGGCTAGATCGACTCGTCTTGTCATGCTGATCAAGAATATATATACTTTATGGGGTCGGAAACGTCTCCTTCACTGCGTTGCAAACTTCTGACTGAAATCATAATACCCTCTGCAAGGGTATTAAAAGAACCGTATTGAAGATATTCGCAAAAATTCAGATTTTCGGCACTTCTTTTATAAAATCTAACAGATCTCAAAAACCATTAGACCAACAATCTTGTTACTGACACTATTTAAAAGGCAACAGAAGCAGCTTTCCGAAAAACTATTACTCGTTGCCGGAATTAACGGAGGTACAACCTGTAAAAGTTCAAATAGGAGTATTTATTGTACATTAAGGAGTATACTTTATACTTTAAGTACTTTTTTTTGCTGTAAAGTAGTGTAATTTAAATAATTTATTTTAATCCGACTAAATTCTATCGATCAACATGCTCATCTAGATTATTATATTGTACTCTATAAAGTACGGTCAGTAGCAAAATTCACCCAGAATGGATTGACACAAAAATTTAAAAAAAAATTCAGATAAAATCGTTAAATAATTAGGTGCCGCGTGTGCGCTACAAATTAGAACAATAAACGACTCCAAAGTGTCCCAAAAATCGATTTGTTTTTTTTAAATTCTTTCCTTTGCCATTTCTCTGTTATTAATGTTGTCAAAATGTTCTATAAATGTGCTGTTCATAATCTTATGGCATATCCGAAAATAACGGCATTTAAATTTTTTGGAAATTCAGCCTCTTTCACCAAGTCCCCAATATTTCCAAATTTGGCTGTGTCCATTGTGACGTCACGGTCTTCACATATGTATAAGTCATAGCATGAAGATAAGTGTTACCACAGCCATAAAAGAGTCAAATTGCGAGGTTAATAAATCGATTATGTCGCAAATCGTTTCTTTTGCCCCATTTTTTTTTTGCAAAATTGTGCTGCTACGATCAGCTTTAGAAATTTTATAACGGTTTTACAGTCGAAGTTCTCCTTAAAACTGTTTTTATTTTTAAAATCCAAAAACCCGATCAGCGTTTTCAAACGTTCTGTTGTTAGCAAACTGTGTAATGGTCCCCCATTAACAGAATTCCTCAAAATAGATTTTTATACCCTTGCAGAGGGTATTATAATTTCAGTCAGAAGTTTGTAACGCAGTGAAGGAGGCGTTTCCGACAACATAAAGTATATATATTCCTGATCAGCACCAATAGCCGAGTCCATCTACCCATGTCCGTCTGTCCGTCCGTCCGTCTGTCCGTTTCTATCCGAACTAGTCTCTGACTTTTAAAGCTATCGCGATGAAACTTTCCCAAAAGTCTTCCTTCTATTGCAGGTAGTACATATGTGGGAGCGATCCGGATCGGACCACTATATCTTAAGGCTCTCATAGGAATAATCAAACAAATATAAGAAAATTCATTGTAACTTTGTAGGGAGTAGGCGTTTTGATTTTTGACAGCTTAAAAACAAAATTTGAAATAGGCTCGCAGAATCTGGAACCCCTGAAACTGCACCGATAGAGTAAGCATTAAAATATAGGTATTTACATTATCTGCAAGGGTAAACTCATAAAAAACAAGAAAGGAAGCTAGCTTCGGCCAGCCGAAGCTTATATACCCTTGCAGATCATTCCTATTCATTTACATTAAAACATTAAATTTAAATTAACTTGCGAATATGTTACAACAAACCTAATTTTAGCTGTTTTCGTATTATTTTGGCATTAATTTTTGATCCTTCCTATGGCAGCTATATAATATAGCCGTCCGAATTTTTTTTAAATTTTATACGAAATTTTAAAATGTTAAAGAAAAGCCATAGCCTAGAGGAGAAGAGAATGTAATATAAGTCTACAAAGATATAATTTTTTTCCTATTCATTTTCATCTAATTTTTCGACCGTTCCTATGGCAGCTATATGATATAGTCAACCGATTTTTTAGAAATTTTATTCGAAATTCAGAAATATTATAAAAATAGTATTCCCAAAAGTAGAAGGTTATATTTCAAAAAACACCAAAGCTAGAATTTTTTTTCGATCCTTCCTATAGGAGCTATAAGATATAGTGGCCCGATCCGGTCGGTTCCGACATATATACTACCTGCAATAGGAAGAAGACTTTTGGGAAAGTTTGAGCCCGATAGCTTCGAAACTGAGGGACTAGTTTGCGTAGAAACGGACGGACAGACGGACAGACGGACGGACAGACGGACATGGCTAGATCGACTCGTCTAGTGATGCTGATCAAGAATATATATACTTAATTGGGTCGGAAACGTCTCCTTCACTGCGTTGCAAACTTCTGACTGAAATCATAATACCCTCTGCAAGGGTATAAAAATCGAAGAATTTCCATTAAATCAAGGAAATCATTCTTGAATTTTTGGCAAAGGCGACCTCGCCTTTGTTTTAGGAAATGTTTTTTCTTGAAAGGCACCTTTAAAACCAGAAAAAATATTTCTTAAAACAAGAAAGGGTTTTTTGGAAAGCCAAAGCCAAACAAGAAAGGCGATTCTTGTTTCAAAGGTGGTTTCTTTCTTGTTTCAAGAAATGAAACTTCTTAAAACAAGAAATGGTTTTTTAAAAAGGCACCTTTCAAACAAGGAAAGATATAATAAGGTGGATTCTTTCTTGTTAAAAAATGTAAAATTTCCTTTCAAGAAATTTTATTTCTTGATTTAAGAAATAATATTTCTTGAAAGGAAGGTTTACATTAACCCTCAAATATAAAATAAAATGTAACTTCGTTTTTATACCCGTTACTCGTAGAGTAAAAGGGTATATTGTATTCGTGCAAAAGTATGTAACAGGGAGAAGGAAGCTTTTCCGACCCTATAAAGTATATATATTCTTGATCAGGATCACTAGCCGAGTCGAACTAGCCATGTCCGTCTGTCCGTATGAACGCTGAGATCTCGGAAACTATAAAAGCTAGAGGATTGGCATTTTGCATGCATATTCTTGGAGTTCCTACGCAGCGCAAGTTTATTTCAAAATGGCGCCACGCCCCCTCTAACGCCCTCAATCGCCCTACACCATTTTTTGAAAGGTGTCTGGCGCCTACACCATTAAAGATTTTGGAAAACTAAAAATGCAGTTTTATTGTGACTATCAATACCTATCGAAATGTAGAAGAAATTTTTCAAATCGGACCATTCGTTAAAAAGTTATGCCCGATCAAAGATTTTATATATCTATCTCCCTCGCACTCCCTTAGCTGAGTAACGGGTATCTGATAGTCGGGGCACCCGACTATAGCGTTCTCTCATGTTTTTTTTTGATATTGCATATTTTATTTAATTACATTTGAAACATTTAACACTTAACATTTAAACATTTTTAATTATCAAATTTTTGCATATTACAATATGAGTTATTATTGGTGGTGTATTTAATTCACATAATTTAACTATTGTATACCCCATGGCCTTTTGAACTTCATATGACATAAGGTGATCACAAAACTCAGTATCTAGTTACAGGCATAAAAACCATTTTCTTCGCATTCCTTCATCTGGAAAAAAATAAAATAATGTAATGTTAATAATAGCCAAAATACAAACACGTTGGTCAAAAGACCGAGAGAGATAGGCAAGGCAGATAGAACTCGAAGATGGGGGTTGAAAATCGAAGTTCAGAGAGAGAGAGACACGGGAGAGACACGTAGGAAGACCGAATGTAAGCAGGCCAGATCATGACAGTTTGAAGAAGTAGAAGAGAGAAACGTCGGTCAAAAGAGCGATAGAGAGGACAAAAGATAGATGGGTTGAAAATCGGCTTTCAGATCGGGTGAATCAAACAAATACAACATATTTTTCTTTTTGATATTCTACCATAGAAGGTTTTAAAACAAAATTACAGCTTCGCCAAACCATTTATTTGGCAGATGCAACTGCTCTCACTGCAGGTATTTTAGAGATTTCTCCGACATGTTTCGCTCTGAAAAATAAATATAATGCAAGTAATAAGGCGAAGTTCTTATAGAACTCTACACCTACAAATAATGTACAAATGTATGTATGTACGTAGCTTTTAGCTAGAAAACAATTCAACTAAGTTCGTGTAAAACTTAGTTAAGAGATTTCGAATTTTTCCTTTAATTAAATATATACATTTGTATGCGCGCTATACAAAAAATTATATATGTACATACCTTTACCTCTTTATCCGCTTAAAAATCACGTTCATCACTTACGAATCTTTTTTCACAACTGACGCTCGTATGATCAGAGAAGTCGGTAGCCGGGTATTAGTCGGGCCGAGTAGGCCCTTCGTCCTACTTCGTTTTTTTCTGTCGTCAACATTCGGTAGCCGAAGGAAGTCAATGGCTACTTTCTTATATATATACGTAGAAAATGTTTTGGCTGCGACGGCAAAACAAACATATGAGATTTTCATTTTTCTATTTTCAAGAAAAATTCTTTCTTGAATTTTTTCCATCCAGAAAGGTTTTCTATATTTAAAGGCAAATTTTCTAATTACACAAAATTTTTTTTCCATTTTCAAGGGTAAGCCGATTCAATGGCGAGATTTCTAAAATTGAGAAATAAATTTATGAGTGTATATAAGCTTCGGCTGCCCGAAGCTAGCTTCCTTTCTTGTTCAACACCGAATAGTAAGATAGTTAGTATCGAGTACTTTTCTGGTAACCCTTTAATATTGACAGATACCAATCCTCCAGGTGGTGAATTCCGAATGTGAATTCGGGAAAGCGTTTGTCGGGTCCCCAGCATCGGGCATCGATCTCTTTTCTGAAAACTTCTCACGCTGAGCAGACGTAAAGCTCTCCCCATTCGATATTAAAGATAAGGTTAAAGCCACATGTGTTTTTAACCAAAAATCTTAATTCAATTCGATCATCATACGGAATAGAAACACATTTATACACTCATAAAAATTTATTTCTCAATTTTAGAAATCTCGCCATTGAATCGGCTTACCCTTGAAAATGGAAAAAAAATTTCTTGAAATTAGAAAATTTGCCTTTAAATATAGAAAACCTTTCTGGATGGAAAAAATTCAAGAAATAATTTTTCTTGAAAATAGAAAAATGAAAATCTCATATGTTTGTTTTGCCGTCGCAGCCAAAACATTTTCTACGTATTTAATGGCGAAATCGCCTTTGAATATGTGAAAGAAATGTCCCTTGAATATAAGAAAGTAGCCATTGACTTCCTTCGGCTACCGAATGTTGACGACAGAAAAAAACGAAGTAGGACGAAGGGCCTACTCGGCCCGACTACTACCCGGCTACCGACTTCTGTGATCATCCGAGCGTCAGTTGTGAAAAAAGATTCGTAAGTGATGGACGTGATTTTCAAGCGGATAAAGAGTGAAGCCTTTTCCAATTATTCAAAGGTATGTACATATATAATTTTTTGTATAGCGCGCATACAAATGTATGTATCTAATTAAAGGAAAAATTCGAAAGTTTTACACAAACTTAGTTGAATTGTTTTCTAGCTAAAAGCTACGTACATACATACATTTGTACATCTATTTGTAGATGTAGAGTTCTATAATAACTTCGCCTTATTACTTGCATTATATTTATTTTTCAGAGTGAAACATGTCGGAGAAATCTCTAAAATACCTGCAGTGAGAGCAGTTGCATCTGCCAAACAAATGGTTTGGCGAAGCTGTAATTTTGTTTTAAAACCTTCTAAGGTAAGTATATCAAAAAGAAAAATATGTTGTATGTGTTTGACATACTTAGGCATGTTAATATGTATGCAGGTACGCGATTCACCCGATCTGAAAGCCGATTTTCAACCCTTCTATCTTTTGCTGCTCTCTCTCGCTCTTTTGACCGACGTTTCTCTCTTCTACTTCTTCAAACTGGCATGATCTGGCCTGCTTACATTCGGTCTTCCTTCGCTCGTACGTGTCTCTCTCTCTCTGAACTTCGATTTTCAACCCCCATCTTCGAGTTCTATCTGCCTTGCCTCTCTCTCTCGGTCTTTTGACCAACGTGTTTCTATTTTGGCTATTATTAACATTACATTATTTCAAAAAATGTTGTGTATCTAAAAATAAATATTTTATATCCCAATAACTCTTTTTTTTCCAGATGAAGGAATGCCAATATATACTGAGTTTTGTGATCACCTTATGTCATATGAAGTTCAAAAGGCCATGGGGTATAAAATAGTTAAATTATGTGAATTAAATACACCACCAATAATAACTCATATGCTAATATGCAAAAATTTGATAATTAAAAATGTTTAAATGTTAAGTGTTAAATGTTTCAAATGTAATTAAATAAAATATGCAATATCAAAAAAAAAAAAACGAAGTTACATTTTATTTTATATTTGAGGGTTAATGTAAAACTTCCTTTCAAGAAATATTATTTCTTAAATCAAGAAATAAAATTTTACATTTTTTAACAAGAAAGAATCCACCTTTAAAACAAGAATTTATTTTCTTGTTTTAAGAAATATTTTTCCTTGCTTAAAAGGTGCCTTTTTAAAAAACCATTTCTTGTTTTAAGAAGTTTAATTTCTTGAAACAAGAAAGAAACCACCTTTGAAACAAGAATCGCGTTTCTTGTTTCAAGAAATATTTTTTCTTCTTTTAATGGTGGCTTTCCAAAAAACCCTTTCTTGTTTTAAGAAATTTAATTTCTTGTTTCAAGAAATATTTTTTCTGGTTTTAAAGGTGCCTTTCAAAAAAAAAATTTCCTAAAACAAAGGTGAGGTCGCCTTTTTAGTTCTGGCCTATCTGTTTTTTATCTGCGATAACACGGCGAGAAAAGTCCTTTCGTTCGCATTAACGAAAGAAACCACCAGCGAAAAAAAACGCAAGAAAGCCTAAAAGTCCGAACCATGAGGAAAAAGTTTCACCGATCTCCACGCCGGAAAAGGCCTCAAAATTGTACGGTTAGCTGTTGGCAGAAAACTCTCAAGAATAGCCGCAAAGATATCAAATCAGCGGAAAAGAAAGTCTAAAAGCCCGATAAGCAAACGACAGAATGTAAACAATGAACATAGTTAAAAATACTTAAATCTATACACAACTTAAACAGCTACAACAAGAAAGGAAGCTAGCTTCGGCCAGCCGAAGCTTATATACCCTTGCAGATCATTCCTATTCATTTACAAAAATATTAAATTTAAATTAACTTGCGAATATGTTACAACAAACCAAATTTTAGCTGTTTTCGTATTATTTTGGCATTAATTTTTGATCCTTCCTATAATATACCCGTCCGAATTTTTTTTAAATTTTATGCGAAATTTTAAAATGTTAATGAAAAGCCATAGCCTAGAGAAGAAGAGAATGTAATATAAGTCAACAAAGATATAATTTTTTATACCCTTGCAGAGGGTATTATGATTTCAGTCAGAAGTTTGCAACGCAGTGAAGGAGACGTTTCCGACCCCATAAAGTATATATATTCTTGATCAGCATGACAAGACGAGTCGATCTAGCCATGTCCGTCTGTCCGTCTGTTTCTACGCAAACTTGTCTCTCAGTTTTAAAGCTATCGGGCTCAAACTTTCCCAAAAGTCTTCTTTCTATTGCAGGTAGTATATATGTCGGAACCGACCGGATCGGACAACTATATCTTATAGCTCCCATATGAAGGATCGAAAAAAAAACGTAAAAAACGTAAAAAAAATTCTAGCTTTGGTGTTTTTTGAAATATTACCTTCTACTTTTGGGAATACTATTTTTTAAATATTTCTGAATTTCGAATAAAATTTTTTAAAAATCGGATGACTATATCATATAGCTGCCATAGAAAAATTATAAAAATAGTATTCCCAAAAGAAGAAGGTTATATTTCAAAAAACACCAAAGCTAGAATTTTTTTACGTTTTTTTTTCGATCCTTCCTATGGGAGCTATAAGATATAGTGGCCCGATCCGGTCGGTTCCGACATATATACTACCTGCAATACGAAGAAGACTTTTGGGAAAGTTTGAGCCCGATAGCTTCAAAACTGAGAGACTAGTTTGCGTAGAAACGGACGGACAGACGGTCAGACGGACATGGCTAGATCGACTCGTCTAGTGATGCTGATCAAGAATATATATACTTTATGGGGTCGGAAACGTCTCCTTCACTGCGTTGCAAACTTCTGACTGAAATCATAATACCCTCTGCAAGGGTATAAAAAGTCGTCGAGCACTCACATATTGTGTTGCAGTACAAAGTGTACAAAAAGAAAAGAAAACAAAGAGTACACCTCATGTACGCTTATAAGTCGCTCGCACTAATATTTTGTCATTCTCTTTTACATGATTTCATTTATTGGAACGTAATGAAATAAAAGCTTTAACACAGCTACCCCAAAAATAAATAAAAGCCAAAATATTTTCTGAAACCCAATATTCTTTAGTAGCGATCAAATAAATTTTTTAGCCATGCCGCTAAATAAAAGTTACGTAAACAATCTAGTATAACAAAACCAGTTTAAAACAAAAATGTAATTAGTTAAGTACCCCCTTCCAATATAACGCACATACACTGCCCATTCAAGTTCGATACTTAATTAAAAAAAAAAACAAAGCCCAATTTGTACGTTAGGGAACAAAGCCGTAGTTTAAAGATATAACAGAAATGAAGAAATGAGAAATGGTTGTACATAAATCAAGTAATCACTGAAAATTATTTTTGGAAATCAAATGAATTGTGAATTGGATTGTGAATATTTTTTTTGAGAATTATTGAAGAATTGTTTTTGATTATGGACTTCTAAATCTTTCTAAATTCTGATGGCATGGGAGCTTAAATAAATGATAAATATATAGTTACGTATGCAGGCAATGGTTGGGAGAGTAATGAACAAGGGTGAGGCAAACCACATCTACAGCCCACCCCTCCTCTGGTTCACTATAAATATCGCGTTGCTAATTCTTTTTTTTTTTATTTGTCACACGGAACTTGTTTCGGTACTTTCTATACCGTGTGGTTTCGACGGAGGATCGCCTCCGTAAATATATGTATTTAGCTTCAGAAGGGACTCTAAAATAAAACCTTGGTGTAGCCGTCATTATCTGCATAAAAAACCCCCCACTTCTCCCGCTAGAGCTAGGGTTTAAAGGGTCCCGCTCCGCTGTTCGGGTAATGATCGACAAGCCGAAAGTTGGGGATGATACGGAATACAATTGATAACTCAAAACATTGGGTAACCGTCCCTCTTCCACAGGCGTTTACTATGCTACAACTGTGAATTTGTAAAAAACAAAAAAATAAAACATTAATTTTTTCCGCTGCGTACACACATACGCACCAAAATATACAAGCCAAAAATGCCCTGCAGTTCCCGAATTCAGCCCGAGCTGCAGAATCGACTGAAGTATGCACATTAGGGTGGTCCAACAAATGAAATCCCATTCTCACCCATTCACATAGTAGATAAAAGTAAGCAACAAATGTATGTGAAAACTAAAAATTTTTTTTATGGAATATAGACCTTGCGATACGTCCTCAAAGTTTTCTTAAAAATTACACATACGACACGTATTACAGTTCGAATTTGGACGAAAGAAATCGTTGTCCCATTTCTAGTCTTGTCAAATAATGAAATTCGTTGGAATAATTGGTTAAAAAAAGGAGAGAAAAACATCAAATGAATTGTTGAAATCTATGCCATCTAGATTTAAAAAACTTTTTGATCGAAGGCAGCAGTGCGTATGGGTGAAAAAGCTTTGAAGCCAATTCGCAGACCCTAAAACGCGATTTGTTAAAAAAATGGCTTTTTGTATACCTTAAATAGCTCAAAGCGCACCGAATAGGCGGGTGAGAGTAGGACCTTAACAATTTCCATACAAATGTGGACCGCCCTAATGCACATACATATATAGAGTACACACTCTACCAACGGCAACAATGTCAATGCCGAATATACAGGATCAAGTGCAAACGCAATCCGATCGCGCACGCCTTCCGCGGGTGATAAGCGGCTGCGTCGGCAGTTCCCACAGCCCGGCGACAGCAACAGTATGATTCAAATGTAAGCGCACATGACTTTCCCTCTCTGAGAACCACTCACAGATATGTAATTAAGCTTACACATGGTGTAACTATATAAGGTGGTCTCGTCGAGAGAGCTGCCCTCTTTTGAGGAAGTTATTTGTGCCAGTCTCTATCTAGCTATCTCATTCTTTTGGTTAAGAGAGACAGAGAGGTAAACATATTTAACGTCCTCAGCAGAGCTGACGAGACCACCTTATATAGTTCCACCATGGGCTAACACATAAATCCGCTGCGCCGCTGCCGGCTTGACCAACAGCGCTGCCCCCGGATATAGAGCTAAGAAGGAGTTAAGTAAAATGGGAGAGATCAGTCTCTCACTCCAATGCTAGAAAGAAACACCCCTTATCAAGGGACCAGATATAATCAAAATAATGTGAACAGTTATAAGTGAATTTAAAAGTGAGCAAATTTATATAAATTAAGAAAGACAAAATTCGCATAGATAAAATGAGTTATTAAAAACTAAACCAATGTGTGTGTGTTATTAAATTATTCGGAATACACTTAAATGGGCAAGACATGGCCCACATACTTTATGGCGACCGTGACAAAGTGACAACAAAAGACAATAATGAAATAAATACTGCGAGGATTCGCCTGTGCGAGGACCTGCACCGGCGCCTCCCGAATCCAAAGGGCTAAAAAGCAAACAAAAATAATATTTAAAAAAAAAAACAAAACAATTAATCAACATAACTTTTGCCTGTGCGAGGACCTGCACCGGCACCGCCCGAGTCCAAAGAGCGAAAAAAAACATAAAAAAAAATTATTATGGAACAAAATAAAATCTTCATTGCCCTGTGCGAGGACCTGCACCGGCGCCGCCTGAGCACATAGGCTCCGGACAACAGCAGCAGAAAAAAACACAAAGTGTAAAAAGAATAAGCAAATCTTTCTGCACCAACGAGGGAAATAAATCCGCAGGACTAATGACCGGACAACAGCAGCAGAGAAAACACAAAGTGTGGAAAGAATAAGCAAATCTTTCTGCACCAACGAGGGGAATAAATCCGGAGGACTGATGTCTGGAGAAACATTTTTTTTTTCCTTCTATTATTATTAAACTTAAACTATTATTATTAATGAAACTATTGTAAGACGGCCCGAAGAGAAATTTTTTTTAAAAAGCAGGAACTTTAGTTGTAAAAAATAAAAAAGAAAAATAATAAAAAGTATAATGAACCAATGAAAACTTCCTTATTTTGAGCTGTACACGAAGAAGGCCCAAAAAAACATAAATAGGCAGGGGTCATTGTATAAAAAAAATTTTTTTAATTTAAAAAGGAATATATATTTATAAATACATTGCATATATTTGAAAATATTAAGTAAAAAACAATATGGGGTGGTTCGGTTCAGACGACACCCAGTCTAAGGACAATAAGGCAAATGTTGTAAATGTTGTAAATGACATCCAAATAGTAGACCACACCGAAGACTTGAATGCATTGTGGCTTTTATTGCTAATACTTACGATCACAAGCGTCGCTCAATTCTTGCTGACATTATACATTAAGCATAATAAATTGATCAAAAATCAAGAGAGAACGCTATAGTCGGGTGCCCCGACTATCAGATACCATTTACTCAGCCAAAGTGAGTGCGAGGGAGATGGAGATAGAAAATTTTTAATCTGGCATAAATTTTTAACGAATGGTCCGATTTGAAAAATTTCTTCTACATTTCGATAGGTATTGATAAATGCAATAAAACTGCATTTTTCAAAATCTTTAAAGGTGTGGGCGCCAGACACTTTTTAAACTCGTTTATTATGGGCGTTAGGCGATTGTGGGCGTTAGAAGGTCGTGGCCCCCGGCTGTAACAATCTTGCGCTGTGTAGGAAGCCAGCTTTTGTAGTTTCTGAGATCTCGGCGTTCATCCGGACGGACAGACGGACATGGCTAGATCGACTCGGCTAGTGACCCTGATCAAGAATATATATACTTTATAGGGTCGGAAACGCTACCTTCTACCTGTTACATACTTTTGCACGAATACAATATACCCTTTTACTCTACTAGTAACGGGTATAATTATAGAAATCCTCATAGCCAAAAAGATGAAATTGAAACACAATTACAAAAACTTATTAATGACAACATAGTGGAACCATCTGTATCTGCTTATAATAGCCCATTCTTGTTGGTACCAAAGAAGTCACTTCCGAATTCCGACAAGAAAAAATGGCGACTAGTAATTGACTATCGTCAGATTAATAAAAAACTTTTGTCCGACAAATTCCCACTCCCTAGAATAGATGACATTTTGAATCAGCTAGGTAGAGCAAAATATTTTTCATGCCTCGACTTAATGTCAGGTTTTCACCAAATAGTCTAATAGTCTACAAATAGTCTAAAAATAGCGCCAAACTCTTTTCAGAAAATTTTCTAGACTATATCCTTCTCAAGCATTCCTTTACATGGATGATCTAATAGTCATCGGTTGTTCCGAAAAACATATGCTTAAAAACTTAACTGACGTTTTTGAGAAATGTAGGAAATACAACCTTAAATTACATCCTGAAAAATGCTAATTTTTCATGCATGAAGTCACTTTCCTAGGACATAAATGCACAGATAAAGGAAGACTGCCCGACGACAAAAAATATGACGTCATTAAAAATTACCCAGTCCCACATGACGCTAGACGATTCGTTGAATTCTGCAATTATTATAGACGCTTTATACAAAATTTCGCCGACTATTCTCGTCACATAACAAGATTATATAAAAAAGATGTAAAATTTGAATGGGCAGCTAATTGCCAAACTGCCTTCGAACATCTCAAATCGGCACTAATAAGCCCTACTTTGCTACAATACCCAGATTTCAGCAAAGAATTTTGCATAATTACAGATGCAAGTAAGCAAGCGCGTGGAGCAGTTTTAACTCAAAACAATGGACTCCAACTTTCAGTAGCATACGCATCAAGAACATTTACAAAGGGTGAAAGCAACAAAAGCACGACAGAACGAGAACTGGCAGCAATTCATTAGGCGATAACATACTTCAGACCATATATCTATGGCAGACACTTCACCGTCAAAACAGATCACAGGCCACTCACGTACTTGTTTTCAATGACAAATCCTAATTCCAAACTGACACGCATGAGACTAGAATTTGAGGAGTATAATTTCACAGTAGAGTATCTTAAGGGTAAAGATAATTACGTACCAGATGCGTTATCAAGAATAACCATCGAAGAACTAAAAAACATTACCAGAAATATAAATAAAGTCACTATACGATATCAAAGTAGACAGAAATCCTGCGCAGGAGAAAATCAAATAGAATTGCCTAGACAATCTATAGAAAAAGCTTCAAAGCCCAACGTATTCGAAGTCATTAATAATGACGAAGTACGTAAAGTAGTGACCTTGCAAATAAAAAATATGACCTCTTATTTCGTGGAAAAACAATTATTGCAAGATATAATGTTAGCGATTTATTTACCAATGGAATTCTTGACTTAGGTAAGTTTTCCTAAAGGCTTGAAACGCAAGCCGGTATATATAAAATCAGCCAGCTAAAAATGGCACCGTGGGAAAATATCATTGAACAAGTTTCAATTGATAATTTTAAGAATATTAAAAGAATAAAAAAGAAAAAGAAGCTATACTGTCTACATTTCACAACGATCCAGTAAAAGGAGGTCACACAGGCATTACCAAAACCTTGGCCAAGGTCAAAAGACATTACTTTTGGAAAGGTATGACTCGATACATTACAGAATACATACGAAAATGTCAAGCATGCCAAAAATCAATCGTGACAACACATACAAAACCCCTATGACAATCACAGACATTCCAATAAATGCTTACGACAGAGTGTTAGTGGACACAATTGGTACACTACCAAAATCAGATAATGGTAACTAATATGCAGTCACGCTTATAAGTGATTTAACAAAATATTTAGTTGCCATTCCTATTGCCAATAAAAGTGCAAACACTGTTGCAAAGGCTATATTTGAAGATTTTATTCAAATGTACGGTCCAATGAAGACGTTCATTTTGGACATGGGAACAGAATACAAAAATTCAATTATACAACCCATATGTAAATTCCTGAAAATCAAAAATTTAACTTCAACAGCCTACCACCACCAGACAGTTGGAACAGTAGAGAGAAGTCATAGAACTTTCAACGAATACATTCGTTCATATATATCAGTTGATAAAACCGACTGGGACATTTGGCTTCAATATTTTGTCTACTGATTTAACACGACCCCTTCTATGGCACATAATTATTGCCCATGCAATACAGGCTAGAAGTAGCATATAAAAGGGCTAGGATAATGATAGAAAATAACAAGAACAAGAGAGAACGCTATAGTCGGATGCCCCGACTATTAGATACCCGTTACTCAGCTAAAGGGAGTGGGAGGGAGATGGAGATAGAAAACTTTGATCGGGCATAACTTTTTAACGAATGGTCCGATTTAAAAAATTTCTTCTACATTTCGATAGGTATTGATAAACACAATAAATCTGCATTTCTTTAAAGGTGTGGGGCCAGAAAACTTTTTAAATCGTTTAATTGTGGGCGGTAGGCGATTGTGGGTGTTAGAGGAGGCGTGGCACTCGGCTGAAACAAACTTGCGCTGCGTAGGAAGCCCAAGAATATGTGTGGGTAATCCCAACACTCTAGCTTTTGTAGTTTCCGAGATCTCAGCGTTCATCCGGACGGACAGACGGACAGACGGACATGGCTAGATCGACTCGGCTAGTGACCCTGATCAAGAATATATATACTTTATAGGGTCGGAAACGCTTCCTTCTACCTGTTACAAACTTTTGCACGAAAACAATATACCCTTTTACTCTACGATTAACGGGTATAAAAAGAATATATGATAAAAAAGTTAATAATATACATATGTACATATATCCGTAGGAGATAAAGTTTTATTAAAAAACGAAACAGGGCATAAGCTAGATTTTAAATATACAGGCCAAAATACTGTAACGGAAATGGGAGAAAGAGAAAATATTATTATCTCCAACATAAAAAATAAAAAACAAACAGTTCATAAAGATAGACTTAAAATTTTTTTATTCATAAACACTTTGACATCTAGTATGGCCTGATCAACCATGCAGATACACAATTTTTATTAAAAAAAATATATATAATAATTTTTACAACGTTTAACAGTAATTTCATTTACAAATATAATTTGCACATTTTCATACATTTTTATTCAATATTTTTAATGAAATGATTTTTTAAAATTCGGCTCCTAAGGACTCCCAGGACTCTCGATAAATGTAAAATTGGTTGATTAAAACATCAACCATTCCCACAGTTTTCAACCAAACAAGGTGATATTTTTTTAAGCTTTGTTTGTGGAAATCTTTAAAAGCCCAGAAGATGAGCCCCAACCGACTTCCGGTTGGGGCACTTAATTAATTTAAAGTGTGGAGCTATGCCATACAATCAGTATTTTTTTTTTGGACCCACGGTTGATTTTATATGATTTTTTTTTGTTAGATTTCAAGGTTGCGTGGGCCTATTTGGCAGGACGTTGTTTTTATTTTTGGTTTGCTTCGGGAGTTCGGACCGCCGAACGATTTCCGAACACAGTTCTCACAAAAATAACGTCAGCAGAAGCAGAGCGAGAGAGTAAAGAGCAGAGAGTCATTTGAAGCGGAAGAGAGGCGGCCAAATATTTTTTCCGGTTTAGGAACATTTGATCGAAATTTCACAATTTGGATATATATGGACGTTGATGCACTACGAGAAGTACAAACAAGTGGCCCAACGACACCAAGCACGTGCTTGTTACGCGCGGGGCCCTTTTGTAAATTTGGGCAAAAATGCGAGTTCGCGAGGAAGAATACATAAAACCAATAAAGACGGGACAAATAATAAAAAAAAAAAAAAAAAAACATGCAGTTAGGAGTGAAGCAAATGAGTTAAAATGTTAGTTTTTAATACCGGGATAGAAGTTGATGTGCAAATTAAATGATAAAGAACGTTATAGTTATTACATAGAACGCGAAAGGGCTCGTGCAGACCAAAATTTGATGTACATCGAGGTAAATTTAGAGGATGATAATTACGTGTTAGTCTAACGGGAACATTAAAAGTTAGGCGGCTAACAAGTTCTACAGAATCAATATCACCTCTTATAAGATTATGCATAAAAATGGTACCAAGCATTTTTCTACGATTTGCAAGTGTCGGTAAATTAAGCAATAATAATCTACTCTGGTAGGAAGGTAGCCTTACGTTTTGATCCCAGTTCAAACTACGAAGGGCAAAAAGGAGAAATTTTTTTTGTACCGACTCTATACGGTCAATGTGGACTTGGTATTGTGGGCTCCAAACCGAAGAACAATATTCCAATATAGGACGGACAAGGGAGGTAAATAATAATTTGGTTGTATAAGGGTCATCAAATTCTCTTGACCAACGCTTTATAAACCCAAGAACACTCATAGCTTTATTGACTGTCGACATTATGTGGCAGTCAAATTTAAGCTTCGGGTCCAGAAGAACGCCTAAATCATTTACTGAATATATACGGTCAAGTGGCAAATTCTGAAGCGAATAACTTATAAAGGTAGGGGTGACCCTATAAAAGGTCATTACGTTGCATTTTAGGCAGTTCAAATTTAAGAGGTTATACTCACACCATACTTGAAAATGATCAATGTCTGATTGTAAGCCAAAACCAGACTCTATATTATTATATGTCAAACAAAGCTTAACATCATCCGCATACATTAGTACACGAGAATGTGTTACAATAGAGGGAAGATCGTTAATAAACAAAGTAAACAGCAAAGGGCCCAAATGACTACCCTGAGGTACTCCAGATGTCACATGAATCGTTTTTGAAACAGCGTTCTTAAATATAACCCTCTGAGTCCTCCCATTCAAATAGCTTGAAATCCAAGTTAATAGATTACATGGAAACCCAAGCAAATCTAATTTGAATAAAAGAAGAGAGTGGTTAACAGAGTCAAAGGCTTTACTGAAATCAGTATATACAACGTCAGTCTGCATTTTATTGTTAAATCCATTTATAACAATTGATGACAATTCAAGTAGGTTGGTGGTAGTCGATCTTCGCTTAACAAAACCGTGCTGACACGGTGATATTAGCGAGGAACATAAATGTTGCAAATGAGAAGTGATAATACGTTCAAAGGCTTTTGGAATAGCCGACAATTTAGAAATACCTCTATAATTCTGGGCATCCGCCTTCGCACCCTTTTTGTGAAGTGGAATAATAAAAGAATCCTTCCAGATAGTTGGAAAAACTGATGATGAAATAGACAATTGAAAAAGTTTAAGAATAGGTTTGCAGATGGTTGATGCACAAAACTTTAGCACACACCCAGGAAGTCCATCAGGACCGGGAGAGTAAGTTGGCGTTGTTGATGTTAAATCTCTTAAGAGAGAACTTTCGGTAATTAAAGGGGAAAAAATACAATTTGCCCTATTTAAGGGATTACGGTAATTTGATTCTGACCATGAAGAAGAGCTATAAGTAGTTTGGAAAAAGTCAGAGAATAAATCAGCAATTTCAGAGTCAGTCGATGCCTCCATTGAGTTAAATCGAACCGATGAAGGCAAAGCTGATGACTTACGCTTTGCGTTGACAAAGTTATAAAATTGCTTCGGATCATTTGTAAATTCAAATTTACAACGATTTAAATACATGGAATAGCAATGACTGTTAAGAACATTAAAATCAGATCGAGCCACCACATATTTCGAAAAATCAGATGGCTTACCCGATTTTTTATACTTTTTATAAGTGTTTGTTTTAAGATTTTTTAGTCTTTGAAGCGCATTTGTAAACCAGGGGGGCCTGTTCGGCTTGGGAGGAAGCCTATCAGGAACGCATTCATTAAAAAAAGTGTATAGAACGCTGTAGAAAAGTTCCGTTGCACTTTCGATGTCCACACAGTTATAAAGATCTGTCCAATCGTATTGCGAAATCATTAAATTAAGTTTATTATAGTCACATTTCCGAAAGCATCTCATTTTAGTTGGAGAAACTAAAGAAGAGAGGGTATCAAGGTAGGGGAGGCAAATTGTCAATTCCATAGTTGGATGGTATCGGTCTTCTGGTACCACAAGAGCGTCAATTCTAGATACTGTGACTTCAGACGGCTCTGAAACAAACACAAGATCTAATTGTCTATTTAATGAATTTCGTATAAAGCTAACCTGCTGTAACGATAATTCTAAAAGACCATCCACAAAATCATGGGTGGATAAAGGTAAAGCGACAAGTGAGTCAGCAGGGGGGGACCAAGATATATCAGGGAGATTAAAGTCACCCAAAACAATGAAAAGGTCTCTATTGGATAAAAAGGATAAAATAGATTTAACAGCAGATAGATGTTGCTCATAAATTATTAGGTCAGAGCCAGGCGGAATATACGAACATGTAATAAAAATAGACAAGGATTGCAGGGAAACTTTCACACAAACAAATTCAATGTCATTAGAGGCATGAGAGTGAATTCTCTCAGAACTTATGGTGGAGGTGACGGCAATTAAAACGCCGCCCCCCCTACGGGAAAGGCGATCGGTTCTGTAGGTATTAAAATTGGTAGACAGAACTTCAGAGTCTGTTATCTCTGGTTTCAGCCAAGTTTCAGTAAAAGCTAAGATATCGTCCGTAAATGCCGAGGAGTCAGCATAAAGCTTTGGTAGCTTCATGTTAAGTCCTCTAACATTTTGGTAAGCCAAAAATAAACTTTTCAGTTTTTTGGCACCGTGGAAGGCCTATTATTTGTTCTCGGTTTATTGGGAACAAATTCTTTTATAACCAGATCATCATTAAGCCAGAAGCTTTCAGAAAGAAGTTCTTTAAACACATCAGGCGGAGCAAAAATTTTGAAAGACGATATCCTACGGGCGTATGAAAATCGAAATTGTTCAACCGCAATATCCTCGGATGGGAATTTTTCACGAATGAATTCCAAAACATCCTCAGATGTGGTATCAGGCGTAAATCTTGAAACAAATAGTTGCTTCCTGTGTGGAACAACTGAGAGTTTCTTACGCCCCCCAGCAGCAGTCTGAACCTCACTCAGCTGAGAGCCAGAAGCGGCACCTACTGTACATCTGGGTACAACTGAGAGATTTTTACGACCCCCAGCAGCAGCCTGAACCTCATTCGGCTGAGCGACAGAAACGGCGCCCACTGTACCTATGGGTATGGTAGGCACCAGATTGGTTGATTCCGCCGGATCTGGAGCCTGACTTTCAGATACAGGGGCTACAGGGACAGGGACTACACCTGAACTAGCAGTATCCGTTGGCACAGGTGGTTCACATACCCCTGGGTCACCAGAAACTGCAGCAGCTACCAAGTTTGGATTTAAAGTGGATTCAACACTCGCCCTTACTGTCGTTGAGCTAGCCTTTTTGCGTTTGGGCGACTCGGTTAATAATTTTTTATTATTAAATTGTTCACATACGGAATTAAATCCATCATTGAGCTGTTTAAAAACTCGTGAAAGATTACATAGGCCGTCTCGAGTCTGCCTCATAAAGCTGCTCATCTCAACTGCCAAATCCCTGCAGTGCTCACATACCCACATGAGACCAATCCGCATTTCAATAAAGTCTTTTACTCTGCCAGTAAATCCTGCACATTTAGAATGCATCATTGCTTCGCAGAGCCAACAGTAAACAAAAGGGTCATTAGATGCAGTCCTACAATTTTTCTTAGTACAGATAAGAGTCATTATAAGAAAAATATGTTAGAGAATAAAGAGAATAAAATAAAAAGTATATAAAAGTATAAAAAATACCTCAAGTAAATTTGGCACTGGGATCAAATTCCAAATCCACAAAATCACAAAAACACAAAAAGTATAAGAGCGCGAGATCGCGAATTAAATCGAAAGAGAGCGCGAGAGAAAAGTCTTCTATCGACTGAGCGTGGCTTGTGGGGCACCAAAACAACTCAACGCACGAACAGTTAGATGTAAAGCAAGCAAGAGAGAGAGAGAGACTATGAGAATAGGTCTACAAGAAATTCGGCAGGTTCAGAGAGAGTGAAATTACAGTTATAATAGAGCGGCAGAGAGAGAGAGAGTAAGAGTAAGAGTATGAGAGAGAATATAAGAGCCAATTTAGAGAGTGCAAATTACACTAACAAAGCCAAGATATTAAATAAATCAAATGGAAATGTTAAAATAACTATAACCACGTACCCGTAATCTGGGAGATCTATGAAAGTCACTAACACGATTGTTAGGCTAAACTTTGTTAGTAAATAAACACAAAATACTTGCGGAAATAACACAATATAAAACAAAAACTCAGAGCACAATGGTAAACACAACCGTTCACAAGCGACGCTAAATCATGATACCAAAACTGATTATTTATTTACCAAAACTGATTATTTAATGGATGCGCTTCTAAGTAAAAATGTGCAGCTAATCCGTTAAATCCATAGGGATTTTTTGTTTTGACTTAGAATACTTTTTAGAATGGATTTTAAGGGGAGAGCAGGAAAAAACTTTCAGTAGTCAAAATGACATGTAAATATATATGTATGTAAAATTATCTACATTTCACAATTGGGTAAAATACACGGATCATCTAATGGATGCAATTCTAAATCAAAAGGTGAAGGTGCTCCGTAAAATATTCAGGTTTTAGAGTTTCTGGGCTCTACTTCAAAACTGTAAAAAAATAACAAAAACTATTGAGCTATACATATGTATACAAAGATGCGTTAATAAGCATTTATCTTAAAAAACAATGTAATATCTGCGTACACAAATAAAAAATTGCAATTTAGGAAAAAGCCTGACTACACAAGTTTTGAAAGAATTGGTCGTAAATTGTGTTATAAATTGGCCGCAAGAGGGAAATTGTTTGAAAAATGTGTCTCCAAAAGACTCACAGGAAACCTTAAACATCGCTAAATATTGACTTTTAGATCGAATTACTTCCACAGTTTACACTCAAAATAGTTAGTGCGCCATGTTTTAGCTTTCTTTTATTTCCGGAAATATTTTAACCCAGCTGTTGAGCCCCAACCGACATTGGGGGCACTTAATTTATTTTTAACCTACCGATTCTGCGATCGGATCCGTTTTTCGGTCAAACCATGTTGGCCGTAGCGTGTGTTGTTTTTAATATTATTTCAAGTTTTTAAGGTTTTTCGGGGGTTTATGGATATATGGATCGGTTATACTGGAGTTAAGGCGAGGAAATAGTGAAAACTGCATTAGGGTGTTAAAAAAGTGTGCCTGGGGTGAGAGACAGGTAGGGTTAAGGCGGTATAAAGGAAAGGTAAGTTATGGTTAGGGGTTATGGTAAAATATTAGGTGGGTTTACTGTGGTGCTCAGGTTAGGCGGGATTTTACTTGGATATTAATTTAAATTCTGAAATATAATAAAATCAGGTTACTATCTATCCTTATGAAACCCAAGTAATCTCAATAAGGCGGCTCACAAAAAGCACTGTTACGGAATTAATTCGAAACAGCCGTAAATATGCGGATCTGCTTGTGGCTTGAGTCGCAGCTCACTAGCCGTATGCTATCTGAGCCCGATTCTGCTAAGCGTAAAAAGATAGCGGTTGATAGACAACCCACGGTAGTCGCTAGTGAAACTCTCTCTGGCGATCCCGGGTCTGCGTACAGCAGTTAATCTCAGCTGCCGCTACTGAGGTCGGAAGCTAAAAGGGATTCGGTTGCCGAATGCAAAGGACGTGAGATTTTGTCGCATGAGACGCCCGAAAAATCTGTTGTAAATAATGCAGAAATGATTCCAACGCCGCATGTTGACTTAATGTCTGACTTTAATGTCTTTCAAATAGAACAATGTAGTTAAGAAATTTATTTATGTTCAGGAATTTATCAAATTGTGACTAGCGCAGAAAAAAATAAAACCAAAATTAAATTTAAAAAAAAAAAGTCCGGAGTACTGACTGGACTGACTGTAGTACCAAAACCTGTTACATGCCTGGTACCTAAAACCGTAAACTGTGTACCCCAGTAAAAACAAGAGAGAACGCTTTAGTCAGGTGCCCCGACTATCAGATACCCGTTACTCAGCTAAGGGAGTGCGAGGGAGATAGATATATAAAATCTTTGATCGGGCATAACTTTTTAACGAATGGTCCGATTTGAAAAATTGCATTTTTACTTTTCCAAAATTTTTAATGGTGTGGGCGCCAGACACCTTTAAAAAAATGGTTTAGGGCGATTGAGGGCGTTAGAGGGGGCGTGACACCATTTTGAAATAAACTTGCGCTGCGTGGGAACTCCAAGAATATGCATGCAAAATGCCAATCCTCTAGCTTTTATAGTTTCCGAGATCTCAGCGTTCAACGGACATGGCTAGTTCGACTCGGCTAGTGATCATGATCAAGAATATATATACTTAATAGGGTCGGAAAAGCTTCCTTCTGGGCACCCGACTATAGCGTTCTCTCTTGTTAGTATTAGCATCCTTAGGTTTACTGATGGGAAGTTGGGATACTGCCAACTGCCTTAGCATTTCGTATATTTTTCCTGTTGCTTTTTAACATTTGTTGAAAGTTACACCCAAACTAACAGTATTTTGTAGGGGAGTGTAGGGTAATGTGACGAGTGGGGTAATGTGACAAACTCGTTGAATCTTACATATGACGTCACGACAAAAATTCCAAGTAACTGTAGTCGTCTCCTCTTATGGACAATGTCGACAATGGATTTACAGTATTATTAATAAGAAGTCTCGTAATTTGTTCGTGAGGTGAATTTTACCAAAAATGTGGTGCGCAAATTAGCAAACCTTTTCAATTTATTTGTGTTTCAGCAGTGCCAGACCGAAAATGAGTGTAAAATAAAAAAATCAGATAAATATATGCACGTATAAATAAGATCGTTATCAACTGTTTTTGATAATTGGCGTTTTTTTTATTCGTGCCCTTTGAGAGTGACACCGTTTTTGCTCCAAGTATACCTTGTAGGGCATAGTGACGATCTTTTTGTAGGGTATGGTGACGAACTATTTTTATTCAAGAATTTGAATTGTTGTCGTTGATTTTGTGTAAAAAAAACCCGAATATTGTCAGATAACATTAAATGCTGCAGTTTTAATGTTGATTTGTATTGTTTTAAGTTGTGCCGTCAGTTTAATTTTATATAAAAAAAAAATTAAACTTCACCAATTTAAGTTTGGGCATTATCTATTACTTCCTTCTTTTCCGTATTCAAAATAACTTTTCCGTAAATCGAGTATTACTATAAAAGAGTAGATGTCGATTTGCGTCATGTTCCCCCAGCCCAAACCATAAGACCTAAAATTCAGGAAAACATTGGGTCTGAATCGTGTGTTAAAAAAGGTGTGCACTAAGAAAGGATTTTTTAAAATTCGGCTCCTAAGGACTCCCAGGACTAAATCATCAACCATTCCCACTGTTTTCAACCAAACAAGTTGATATTTTTTTCTTAAGCTTTGTTTGTGGAAATCTTTGAAAGCCGAGAAGATGAGCCCCAACCGACTTCCGGTTGGGGCACTTAATTAATTTTTCCGCACCGATTATGCGATTGGATCCGTTTTTGGTTTAAAGTGTGGAACTATGCCACACAATCAATAAGGTATTTTTTTTTTAGACCCACGGTTGATTTTATTTGATTTTTTTGTTAGATTTCAAGGTTGCGGGGGCCTATTTGGCAGCACGTTGCTTTTGTTTGCTTCGGGAGTTCGGACCGCCGAACGATTTCCAAACATAGCTCTCACAAAAACAACGTCCCCAGAAGCAGAGCGAGGGAGTAAAGAACAGAGATAGTCATTTGAAGCGGAAGAGAGGCGGCCAAATTGTTTTTCTGTTTTAGGAAAACTTGATCAAAATTTCACAATTTGGTTACCAAAACTGATTATTTAATGGACGCACTTCTAAGGAAATCCCCAGCTAATCCCTTAAATCCATAAGGAATTTTTGTTTTGACTTAAAATAATTTTTAGAACGGATTTCAAGGGGAGAGCAGTAAAAAACTTTCATTAGTCAAAATTGCATGTAAAAACGAATCGACACACACACACATCGACAAGTCGGCATGTACATATATGTATGTAAAATTATCTTAATTTCACAATTGGGATAAAATAAAGGGATCATCTAATGGATGCAATTCTAAATCAAAAGGTGTAGGTGGCCCGTAAAATATTCAGGTTTTAGAGTTTCTGGGATCTACTCCAAAATTGTAAAAAAAAAAAAAAAACAAGAGAGAACGCTATAGTCGGGTTCGTGTCCCGACTATCTAATACCCGTCACTCAGCTAAAGGGAGTGCAAACGCTGTACTCGGGTTGGTGTCCCGACTAATAATCGTAACTCGGCTAAAGGGAGTGCTAGGGAGATAGATATAGAAATTTTGATTGCGTATAACTTTTTAATGGATGGTCCGATTTGAAAAATATCTTCTACATTTCGATAGGTATAAATATGCACAACAAAATTGCATTTATACTTCTCGGAAATCTTTAAAGGTGTGGGCGCCAGACACATTTTAAAATCGTTCGTGGGCGATTGTGGGCGTTAGAGGGGTCGTGGCACTCGGCTGAAATAAACTGCGCTGCGTAGGAAGCCCAAGAATATGCGTGGAAAATCTCAACCTTCTAGCTTTTGTAGTTTCCGAGATCTCAGCGTTTATACGGACAGACTGACAGACAGACAGACAGACGGACAGACAGACGGACAGACGGACATGGCTAGATCGACTCGGCTGGTGATCCTGATCAAGAATATATATACTTTATGGGGTCGGAAACGCTTCCTTCTACCTGTTACATACTTTTGCACGAATACAATATACCCTTTTACTCTACGAGTAACGGGTATAACTATTGAGCTATACATAAGTATACATACATACGTTCATATGCATTTATCTTAAAAAACAATGTAATATCTGCGTGCACAGATTGGTCATAAATTGTGTTATAGAGGATGGGCGCAAGAAGGAAATTGTTTGAAAAATGTGTCTCCAAAAGACTAACAGGAAACCTTAAACATCGCTAAATCTTGACTTTTAGATCGAATTACTTACAGTTTATCCCAAAAGAGTTAGTGCGCCATGTTTTAGTTTTCTTTTATTATCGGAATTATTTTAACCCAGCTGTTGAGCCCCAACCGACATGGGGGCACTCAATTTACTTTTAACCTACCGATCCTGCGATTGGATCCGTTTTACGGTTAAACCATGTTAGCCGTAGCGTACCATAGGTATTTGTGTGTTATTTTCAGTATATTTTCAAGTTTTTAAGGTTTTTGGGGGTTTATTGGCAGCACTCTGTTTGTTTTTCTTTTAATTAGCTGACCAAAATGATAGATTTAGGATACCAAAACGATTGGGTTAAGGTGGGAATAAAGTGTGGTTAATGCGGTGTTAAGTTGTGGCTAAGGGGGTAATTGCTAGATTGGGGTAACGCTAACAGGTAAGGTAAAGAATGGGTGAAGGTGAAAAATGAAAAGTTATTTTTGCCTTTTGCCAGGATAAGGTGGGTTAGGATGACAAACAAGAAAAAGTGACGTTTAAGTGGAATTACAGTGGGTTTTAAGCAAAGAAACATTTTTTTTAGGTAGGACCAGAGTGGGAAAATGGTTGGCTAAGAAAAGAAAAAAATGGTGTTATGGTGGAGAATAGTGGTTAAAATTATGGTTTTTCGGCGTAAAGGCTGAATATGGATGGGTTACAGTGGGGTTAAGGCAAGGAAATAGTTAAAACTGCATTAGGGTGTTGTGCCTGGGGTGAGAGACAAGTGGGGTTAAGGCGGTGTAAAGGAAAGGTAAGTTATGGTTAGGGGTTATGGTCAAATATTAGGTGGGTTTACTGTGGTGCTCAGTTAAGGTTAGGCGGGCTTTTACTTGGATATTAATTAAAATTCTGAAATATATTAAAATCAGGTTACTATCTAGAGCAAGAAATGATTTGCTAATAATAGCGGACAACGTCGCATCGGGTATTGCTAGTAAATATATTAAAACAAAAATATAAATGAACATTTTTATTAAAAAACAAGAGAGAACGCTATAGTCGGGTGCCCCGACTATCAGATACCCGTTACTCATCTAAAGGAAGTGCGAGGGGACCGAAATACGCTTCCCATAACCAAATTGGTTTAAATAAAATAAATATATATCCGCAAAATTTAATGAAAGATATAAAAAAAAAAATATATATAACAATAAATAAACCACAATAAGAAATAAAAACTTCTAAAATAACTTCATAGAATTACGTTATTTTTCAAAAGGAGGGAGATGTAGTATGCACATATATAGAGTTTCCACTGTACCAACGGCAACAATGTCAATGCCGAATATACAGGATCAGCACTTTTCAAGTGCAAACGCTATCCGATCGCGCACGCCTTCCGCGGGTGATAGGCGGCTTCGTCGGCAGTTCCCACAGCCCGGTGACAGCAACAATTTGATCCAAATGTATGTGTTCCCTCTCTGAGAACCACTCTCAGATATGTATAAGATTTATATTTAATTAGGCTAACACATGGTGTAACTATATAAGGTGGTCTCGTCGAGAGAGCTGCCCTCTTTTGAGGAAGTTATTTGTGCCAGTCTCTATCTAGCTATCTCATTCTTTTGGTTAAGAGAGACAGAGAGGTAAACATATTTAACGTCCTCAGCAGAGCTGACGAGACCACCTTATATAGTTCCACCATGGGCTAACACATAAATCCGCTGCGCCGCTGCCGGCTTGACCGACAGCGCTGCCCCCGGATATAGAGCTAAGAATGAGTTAAGTAAAATGGGAGAGATCAGTCTCTCACTCCAATGCTAGAAAGAAACACCCCTTATCAAGGGACCAGATATAATCAAAATAATGTGAACAGTTCTAAGTGATTTTAAAAGTGAGCAAATTTATATACACAAAGAAAGACAAAATTCGCATTAATAAAATTAGTTATTAAAAACTAAACCAGTGTGTGTGTTTTATTAAATTAATACACTTACATTACAATGAATACACTTAAATGGGCAAGTCATGGCCCACATACTTTACGACTCTCTCACCAACCCCCTCTCTCTTAATCACGCTCTCCCAAATTTCTCTCTCTTAAAATCATAGAAAAGGAAACAAAATATCGAACTTCGCCTGTCTCGCTCTGCCTGGGAAAGGGTAGACAAATTAGGCAAGGCCGATCGTGGCAAAGGGAAGACAAACAACAAGAGAGATTGGGATTGATGTTGTTTTTCTCATTCAGTGTTCTTTTTCTATTTCTCGAAGGCAGGCGCCGTTTTTCTGCGGCTTTCAACTGCGTTTTAACTTTTAAAGGAGTTGCATTGCTGTGATTAGTTATTTTCGAGTTAAAACAGAAGTGCTTTAATTAAGAATACATTTTTAGGTAAGTAATTTTCAAGTGTATTATCTTATCTTAATTATTATTATTATTATTTATATAATCCTTTATTTTAAATATTTTTAGGTCAAGCTGATGGTACAAAGTACTTAGAAAATATCTTTTATCTTTGACGTCGCCCTAACGCCGCACATTTATTATGGACCCCACGGAGGAGAGAAAGAAATAGCCATATTATTTTAGTTTATATTGCTTTTTATGTTTTATTATTAAATTTCGTTATTAGTATTAAGAGAAAAAAAGCCAATATAGAATATTGTTTAAAATAAGAAGCGAATAGAAGAAACCGAACGAGAAAGAGTATTATTGAATGAAATGTGGGAAAAAAACGAAGGAGTTCACCTCAAGAGAGCGAGCGAGAGCATCAAACATGAAATTCTCCTCTGCGGCTGACGGCAGAAGGAGAGTGCGAAAGAGCGACGACAAGACGAATTCGTCAAACGTTCAAAGAAATACGAAGCTCACCTCGACGGCAGAGGTGAGATCAGGAAAACAGATACGACGACTGAGCAGAAGAAGAGGAGTTGATTCTTTCGAAGCGGAGTACGGGCATAGAGCGGACGTGCGAGATCAGAAAACAAGGATTAAGCCAGACCACGTGGTTCGTAGTCGATAAGCGTAACGAGACAGTCGGCCGTAGTTTTCCACTGGTGCAGATAGTTATAAGGAACTTAAAGGAGCGAGAACGGATTGCGAAGTTTTGTGAAACGGAATAAACGGGCGAGAAAAGCCACTGTCGAATAAAAACTGTAACGAACTGATTTTATAGGTCTGCTCGCTGCGAGATTCGTGCGGCTAGCTCAGAGAAGTTATGTGTTCGTCCCACCAAATTTATGTAAACGTGACCGCCGAGTAGATCAGTGAGAAAGCACAGAATTCACGGGTTCGAATTGGGTTTATTGCATGTTTGATTACAGCGGGCTTGATGGCTCGGTTGGCCTTGGTGTCACCACTCGATGTCCTCGGTGTCTCCTGGCCTCGGTGATCGCCTGCCTTGTCGATCCCGTGCTCCGGTCCTGTAGCTCCCTGTAGATCCCTATAGATGCTCGGCGATGCTCGACTCTGATGCGCTGACTCGACGACTACTCGCAGCGCCTCGGACTCGCAAGGAGATCAGGCGTGCGGGCTTATTGAAGCGTCACCATTCTCAGACTAGGGTGAACAGGTGCTGCGTTCACAGGGCAACGCCTATAGACGCACAGCCGCCTGTCCCTGGCTCTGTCCCGGATGGTCCCACTAGGCTCTTGCTCAAATCGCGCTGACAGCCTAGGTGGTCACCTGGAAGCAGCCTAGTGCTTCACCTTGCTTTTTCGCCTGGTGTAAACGAACGTTCCACCCTGGCCTCACCCGCTAGCTCGTTGCTCTGCTCCTGGACGTGGTAGCGTGGCTTCTGGTACTTGGGGTTACGGACACGCCGGTCCCGGGCTCGTAAAACCGTGGGTTTTCCTAGGTCAGCGCCTTGAAATGACAACCGGCCTACTGCTCGCCCTTTCTGGCTCGTACCACTCGGGGTTTGGGACACACGCCGGTCCCGGGCTCGTAGAACCGTTGGGTCTCTCTAGGACAGCGCCTTGAAGTGACCAACGGCCTGTTCTCTCTAGGACACCGCCTTGAGATGACAACTGGCCTATTCTCTCTAGGACAGCGCCTTGAAATGATGACCGGCTTACGGCTCGCCTTTCTGGCTGGTCGTGCCAGGACCTGTTCGATTTCCACTTGACGGACTGGGCTGACGCCGGGACCCGCCAAAGTAGTGTTTGAAACAAGGCACCCTGGGCTTGGACGGCTCTCGCCCCGACTTCACGGTCTCTTGTCGCAGGACGTTACCGCTCGACTCTGAGGGACACGCCAGGAGCAATGCGAGGCTTTAATCGTACAGGAGTACAGTTCGCCTTGACTTAGCCGTGTGATGCCCACTGGACATCAGCTACCTGTGTTTCAATTCGGAGATTCCTTATGATCCAATCCCGAACGTCTTGACGTAGCGATCTTGCTCATTGTAGGCTCCCACGGCGCTGCTCCCCACGACTTGACTTGTGTTTCCACTTGAAGATTACTTGGCACTGATTGACTGACTTATTCACTTTGATATCTTGAGTGATCTTGACGGATTGATTCCTCGTGATCAACTCCCCTGTTGCCAGCGCCCGGCGGCTTTATATAGGGCCTCCGGGAACCGTTATTTCCCTTTCGCGCTCTGCCCGCTGCATCTCTCCACTCCAGGTCCAAAGTCCTTGGCTCCTGTTTGAACCCGTTGTTTATCTTGCCCGGCTCCGAACTGAAGATCCCTGTGTTGCAGCCGTCCCGCCGATTCTCCTGGTGTGCCTGTGTGCCGCTCTGCTGCTGAGATGTGGCACTTATCCTCCTGGTCCAAAGTTCACGGCAGAGTCCAAAGTCTGGTGCAGTTCCGTTATTTCCCTTTTGCACACGGCACTCTGGCTCTGCCCGAAAAGTCTCCACTCTCTCACTCTCCGCACTACTTCTCCACACTCTCTTTGGGAGAGATCTTTTTCTCCGCAGTTAGACTCTCCAAACTCTCATTCTCCAAACTCTCACTCTCCAAACTCTCTTCATCAGAGTTTCCTCTCCAAACTCTCTTCGCCGCGCCGCTACTACGCTAATTTGCCGCGTAACTGGTAAGCGGCCGGCCATCCGTTATTCTCGCTGCTGCTATTTGTGGGGAGTTATTCAACTCCTCACATTCCCCCCTTACTTCGGGAAACATTTAAAGACATGAGTCCTTGTGAGGTTCTGCTTGTTCCCTCGGGGCTCCCTCGTTGCTTCCCTCGACGCTCCCTCGACGCTTTCAACTCTGTGAGTTTCTACGGCGCCGGTCGTACTCTTCGTCGCGATTTTAAAAATTCCGGCGCCGATCCTCGATCTGGCCCACTGATCATAGATAACCATCGGCTATCGATAGCCCAGCTGTCCTCAGTTTGAATTTTCCCTTGATGATCTGGTCCCACTGGGCACCGATATGTATTGGCTACCGATAAACCAGCGGGACTGCCTCATGCTATCGATATCGCTGGAGCGGCGTTGCCACCTGATCGCTGCGATATTTCTCATGAACGATGTTCCCATTTTGCTTTGTGCCCATCGATCGCACTATCGTTACGTGCCAATCGAACGTCCAATCGAGGCGCCCCCGTCCCTAGTTCATGATGATGAAACGAAATCCTTTGCTAAGTTCTTTTACCTTTCTTTCCTTTTCCTTTCTCTCTAATCTTCTCCCTCTTTTCTCTCTTCCTTGCTATTGGCCTGATTCAGAGGATTAGATTTGCTCCATGTTGGCAATGCCCGCGAGCGAGTTAACATGCCCCTCTCACCGGCCACTGGGAAACAACACAGAAGCGACAACTACAAGCCTAAGCCAGACGGACAACAATAAGGATTGCCAACATGAAAAACTAGGGGACACACTTTTATATCATAAACCGGCATTCTTATTTGGTACTTAATTCCAGCATTTTTTAAAGCAATACTCGACCTCCTCTATTCCATCGGTCACAGGACGGTAACTGGCGCAGCCGGACTACGAACAAGGGATTAATCAAGCCCTCTACGCTCATAGTTCTAATTTCCTTGTAGGCTGAGGTGAGTGAACAGGTGACAGTGGTGGTTGTGGAAATTTTCGTAATAAATTGTGCAAATAATACATGTAAAAAAACCAAACAAAAGTCAAAATTCTTATTGCCACGCAAGCGACCGTATATGTGTACATCAACCGCTGATAAGGCACCGGGATCGCTTTTGCAGGACAATTTACAACAATTATACAAACAAGTTGCTGTATGCGATGACTGTATATGTGTACTTCAATCGCTGATAAGGCTCCGGGATCATCCGTACACAGCAACTCATAAAATAAAAACAAACAAAAAAACGGTAAAGAAGTCAAAAATTTGACATTCCAAACTGCTGTGTGTGGTGACCGTCTGTGTGTGTCGAAATGCACTTGGTGTGCATGTATGAATTCTCTATCATTGCTTTTGATTTTGCATCGTCATTGCGATTGATTGTTGTAGTTTTGTAGTTTTTGTAATCGTTAGGACGCAACAAGCCTGGTGTCACTGTCGTCGAGTGCGTTTTGTAGCTTTGAGAGGAATTGAGATGTCACGGCGACAGCCTGTCGTCGAGTGTGAAAATAAATCAGTCGAACATTGGACTTCCTTGTGACCAAAACTAGCTGCGCGAGAAGCAAATTTTAATAATGAAGTTTTCCCAAGTATCACCGACGCACCAAAGTGTATATCAATCGCCGATGACCATGACCATCTGCACACAGTAGTTTGCAAGGATAAATGTAAGTTGAGTAATTAACGACCGTATATGTGTACAACAATCGCTGTTAAGGCACCGGGATCGTTTCCATTTATCAATTTACATGAAAGCAAAAGTATTATCAAAAAATACATACTATAAAAAAAAAAATGTATTAAACCTGCACAAATATAATACAAAACTAAAAAAAAAAAACCATAAAGGTCATACACAGTGATACAGTTCCCTCCGGCAAATATAAAGTAAACATGCATGTGTTTGTGTTACGCATACTTTTGAAATTTTTCCTATGTCACTGTGCATTGGTTGCCGGCGAGAGCTGATGACTCGCCAGAGTGGCGGAGCGAGACTTGAAGTCTCGTAAGGTGAGTATTTGGCATGATGTTTCCCTTTTTTTCCGTGAAGCTGACCTCTTGTTTTTATTTCAGGTTGCTGCCACCCCATGTATGCCCCTGCTTTATCATTCAGCCACCTTTTCGTGCGTGTTTTCCGTGTCGATTACCCCTTTGTAAATACTCGGTCTCGTTTACTTGTTCTGCTGCGTTTTATTGACGAAACACCCGCATATCCCGAGCACATAGCCGCACCCGGTACGCGCGGTTACCCACGGTGACACGGACACACCGCCTGCCTCCCACAACTGCCGGTCCTCCTCCTCGGCCCTCTCCAACAATCGCTTGACATCGGCCTTCGCCTGCAGCTGTCGGTACGCCTTGTCGGCCTCCTGCTGCTGAGCTCGTCGTCGAGCCTCCTCCTCCAGTCGCCGTTCATCCTGCTGCCGCTGCTCTTCTTGCCGAGACCGTTCGTCCTTCTCTACCTTCCTCGTTCGCTGAAGGTTCAACGTGGCCTGGATGACGGCCTCGACATGGCTTACTGGGGCCACTGGCTTCTCGGCTGCCTCTTTGACCTTCCGCTGGGTCCTCCGGCGTCTAGCATGGCCCACCGCTCCGACTGGGATGCGCTGCTCGGTTGGGTCCATTGCGTTGCGGATCCGCCACTCCCTCGCTTCCTCCTCATGATGACTTGTTTTCGAATGACGGCCTGTAGCCTGGTCCCCTTCCTTGTGTCCTTGCTGGTGGACCCTTGTTGGTGCATCCTTGTGGTATCCTTGTGATTGTATCCCCGTTGCCTGGCGTATTTTGGATGAATCTCGCTTAGGCCTGATGCTCAATCCAGCTGCCTCGCAATATCCTTGATGTTGTCCTTGTTGGTAGATCCTTGAGTTTCCTCGGCGCTTCCCTTGAGTTTCCTCGGCGCTTCCCTGGAGTTTCCTCGGCGGTTCCCTGGAGTTTCCTCGGCTGTTCCCTGGAGTTTCCTCGGCTGTTCCCTGGAGTTTCCTCGATTGTTCCCTGGAGTTTCCTCGGCAGTTCCCTGGAGTTTCCTCGGCTGTTCCCAGGAGTTTCCTCGGCTGTTCCCTGGAGTTTCCTCGGCAGTTCCCTGGAGTTTCCTCGTATTCTTGGAGTTTTCAATGTTGTTGTTTCTCAGTTGCGTATGCCTGACGCTGTTGCTCGCTTGTGTCTTGTGTTTGTTGCTGTTTGAGCTCGCTTAGATGTATGGTCCGTTCTATCTTTGTGTTTACGTTCCGTATTTTGCAGATCACTGGTGAGACGAAATCTACGACCTGGTAGGGCCCGTCGAACCTAGGTGCCTATTTTGCGGCAAACCCTTCTGCGGCTTTTGATAGGTGGTGTTCCTTGGCCCAGACTACGTCGCCCTCCGCCGGCGTCCATTGCCTCCTCCTTAGGTTGTAATACCTAGCCTGGTCCTAGGAGGCCTTCTCCAGATTCCGCCTTACGATCTCAAAGATCTCCTTTAGTTTCTGCGCGTTTTCATCCGGGGTTTCCGTGGCTCGTCCGGTGCCTAAGGTTTCTTTGTCGTATAGGGCACTCGGTAGTCGTGGCTCTCTGCCTTGGGTAAGAAACGATGGGGAGTATCCAGTGGATTCCGATATGCTTGAGTTGACGGCCAGCATGATCTCCGGCCACTTTTCGTCCCATGTTCTCTGATCTCGTCCTGTGAACTGAGCAATCATCGTTTTAACCGTTCTATTTGCCCGCTCCGTCGGGTTTTCTTCCGGCGTTTAGGGAGCGGTGAATTGCTGTCTGATACCCATCTCCACCAGAAAATTTTTGAAAATGCGACTCGCAAACTGCACTCCGTTGTCCGTTATGACAACCTTTGGGGCCCCATACCTTGCAATTATACGCTCCCTAAACGCCTTTTTAAGCGATTCGGCTGTCGCACTGCGTAGCGGCACTAGTTCCGTACATTTAGAGATCCTGTCTATAAGCACCAGTAGCATTGAATTGCCGTGCTTCGATCGCGGTAGGGGTCCAACGAAGTCTGCGCATACTGTGGCCCACGGTTCCTCTGGCACTTGGGTTAGCATTTTGCCCGCCGCCTGCATTTGATTCGGCTTGAACCTCATGCAGGTTTCGCATTTCCTTACGTGGGCTCTGGCGTCTGTATGCATACCTGACCAGTAGTATCGGGCTGCCAGACGTGCTATTCCTACGTGCCCAGCTGCTGGTGAGTCGTGGTTTTCCTCCAGCACCGTTTCCCGTTGAGCTCTCGGGACGCACATCTTCCACGTAACGACATCCTCACTGCCCGCTCTATGTGGTATGCTTCTGTTCAGTTTCTCGCCTTCCATAACGTAGTCCGGGTACTTTTGCAGTTGGATGCTTATCTTGTTGCACATCTCTTGAAACCAGTTGCACGCTGCGGAAGCTTCCGGCAGTGGTGCCTTGACAGAGCGTCCGCCACAACGTTTAGTTGTCCCTTCCTGTACGCTATCTCAAAGTCGTACTGCTGCAATTCCAGGGCCCATCTGGCGATCCTTCCTGAAGGGCTTTCTATGCTGTTAAGCCACTTCAGGGCCATATGGTCGGTTACTACTTTAAAGTGGTAACCTTCCAGATACGACTTCAGTTTTGGGATCGGCCAGACAATTGCCAAGCACTTCTTTTCTGTCGTTGAGTAGTTCTTCTCAGCGCAGTTGAGCGTCCGGCTTGAATAGGATATGACCTTTTCTCCTCTTTCCGTGTCTTGGGTTAATGCCGTAGTCGCTGGCATCCGTTTGCTGGGTGAACGGTTTGTTGAAATCCGGACATGCTAATACCGGATCTGCCACAAGTCTAGCCTTAACTTCCTCAAATGCCATCTGGTGCTCCTGTGTCCATTCCCATTTCCTGCCTTTGCGTAATAAGTCATTCAATGGTTTGACTATTTTGGCAAATCTAGCACAAATCGGCGGTACCACGACGCTACTCCCAGGTATTGCCGAAGTTCTTTGACGGTTGAGGGTGGTTCCAATTCGGCGATGGCCGCTACTTTTTCCGGATCTGTACCTATTCCTTCGCTAGTCACTCGGTGTCCTAGGTACAGCAGCTCTTTCTTGAAAAATTTGCACTTTTCCGGGTTGATCCTGAGGTTCGCTTCCTTTAGGCGTCGGAACACTTCTTTTAGGTTTTCTGTGTGTTCCTCCAGCGTGCGTCCAATCACTATGATGTCATCTTGGTAGACGAATGCATGCGGTGACATTTCGGGTCCGATAACTTGGTCCAAAACTCGTTGAAACATTGCGGACGCCGAGTGTAGACCAAATGGCATTACCCTCCACTGGAATAGCCCTTTGCCTGGCACTGTGAAAGCCGTGTATTGCCTGCTGCTTTCGTCCAGTGGGATTTGCCAGTATCCATCCTTCAGGTCCAAGCTGCTGATGTACCGCGCCTCCTTTAGCTGATCTGGGATGTAGTTTATGTGGGGAATGGGGTAGGCGTCCTTTACAGACTTCGCGTTGATCTTCCTGAAGTCTACGCAAAGTCTCCACTTGCCTGTCTTCTTTCTCACCATCACGATGGGGGAGCTGTAGGGGCTTTTTGAATGCTTTATGAACCCCATTTGAAGGAGCTCGTCTACCTTCGCATTGATTTCCCCTTGAACTTTTGGATTCTTGGGGTAGTATCGCTGCTTGATAGGTTTGTCGTCCTTCATCGTGATCTGGTGCTCTGCCATGTTTGATGTTCCCGTCATGGTATTGAAGTCCGTTAGCTCTCTCTCCAGGAAGTTCGTTGTGTCATTGTCCTCGGTTGTCTCTTGCATGACTGCCACTGATAGCTTTTCTTCGAGCCACCCATTGTGTCGGTTTCTGGCCGGTATTGTGATCTCGCGCCCGGCACACTTTATTTTGGTACCGGCTTGCGTGAGGAAATTCCATCCTAGGACCAACGAATCCACTACCCCTGGTAGTATCAGCAGGCTCATGGTCAATCGCTTGTTTCCGAATGCGATTTCTACCTCCAGCTGTGCGTTGATTCCACCGCATCTCCCATCTGCCAACCTAACTTGCCGTCTTGTTCTCGTAATCTTCCCGTGGGCAGAAAGGTTGTCCGCCAGTTTTTCGCTTATGAAGCTCGCTGTTGCCCCGGTGTCGATTGTGGCTTTGTACGTGCCCTCACCAATCGTCACCGCTGCGGACAACTGCTGCTCCTCCTTGATTAGCATGATAGTTAGTTTGGAGAGGTAGCATTTTGCGATCCCCTTCCGCCTCTCTGCGGCTGAGATCGCTGGCCATTTTCCGCTCGTTGGCAGCACTCGACGCTTCTGATTCCTACTTTGCCGAACACCCAGCAGAATATCAAACGTTGGTTCCGGCAGCCGCGTTCCCAGTGTCCGCATCCGCCACATTTTCGACAGGCCTCCTGGGGGTCTGTGATGTTGGTACTCCCTCGTGGCCTCTGAGTTGTGTTTGGTGGCCTCCATGCGGTTTGGGTTGGTTGTCTCTATTGCCAGTGTTGTGTCCATTGACCCTCATAGGCTGCGTCGGTTGCCTGATGCCCTTGGCCTTGCTGTGGTGGTATCCATTGGCCGTTACTCGGGGCGTTGGTTGGCTGCAGCTGATGGACCTGTTGTGTTGGTGTCCGCTGATTGTTCCCTCGAGGTTCCTGGTGAAAAAGTCTCTCGGCAGAAAGTAAGTGTGGAAACTTTCTATAAACTCAGGCCAAGTTCTCCACTGCTTATTATTAGAAATGAACCATTTCAACGCTTTTCCGGTGAGTAATTCCGGCATCGCTCGGGAAATAATGTCTAGGTCTACGCCGTATGTGTTGGCGGACCATTCCACTTGTTTCAAAAACTCGAATGGTTTTTCAACGCCGTCGAACCACAATGACCACTCTCGGACTTGCTTAGCGACCTTTGCATAATCTGGATTGCTCGGTTTTGAGGTCGGTATCGGTTCTGTCTTTTGCCTTTCCTGGCTTGCCTCTCTCCTTTGTGCCTCCTTTTGCCTTTCCTGGCTTGGCTCTCTCCTTTGTGCCTCCTTCTGTATGTTGTCGATGCTCAAACTTTCCAGTAGGTCTTCACCCTCAGCGTTTGTTATCTTTATACTGGTGCCTGGCCTGTCGCCGTATTTTGCTTCCAGCTCGGCCCCGATATCAACGAGTTTGGGGTCGTTCTCGGTCTGTGAATAATATTCGGACAATGCCTTCCTGATGTCTTCCAATCTGCCTTCCAGAGCAATGTTTAATCTCTGTGAGACATGGGCAAAGTCCTCTTTCTTCAGACGGTAAATCAAACTCTTCCCCATTCTGCGTTGTTGCTTTCACTGCTGGGACAATCACGTTGGGCGCCAGATGTAACGAACTTATTTTATAGGTAAGCTCGCTATGAGATTCGTGCGGCTAGCTCAGAGAAGTTATGTGTTCGTCCCACCAAATTTATATAAACGTGACCGCCCAGTAGATCAGTGAGAAAGCACAGAATTCACGGGTTCGAATTGGGTTTATTGCGGGGTTGATTACAGCGGGCTTGATGGCTCGGTTGGCCTTGGTGTCACCACTCGATGTCCTCGGTGTCTCCTGGTGCTGTACGTCTCTGCCCGTCGGTGCGTCGCCTCGGTGATCGCCTGCCTTGTTGTTTCCGTGCTCCGGTCCTGTTGCTCCCTGTAGATCCCTTTAGATGCTCGGCGATGCTCGTCTCTGATGCGCTGACTCGACGACTACTCGCAGCGCCTCGGACTCGCAAGGAGATCAGCCGTGCGTGCTTAGGGAAGCGTCACCGTTCTCAGACTAGGGTAAACAGGTGCTGCGTTCTACAGGGCAACGCCTATAGACGCACAACCGCCTGTCCCTGGCTCTGACCCGGATGGTCCCACTAGGCTCTTGCTCGGATCGCGCAGCGATAGGCTGGAAGCAGCCTAGTGCTTCACCTTGCTTTAACGCCAGGTGTAAACGAACGTTCCACCCTGGCCTCACCCGCTAGCTCGTTCGTAACGTCTCCGCGTAGCTCGATGTCCGTTGCTCTGCTCCTGGACGTGGTAGCGTGGCTTCTGGTACTTGGGGTTACGGACACGCCGGTCCCGGGCTCGTAAAACCGTGGATTTTTCTAGGTCAGCGCCTTGAAATGACAACCGGCCTACTGCTCGCCCTTTCTGGCTGGTTGTGCCAGGACCTGTTCGATTTCCACTTGACTTACTGGGTTGACGCCGGGACCCGCCAAAGTAGTGTTTGAAACAAGGCACCCTGGGTTTGGACGGCTTTCGCCCCGAGTTCACGATCTCTTGTCGCAGGACGTCACTGCTCGACTCTGAGGGAAACTCCAGGCGCAATGCGAGGCTTTAGTCGTACAGTTCGCCTTGACTAAGCCGTGTGATGCCCACTGGACCACAGCTACCTGTGTCTCAATTCGGAGATTCCTGATGATCCAATCCCGAACGTCTCCCGGGAACCGTTATTTCCCTTTCGCGCTCTGCCTGCTGCATCTATCCACTCCAGGTCCAAAGTCCTTAGCTCCTGTTTGAGCCCGTTGTTCAACTTGCCCGGCTCCGAACTGAAGATCCCTGTGTTGCAGCCGTCCCGCCGATTCTCCTGGTGTGCCTGTGTGCCGCTCTGCTGCTGAGATGTGGCACTTATCCTCCTGGTCCAAAGTTCACGGCAGAGTCCAAAGTCCGGTGCAGTTCCGTTATTTCCCTTTTGCACACGGCACTCTAACTCTGCCCGCAAAGTCTCCACTCTCTCACTCTCCGCACTACTTCTCCACACTCTCTTTGGGAGAGTTCTCTGGTAAGCGGCCGGCCATCCGTTATTCTCGCTGCTGCTATTTGTGGGGAGTTATTCAACTCCTCACAAAACACGGAAGTGATTGTAAATCTTGAGCCGAATGTGTTATTTATTTAAACTAACCCAGTTATAACCCAGTATGCCGGATAAACCTACATAAACAAACAATAAAAACAGATAAACGCGATAATTTGGTTAACAGTGCCCATCCCGCCCTAAAGAGTCATCCCATATAACGGGACAGTAACTCCGACCGATACCGTGATCCCCGTATCGGTCATTAATCGTTTCGATAGTGTTAATCGATCGGCTTAGGTGCCTGGCATACAGTACATAAACTGTCTGCCTAAGGTTGTCGCAACTAGAACTTGAACCAGTTGGACTAGGGTTTGCATATGAGGATCTGAAGACTAGAGCGACAGCCTCTGTTGAATGCAGAATGAGTACAACTTGATTGTGAGAGTCAGAATTGTTACTGATTTTATTGAATAAACTTAACGGTATTTATAGGTAAAAAGTGCATAGGTTAACAGAATAGGTATAAAGCAAAATGTTGGTTATTTTGTATTATTGGCAACTCCGCTACTGGAAGCAAACCCAGTTGCAATTCAGCAGAATAATCTTGTGCCAATAGGTGGGTCATTGACCCGATATACGATACTTCAGTGCGCTGACTTATAATTGTTGCTGCGACTGAACATTCTCCCGGACGTTGAACAAGTGTTCAAACATCGCTAAAGTTGAACGGTAATCTGCGTGGGGTAGGTTCAGGTGACGGCTGCTCGCCGTTCTCCTGATCGCGCAGGTCCGTTGTCGTGGCATCCAGTTGACGAATCGCCTTCGTAGACTATATGCCATGATCAATATTATTGATAGCGCTAACGCAGCATACGCGGCTACTTGATGATGCTGCACACTGATAATTCGAGTTGACCATGCGGTATCCTTTAGCTTAGTTAGCCGCTGTTGTAGACGATCCAGTTCGTCTGATTTAGATGGTTGGGTTGCAGTCTCTCGGCTGACTCTGATGTACCTTCCACCACGGGCGTTGTTATATTTCCAAAACGAATGTACGCTAAATGAGATTCGGTGGTCATCGTGCTGAATGTACTAACACTAATGTTGGCGTTTCGTGCGGTGCAGCCTGGGGAAAGAGACAGTAAACCCGACCCATCAAGGTGAATGGTGGATGGTATTCCCTTGCATACAGCTTGAAGTTCTATTTGGTTGTGGGTCGCAAATATCCATCTGTTTCGTTGACGCGTTCTTAACCAAATCAAGTCTGCTTTCGACTTAATAATCTCACAGAGTGTTTCAGATTTGTTGTTAAATAGCTGAAATTCACACCGATTGTCAGCGTTGAATGCGGCTTGATGGTTAAAGCAAATGTGTTCGTTTTTGGATAATACTAGACATTGCTCGAACTCATCCTCAGTAAGACCAATGAATTGATCTCTGTGGGAATTTACAGCTATGATAGGTGTCTTAATGTCGAATCGATTCCAGCCTCCTGATTTCCACGTCGGGATGGGAATGATGCTGAAGACTTCCTGCTGTGCTGTTGCGCGCATGATTTTATAGAGTTCCATTACGTTGATCGACGAAACCGGCCACATTTGATCCGGAAGTAGATGACCCCGAATTTTGTCTAATTGGTCTTAACTGCTCAGGCGTTATCAGCATGGGACTGATGGTTTGATGACGAACGTCGGTAAGAACGCTGGCAATTTCCGCTTGCATCCGCTGCATTCCAGATGCCAGCAGGGTTAGCTGGACAGTTAAGATTACAAATGCTTGCTGTAAGTGATCGCCTTGATATCAGCCTCGCTCCTTGTTGAGGGTTGCTAGTTGATGTTCCAAATTTCTGATGCGGTGATCAGTGGATGACTCACTTTTCCTGACTACGTTTATAGTAGAATCCAAGATCGACGTTTGGTTTTTGAGTAGCATCATCAACACGTCTTCTCTGGATTTCACCTCATTTATGACCTTGGCCATGTTGTCTGGCGTACCTGGCATCAAGTACGCCAAAAAGTGAGTTAGCCACGTTACCTACTATATCAAATGGTGATCTTCTCTGTCGGGAATGGTTGATCAGATAACTTCCTTCTTGTAACTCGCCGTATACATGTTGGAAATGCTCAAATATAGAATTGCATGCGTTTTCGTTATGCAGCTCAGAGCACTTGTGCCTGAGTTCCTTAATCCCAGTGGACAATATGTTCATATCGCTCCAATATGGTTTCAAATCATAATACGCAATGATGGTCCATTCCGAAATTGCCGTTCTTGCCGTGCCGAGTCGTTCATAGAATACTCCGGGCTGATTGGCGAACTGAGTTACATTTGTTGGCTGCCCTATTGCGAGCGGAAGAATAAGTAACATTGCTAGTAACGTTGGTAGAACTGGAATTTTTACTTTCTTCCGTACTGGGACCTCTTCTTCAACCATTGCTCCTTTAACAGAACTGGTAGGCCGCTTTGCCGATACTTCTTCTTTGAGACGCGGCGCAAAACGCGTGATTGGTCGCTGAAATACGCCAGACGCAGTTTTTACGTCTACTACACGTATGTAATTATCTTTGCCAGGATATGTCTTGACTATTTTTCCCATCGGCCAGCTCATCACCGGCAGGTTATCTTCCTTTATTAGTACAAGTAGGCCTTCCTTGACATTCTGCGCCATGGTCTTCCATTTGTTGCGCATTTGAAGTTCTTGAAGGTATTCCATGGACCACTGCTTCCAGAATGCGTGCTTAAGTCTGGACACTAATTCCCATTTTTTTACCAATGTTTTGTTGGTTGGGGTGAGATTTACGTCGGGCGGGGCCGTTAGGGGCTCACCAATCAGAAAATGGCCTGGGGTTAAAGCAAACACATCCGTAGGATCAGATGACATGGGTGTAATAGGTCGAGAATTAAGAATTGCTTCGACTTCCGTTATTACAGTGTTTAGCTCCTCAAACGTTAATGATGCGGTGGCTGTGACTGATACAAGTAACCGTTTCGCAGATTTTACTGCAGCTTCCCACAGCCCACCGAAAGATGGAGCTCGGGGCGGTATGAACTTAAAATCCACCTGTCTCTGATTGCAATGGTGGATGATCTGGGCTTGTGCCTTATCCGTGAAGATCGCTTCTTCTAAAGCCTTTAGTTTATTGTTGGCGCCGACGAAATTGGATGCGTTATCGCAGTGTATGGTCTGGCACCTTCCACGTCGACTCAAGAACCGTCGAAGAGCACCTAAGAATGCATCAGTTGTCAGGTCGCTTACCAACTTGTGTTACTCGGTCGACTGGCAAATTGCCCATGATTTGCTGCATTAGTTTGGGCCGTGCCTTTGTACACTTGACACAACAGTGTATAACGCTTTTCGCCATTGTTTTATCATTTATGATCCAGTATTGCTGTCTGGCAATGGCTCTTAACGCTTGTGCACCGCAATGCATATTCTCTTCATGCATTTCTCGCAACAGCATCCTTACTATTGGATCATTGTATGGAAGCAGGATTTGGTGCTTTGCGTTATAAGGGAGTTTAGGTTCTTCTATTCTCCCTCCGACTCTGATGAGACTATCCTTTCCGATCATGGGGGATAGGGAGCAGAGAGCGCTTTTTTTGTCCACGGCCTTGTGGGTAACAACATGCTTGTACTCACATGCAAAGTCAACTTTCTGAATGATAGCACGAGCGTGAGTCATTACCGGCATCTTGATCCATTTGTCCTTTGAACCGTGTAAAAAGAGTGGTCCATACAGCCAGAGGTTTTGTTCTGATAATTTGCTGGCTGCAATTCCTCTTGATAGCACATCTGCTGGATTGTTCGCCGAGGACACGTGTCGCCATTGAGCTGGATCTGAGACAGCTTGGATTTTGGCTATACGATTCGAGACGAATGTGTGGTATGTTGCCGACGAAGCGTTTATTCAGGACAAAACTACAGTTGAGTCAGTCCAAAAGTATCCAGATGCCCTTTCGATCGGTAGCCGCAAATCCTTTATTACTCTGTGTGTTAGTTCAGATCCCAACAGCGCAGCTCATAGTTCAAGGCGAGGCAAAATTTCTTTCGCGGATGAAACCACTCGTGACTTGGAGCAAAGAAGTCGTACCGAAATTTGATTGTTTTTGTAGGTAGCTCTTATGTACACTGCTGCTCCGTACGCACGCTCTGATGCATCCACGAATGTGTGTACTTCTTGATTTACTGGAACGTTTCCATTATAGATATGCCTAGGAATTTGCATACTGTTCAGTGCTTGCAGATCCGAGCGATAGTTCAATCATTTTGAAGCTCTTGAGGGAGCTCATCGTCCCAACTCAGGTTCAGTGCCCAAAGCGTTTGCATAAATATTTTTGCTTTTACTACAACGGGTGCAAATAGTCCAAGTGGGTCAAATATTTGTGCTGACTCGGAACTGACCACGCGTTTGGTGATGATTGACGCTTCGCTTTTCTGGGATCGCCCACACAGTTGATCCTTTTGTGGCATCCATACCAGACCCAACGTCTTGACACTGTAGTGTTTCAATGTTTCGTCTAGCTTGACGGTTTTGATGGTGTCTGCTTCGGGAACTTCTGTTAGAATTTGCGCATTATTTGAGCACCATTTCCGGAGTTTGAACCCGGATGGCAATAATATTTGATTTAATTCCTGTTGAATTTGGACTGCTTCCGGAACGCTGTTTGCTCCAGTGAGACAGTCATCTACGTAGAAATCGTGCTTTGAAACAGACGATCCAAGCGGGAATGGTCCCTTTGCCTTTTCGGACAAGTAATCCAAGCATTTTGTTGCTAAAAACGGGGCTGACGTTGTGCCGTATGTGACGGTTTTGAGCCGGTAATATTTAAGATCATCTGATGGATTCTTTCTCCAGACGACTAGTTGACGATACTGATCGTCAGGGTGTATCCACACCTGCCGATACATTTTCTCTATGTCTGCTGTAAACACGTACTTGTGAGTTCGGAAACGTAATAGAATTGCCAACAGCTCGCTTTGGACAGTGGGCCCAGCATAGAGTATGTCGTTTCCGGCTTTAGCACACAGTGGTGTGGAATGAAGTAGTGACTAGCGGGTATATCTGAATGACACACTTGTTTCATGTGTCCGAGTGCTTCATATTCATCCATGAAGTCCACGTAGCTTTTCCAGACTTCAGGTGACGTTCTTCTTTCCAGAGCTAGAAATCACGTGGCACAAACCGCCGTTGAATCGTGATCCGAATAGATCTTTCCGGCAACGATCCATCCAAGTTTTGTATTCTGAAGAACTGGTCCTCCTGCCTGTAGTAACGTCTGGTTTGGCAGCAGCAATGAATAGTAGTGCTCTGCTCCGATAAGCATGTCAACCTTTCCTGGCTTATCGAAATTTGGATCGGCTAGAGCTATGTTGCTTGGGATTGATAGGCTTGCCGAATTCAATTGATGCGCCGACTGATCAGCTATTATGTGTGGTAGCACAAAGGCTTCAACTTCTCGAGTGAAGGCGTTATGCATTGATTTTATTCGAACATTTGCTCTTGCTCTACTGGTTTTTGGATTGCCTCCAATGCCCTCGATACGTAGAGAAGTTCCATGAAGTTTCAGTGATAGTACTGAAGCCATTCGTTCGGAAATCAGAAGACAGATTGACCATTGCTAGCCTTCACTGATACTTTGACTGTGGCCAGCAAGTTATAATTCCTGTTGCTAGCCGCACCTACAGTAGGTGAATGTTGATTGGATGATGAAACTGATGTGGTTTCCAGATGCAACAAAGTATGATGCTTCTTGTCGCACTTAAAGCACGGGCGACTTCGGCAATCGTTTGCCTTGTGGTCATTGTTAAAGCAGTTGACACACAGTCTTTGTTTTTGTACCCAATTGACTCGTTCAGGTATTGGTTTGCTGCGGAAGTCATCGCATTTATAGAGCCAGTGATTCCTTTTGCAATATTGGCAATATGGTCCCTTTCCAGTGCTGGCTGATGAGCATGTTGGACCCTTCTGATCCTTTTTTCCTGTTCCAAGAACTCGGATGCGCTGGTCCAGAAAACTGAGCAGTGTGTCGAGACCCTGTAAGTCTCGGGACCCATCTAACGACTGTTCGTATATGGCTCTGCTTGCCAGATCCCATTTTTGTTTGATGATGGCAATCAATATTGTGTCCCAACTTGATACATCGATGCCCAGTCCCTTTAAAGATGCAAGAGACTCGATAGTTGTGATGTACAACTCTTTTAATGACCTTGGGTCGTCACTGACTGTGTTTTGATGCAGGAAGCGATTTAGAATCGTGTCTGCCACATGTCGGGGATTGTTGTAGGAATCAACTAATATACCCCATGCGCTGAGGTAATTTTCATCCTTAAGATCGATGTGTCTTATCAATCTTTCAGCCTCTCCAGTTACGGTGGTTTTAAGGTACCACATTTTTCGTACCGTCGGCATGTTAGTATCATGGACCATGCATTTGAATAAATAAAAAAACTGAGTCCATTTGAGTAGATCCCCATCGAATTTGGGGATGCTGACTCTGGGCAAATGCATGTCTTCATTGCTAGAGAAATTGGTTTTTGCTCCCAAGATAACTTGAATTTCCTTTTCAAATTTTAGGAAGGATTTCATATCATATCCTCCTTTGCTTGGATCATCATATTCTTCATGTACGGCCCATAGTGATTTTATCAAATCACTTGTTACGGTCTTTCCCGTCTCTGAATACTCTTGCAGAGCGCGCTTAATCGAATCTGATATTGCCTTTTGTCGACGGCATGCTGATATAGGTTTCTGGGACACTATCATGGACTGCTGAATGCTTGCAGGGTCACCAGTTGGGTCTGGATTTACCTCAACTTGGCTTGTTGACTGTTCCATGCCGTCCCGTATGATCGCTCGATATTTGTCGTATGACTCACGACAGTCGTTGTAGATCTTCATGTATACCGTAGTTCTATGTTTTTGAGGAATCTTAAAATCATTCTTTGTAAATCGACTCCAAGCATCATCGAGTGCGATTAATCTGTTTTGTAATAATTCGGACTTGATTTTCTCTCTGATGAATCCTTTTTGAAGTTGAGTCATCCATGTCACTCATATTTATTACCTTGTGTTTAAAAACATCTGACCCGTTGGGAGTGTTTTATTTGCTTGTATAGCTGGATACGCTCCTATTCGCAACCGAATTGGTCAAAGAAGCTTTTAACACTTATGAATGCTTTGAGTGACTTTAATGACAGCAACTGTGGTGCTGAGTTCTCGTACTTTGAGAGTGTTTTGATTCTGGTGTCAAAGTGTGGCATGCCTTGATCCCCGTATCGGTCATTAATCGTTTCGATAGTGTTAATCGATCGGCTTAGGTGCCTGGCATACAGTACATAAACTGTCTGCCTAAGGTTGTCGCAACTAGAACTTGAACCAGTTGGACTAGGGTTTGCATATGAGGATCTGAAGACTAGAGCGACGGCCTCTGTTGAATGCAGAATGAGTACAACTTGATTGTGAGAGTCAGAATTGTTACTGATTTTATTGAATAAACTTAACGGTATTTATAGGTAAAATGTGCATAGGTTAACAGAATAGGTATAAAGCAAAATGTTGGTTATTATGTATTATTGGCAACTCCGCTACTGGAAGCAAACCCAGTTGCAATCCAGCAGAATAAGCTTGTGCGCTGACTTATAATTGTTGCTGCGACTGAACAGATAGTAATTATTAACAAGACTCAGGGTTCGCTCGAGTTTTTATTAACAAGACTCAGGATTCGTCTATCGTAGTTATTTACCAGGCTCAGGGCGCGCCCGAGTTTATTGTAGTTATTAAGTTTTACCGTAGTTGTTTAGCAAAACTCGAGAACAGGTCTGAGATCCGATCGAGTGCCACCTTTGTTCCTAATTCTACCCAAAACCAAGCCTAAAACTCACCCAACTAACCCACATTGTCTGCTGTAATTTAAAAATTATTTGTGGGAACCCCGTGCCAACCGTTGAACTCATCCTGGCTGGAAAAACCTCCTTACAAATGGCGCCTGAGCAGGGACCGATGTGGGTCTGATCAAAATCAATCAAAACCAAAACCATCAGGCGGAGTAAAGACCCGTAACGTGTGAGGCCGGTTAAGAGAAATAGGAGCAAGACAAACGATAGAAAACGACGAAAACCCCAAAACGAAACAAACCAGAAGTAAAACACAATGTCTGAGAGCGAGCAAAAGAAGAAGACCACTCTAGGGTCGGCCGACAATCGAAAAGGAACCCGCTGGATTTACACGCTAAGAAAAGACGAATTACTTACCTTAGCACAGGAATTCGGATTCGATTGCACCGGAAAGGTGGATGAAATGAGGAAGCGTTTCGCAGAAATCGTCAAAACAGGCGAGTTCTCTACTGCTCAAAAGGCTCGATTAGCCAGAATAGAAACCAGATTCGCGGCGGGGGGATTAAATACTGACGCGTCACAAGTAGAAGAAACGCACCCGACCCATCCAACTCCAAGTTCCGGGATTTTTCATCTCCAGGGGCGTCAGCCCAGTCGACCACGAACGAGTGAATACTACGGAGGGAATCGACAGCCGTAATAATACTGAGCAGTATACACGATAACTAAGAGGCTCGTGAGATTAACTACGGTCAGGCCACAGCGCACGGGTTTGTCGCAGAGCAAGTCAGAAAATGGGGGCTCAAATTTAACGGACATACCGATCCGTTAGTATTCATAGAAGAACTAGAGGAGAGAGCTACATCGTATGCCCTCCCCTTAGCACAGCTGCCGAGAGTAGTGAAAAGCTTACGGACAGAGCATCCCGGTGGTTTAGGACCAGCCATTTACATGGAGCCACATGGACAGTATTTCGGCGGGAATTTGTAGATTTTTTCCTACCCCCGCATTATTTTCGCCGATTAGAAGACGACATCAGAGCTCGTTACCAACGCGAGGGAGAGGGTTTCAAAGATTATGTCATCGAAATTCGAACGCTGATGCGTCACGCCGGGTATGATCCAGGACAGACAGGATTTACGCGTACCAGATGTACGTGAAGCGCGGCGACTTTGAGACCTTGGGCCAGCTTTTACAATTCGATTTACAATTCGAAAGCATACAACATCGTGACCGCGTGCGGTTAGGGTCTCAAGACCTCTCGCTCCGAAACCCCGGACGGACTCCCGGGAACAGCCGAACGCCTCTGGAGTCACCAACGCTGCCGAATCCCATTCAGGCGCGCAATCCTTTCCGAAGCAACCCTCAAAGTTCTCCACCACCGCGACCGGTCACAATACCTGGCGAAGGGATCTCCAATAGGATCGGGAAACGACCAACGTCCTCGACCAACCCGGGAACAGTTGGGGACGAGAGCACCCGAGGACCGGGAATAGGCTCACCCCTGCCCGTAGAAGACGGAAAGATCGTAGCGCAAGTATTAGTCGCCGACATTTCCGTAGCAGCCACCATTAATAGCGGGGCCACGAGAAGCTCCTCAGACAGCTGAAGGCATCAGTGACGGTGAGAGAGGTGTGCACTGGCATACGTTTGGCAGATGGAACCAGCGTCAGTATAACAGGGATGGTGGTCACCAATATTAACCTCTGCGGCCATATAGTAGAACTAGAGCTGCTTGTAATGAACTCGATGTTAGACAAAGTAATTCTAGGGCTCGACTTCCTTTGTGCGATCGGCACCACGATACGATGTGGCCGGCACGACTCCATCTACGGGAGTCGGAGCCTAGAATCCTACAAAACCCCGAAAACCAGGGCCCATAGGACCAGCCGACCATACTTAATTTACGGGGACTCGTCGCGGGGGAGATACCAGAAGGATCTACTACAGGCGAGGCGGACGTAACCCGGAAAGGAACACAGGAAGACCAGGAGAATCAAGGAAAGGAAGGGGACTGGCCGACAGCTGACCAGGAACACATCGCCAGATTCCTTAAACAAGAGCTGTAATGATTCGACCGGATGACGGGGATATCACACATCGCGCAACACACGATTACAATGCGAGACGATAAACCAGTGACACAACGTCCATATATATGGACGTTGATGCACTACGAGCAGTATAAACAAGTGGCCCAACGACACCAAGCACGTGCTTGTTACGCGCGGGGCCCTTTTATCAATTTGGGCAAGAATGCGAGTTCGCGAGGAAGAATACATAAAACAAAAAAAAAACGGGACACATAATGAAAATAAAGAAGCAATTAGGAGTGAAGCAAATGAGTTAAAATATTAGTTTTTAATACCGGGATAGAAGTTAAGATGCAAATTAAATGATAAAGGTTGTATAATTATTACATAGAGCGCGAAAGGGCTCGTGCAGACTAAAATTTGATGTACATCGAGGCAAATTAAGAGGATAATAATTACGTGTTAGTCTAACGGGAATATTAAAATTTAGGCGGCTTACAAGTTCTACAGAGTCAATATCACCTATTATAAGATTGTGCATAATAATAGTACCAAGCATTTTTCTACGATTTGCAAGTGTCGGTAAATTAAGCAATAATAATCTACTCTGGTAGGAAGGTAGCCTTAAGTTTTGATCCCAGTTTTAACTACGAAGGACAAAAAGAAGAAATTGTTTTTGTACCGACTCTATACGGTCAATGTGCACTTGGTATTGTGGGCTCCAAACCGAAGAACAATATTCCAATATAGGGCGGACAAGGGAGGTAAATAATAATTTGGTTATATAAGGGTCGTCAAATTCTTTTGACCAACGCTTTATAAATCCAAGAACACTCATAGCTTTGTTGACAGTCAACATTATGTGGCAGTCAAATTTAAGCTTCGGGTCCAGAAGAACGCCTAAATCATTTACTGAATATATACGGTGAAGTGGCAAGTTAATAATTTGGTTATATAAGGGTCGTCAAATTCTTTTGACCAACGCTTTATAAATCCAAGAACACTCATAGCTTTGTTGACAGTCAACATTATGTGGCAGTCAAATTTAATAAAAGATTCCTTCCAGACAGTTGGGAAAACTGATGATGAAATAGACAAATAAAAAAGTTTAAGAATAAGTTTGCAAATGGTTTGTGCACAAAACTTAAGCACACACCCAGGAAGTCCATCAGGACCGGGAGAATAAGTAGGCGCTGTTGTTGTTAAATCTCTTAAGAGAGAACTTTCGGTAATTATAGGGGAAAAAATACAATTTGCCCTATTTAAGGGATTAGGGTAGTTTGATTTTGACCATGAAGAGGAGCTGTAAGTGGTTTGGAAAAAGTCGGCAAATAAATCAGCCTCCATTGAGTTAAAACGAACCGATGAAGGCAAAGCCGATGACTTACGTTTAGAGTTAGCAAAGTTATAAAACTGCTTCGGATCATTTGAAAATTCAAATTTACAACGATTTAAATACATAGAGTAGCAATGACTGTTAAGAACATTAAAATCAGATCGAGCCACCACATATTTCGAAAAATCGGATGGCTTACCCGATTTGTTATACTTTTTATAAGTGTTTGTTTTAAGATTTTTAAGTCTTTGAAGAGCATTTGTAAACCAGAGGGGCCTGTTTGGCCCTGGAGGAAGCCTATCAGGAACGCATTCATTAAAAAAAGTGTTTAGAACGCTATAGAAAAGTTCAGTGGCACTTTCGATGTCCATACGGTTATAAAGATCTGTCCAATTATATTGCGAAATCATTTGTGAGGAATACCCCACATTTTTATAGAAATAGGTGTAGATAAGTAGAGATAAGTTGATAAGAATAGAATAAGAGACAAAGCAAAGACCCACGGAGGGCACAAACACCTAGGGAAAAGAAAACCACACGCACACCGCGCGGGAGAGGAAAGAAGAGAGAGAACGCAGCCGCAGCTGAAACGCAGGCGAAGCTGAAGCACAGGCAAAGCTGAAAACGAAGCCGAAGCTGAACACGAAGGGGTCCTCTGCCCGAAACGACGACAGCGCAGCAGCCGACACGATCGTGAGCAGAGGACTGCAGCCGAAGCTTAGCGATTTGCGGATCGGGACAGTCTCTCGAGAGCCGGCAAAGGAGCCGGACGTTTTCGGTCGTGAACAACAGGAGTATTTGGACTAATCAATCGCCGCCACTGCCCAGAGGATGCAGGAGGAGTAGAGGGGGTAAGCTGGCCGAGGGCCCAAAATCCCAAACAGTGGGAGGACATGTGTGGCGGATAGGTTAGGGATAGTGTTAGAAATAAAGTGTGACAATGTAAACGGACGACAGCGTGTTAGTGAGAAGTCGGGAGTGTTCGGGAATAGTGCCCCACGCTACCGGGACAAAAGGGGAATGAGGACTCACGGCTGACGGAGTCCCTCTTTCCTCCGACAACCCCGGGGAGTGTTTTTGCCTTCGCCTCCGGATCGGGGAAACTGGCCCACGGGTGACGGGGCCGGCCTCCCCTCTCCGAAAGGTTCCCCCCCCCCCCCCCCCTGCCGAGATCGGAAAACGCGCTACCGGGTGACGGGGCCTGTTTCTCCAATTTTTGGGCTGGGAATTCGATGTCCGGGTGACGGTATCGGATTTTCATACAGTTTCTACTTTGGGGCTGGAAACCGACCCACGGCTGACGGGGTCGGCTCCTGCCTGCACGGACCTTTACTTTCCTCTCCCCCCTCTATGACCCGACATAGTCTTCGTCCGTTATCCTGTCTGTCTTAAAGATATAAATATTTTCTGTAAAGAGACCCTGGAATGACTGAGTTTTCATCCCAGCTATGGAACTACTTTACACATTAAGTTAAGTTTATTATAGTAACATTTACGAAAGCATCTCATTTTAGTTGGAGAAACTAAAGGAGAGAGGGTATCAAGGTAGGGGAGGCAAATTGTCAATTCCATTGTTGGATGGTATCGGTCTTCTGGTACCACAAGAGCGTCAATTCTAGATACCGTGACTTCAGACGGCTCTGAAACAAACACAAGATCTAACTGTCTATTTAATGATTTTCGTATAATGCTAACTTGCTGTAACGATAATTCAGAAAGGCCATCGACAAAAACATGGGCGGATAAGGGAATAGCGACAAGTGAGTCAGTAGAAGGGGACCAAGAAATATCAGGGAGATTAAAGTCACCCAAAACAATTAAAAGGTCTCTGTTGAAAAGAGAGGATAGAATAAATTTAATAGCAGATAGATGTTGCTCATAAACTATTAAGTCAGAGCCAGGTGGAATATAAGAACATGTAACAAAAATAGACAAGGATTCCAGGGAAACTTTTACACTAACAAATTCTATGTCATTGGGGACATGAGAGTGAATTCTCTCCGAATTTAGGGTAGAGGTAACGGCGATCAGAACACCCCCTCCCCTACGGGAAAGGCGATCGGTTCTGTAGGTATTAAAGCTGTTTGACAAAACTTCAGAGTCGGTTATTTCTGGTTATAGCCAAGTTTCTGTAAATGCCAGGATATCGTCCGTAAATGTCGAGGAGTCAGCATAAAGCTTGGGTAGCTTCATAAAGCTTGGGTAGCTTCATGTTAAGTCCTCTAACATTTTGGTAAGCCAAGAATAAACATTTTAGTTTTTTGGCACCATGGGAGGCCTGTTATTTGTTCTCGGTTTATTTGGAACAAATTCTTTTATAATCAAATCATCATTAAGCCAAAAGCTTTCAGAAAGAAGTTCTTGAAACACATCAGGCGGAGCAAATATTTTAAAAGATGATATCCTACGAGCGTAAGAGAAACGAAATTGTTCAACTGCAATGTCCTCGGATGGGAATTTTTCACGAATAAATTCCAAAACATCCTCGGATGTTGTATCTGGGGTAAATCTAGATACGAATAGTTGCTTCCTCTGTGGAACAACCGACAGTCTCTTTCGACCTCTCTGAACCTCGCTCGTCTGGGACCCAGAAGCGGTTCCTACTGTATCGATAGGGACAGTCAGCACCAAATTCTGTGCCTCAGGTTGGCTTCCAGAAACAGGGTCACCTCCGGAACTGGCTGTTTCCATAGGCACAGTTGGCTCGGTTACCCCTGTGCTGACAGGAACTGCTGCAGCTACCGTGTGCAGTATTTTGTTCTGCTTCACGGTCTTGTTAACTGCCCCTGAGCTGGCTTTTTTTCGTTTAGGCGACTCGTTTAATAATAATTTCTTATTATTAAATTGTTCACAAACAGAATGAACCCGTCATTGAGCTGTTTAAAAACTCGTGAAAGGTTCAATAGACCGTCTCGAGTCTGCCTCATAAAGCTGCTCATCTCGACTGTCATATCCTTGCAGGGCTCACATGCCCACATGAGACCGGTATGCATTTCAGTGAAGTCTTTAACTCTGCCAGTAAATCCTGCACATTTGACGTGCATGACCGATTCGCAGATCCAGCAGATAATAAAAGAATCTTTAGTTGACGTCGGAAGAGAACAACTTTTCTTGGTACAGATAAGAGCCATTATAAAGGAAAAAAAAAAAGGTTATTCAAAGAAATAGGAATAAAATGTTGAAAAAATACCACTAGTAAATTTGGCACTGGGATCAAATTGCAAAACCGCAAATACACAAAACAACGAAAAGTATAAGAGCGCGAGATCGCAAATTAATTATATGCAATATGCAATATGAGAGCGCGAGAGAAAAATCTTCTATCGACTGAGCGTGGCTTGTGGGGCACCAACAACAATACGCACAAACAGTTACAAATGTAAAGCAAGCAAGCAAGCAAGAGAGAGAGAAATTAGAAGTACAGCAAGCTCTCAGAGACTGAGAGCGGGAGAGTGAGAAAGAGATTACAAGAGTTTTAGCAAGTTCAGAGCGTGAAATTTACACTAACAAAGACAACCGATTAAACAAATCCAATAGAAATGTTAAAATAACTATAACCATGTACCCTTTTGTTGGGAGATTTATTTAAAAACACTAACACAGTTGTTAGGCTAAGCTTTGTTTATAAACAAACGCAAGACACTCGCAAAAATACACTGAAAAACACAAAAAACTTAGAGCACAAAGGTAAACACAACCGTTCACAAGCGACGCTAAATCGATGATCGATATTACCCGAAGAACCCCGCGATGCAACGAGTCATCGACGAGCAGGTGAACGAACTGTTAACCGCAGGACAGATAGAGCCATCCAAAAGTCCATACAGTGCTCCCATCGTCTTAGTGCGTAAAAAGAACGACGAGTGGCGAATGTGTGTCGACTTCCGACAACTGAATGCAAGGTCAATACCAAACGCGTACCCAACCCCTCGCATCAATTATATCTTAGAACGCCTCAGCCAGGCTCGAGTCTTGTCGACGTTAGACCTAAAAAGTGAATACTGGCAGATAACCATGGCCGAGGACAGCCAGCAGTACACCGCATTCACCGTCCCTGGACGAGGCCTCTTCCAATGGCGGGTCATGCCATTTGGGTTACACTCCGCCGCCGCTAAGTTCCAACGTGCCTTAGACAGCGTCATCGGACCCGAACTAGACCCATTCGCGTTTGCATACTTAGACGTCATCATAGTAATTGGGAGAGACCCGAAATCTTCGATAAGTATTTCGGAGACTCAGGGCGGCCAACCACGGATTAACAAGGAGAAATGCTCTTTCTTTAAAAGAAAACTCAAGTACCTCGGCCACATCGTAAGCGAACACGGCATTCAGACGGACCCCGATAAAGTGGCAGCAGTAAGGGAGTTACAACCACCTGCCTCGTTGAAAGAACTAAGGAGATGTCTGGGCATGGCATCGTGGTACCGTAGGTTTGTACCGAACTTTGCGACAATTGTTCAGCCGATGACCAAGCTCCTAAGGAAGAGCGTCAAGTGGCACTGGAATACTGAAGAGCAGGCTGCCTTCGACATGCTGAAGGAACGCCTCACGAGCGGCCCCACCCTGGCTTGCCCAAATTTCGACCAACGATTCACGGTCCAGACGGATGCTAGTGACGTCGGGTTGGGAGCAATACTGACTCAGGAGACGGGAGGAACGGAAAGAGTAGTTGCCTATATCAGCCGCCGACTAGAAAAGGCCGAAGAAAGCTACACCACTACGGAAAAGGAGTGTTTGGCGATAATATGGGCCATTCGAAAGTGGCGCTGCCACCTCGAAGGATATGAGTTCACCATTATTACCGACCATTTCGCGTTAAAGTGGCTAAATTTAATCGAAAGTCCGTCAGGGCGAGTGGCTCGATGGGCTCTCGAGTTACAACAATTTAGATACTCAGTGACGTATAGGAAAGGATGCCAGAACGTAGTGGCGGACGCGCTGTCCCGCCAACCACTAACGGTACTCCAGTGTAAGAAACGAACAAAGATGGATGTAAATGGTGGGTACAGAAACGAGAACAGATTTTGTGGAACCCGGAAAAGTTCCCGGACTACACGTATAAAAACGGGGAGATCTATAGTCGTCTTGGGCCGCGACCAGATGACGACGACTTTGTACCATGGAAGCTATGTGTACCACACATAGACGAGTACTAGATGAAAGGGAATCCTGTAATAAGGAAAACAACCTTCACGTTTGAGTTCTGTATTAAAACTGATTTTATTTCAATAAGTCTTTGCTTACGTAACTAACATGAAATTCTTATAATATACTTATCTATGGTCTACGCAGAGACCACATCTATCTGCCTGAGCGGGAGCCTTATCAACGGTCTCCCTCAAGGCGACTCTTTGTGCAGTGTGAGAACTATATTTATGGTCAGGCTCAAGTGGCCTGTACTTAAGATTACAAGTGTTAGCACTGCACCCTTGTAGGGTTTGAGTTACAGATCGTTATTTACGGCTCTAGATCAATTAACATATTGACATGTACTGAACTCGTAAATTATTAGATTTATTATAAAAAGTGTTCTACTTGAAGCGTGCCACGACGCCCCGACGGCAAGACACCAGGGCATAAGGAAGACTATATTACGAAGTGCTTTGAAGTACTACTGGCCAGGGATGTACCGCGACATTAAAAGGTACGTTCAAAATGGCCTAGCCTGTCAAAAATTCAAGGTCAACAAACAGAAGCCGGCGGGACAAATGTTGACTCGGCAGATAGAAGAACCCTGTTCGATATGGTGTGCCGATTTCTTTGGACCACTGTCGAAATCAAAAAACGGTAACACGGTTCTGTTGGGTTTGTGTGTGACAATGGCACTCAGTTCACGAGTCGGACATTCAAAGAGTATATGCGGGAAATCGGATGTGAGCTACAGTACACTGCACCGTATTCGCCTCACGAGAATCCCACGTACGATCAAAACCATGATCGCCCAGCTCATCGAAGGCGAACAGTCAAGTTGGGTCACCCTCTTACCCGAGATAACACTGGCGGTCAACACTAGCATCTAGCGAATGGCGCCCCACATTAGGGTCGCTCGTATTAGTGAAACAACATCAACTATCCAGGGGAGTTGACGGCTTCGCAGCGAAGTTGCCGCCGAAGTATGACGGCCCGTTTCGAGTCTTAAAGTTTATATCGCCCAACATGAAGAGGCCCGGAGAACGTAACAGGAAAGTGGACAATATCGCAGAGCTAAGAGCCTTTCGGGAAGACGAACCAGACGGAGACACAGAAGTAGCGTAAGATATACCTAACTAACACCAATTATGTCAAGATTGTAACAAGATATAAATTGATTATTGTAAGCTGCACCAGTAGGTAGGGAAATTTTAGACGACGACAGGTCTGGATCTGAGGAAGATCCTGTCGACCTCACCATGGCGAACTACGAGGACAGCAATCAGGAAACCACGATGGAAAGTGGCTCGGAGTCGTCAGACGAGACAACCCACGGCGCCTCTCGCGGAACCCCATCCCCACGTAACGCACCCTCACGGAGCGGGTCCCCCCGTTATGCGCCTTCACACTACTTGTCACCAGCGTACGTCTTTCCCAATCACGCGTCTGCGTTCTATAGCCCAGACTGATACGAGTCCCAACCCAAACCAGAGACCAACAGAGCAGATTTAGGCCACGTTTCCCCATCCCCGACGTATACAGGATATCGACCCTCTTCCCACGCCCGATGCCGCTCCCCTCACCCGTCGTCCTTTGTCCACCAAGGACACGACCCTATGCAAGGACGAGAAGAGGTAGAATCCGAGGAGGAGGAGGAAGAAGACCGAGAGTGGACGGCTACCTTTGTGAGGGAACGAGAGGACTCCAACTGCGCGACAATCCCCGGAGGATACCGCGTCACCCAGGTCCGGCAGGTGACGATGGACATAATTCCGCCACCGGGACAAGAACCGACGATCCGATTCGACGCCCATTGCCGCCGTACTTTCGCACCCTCGGCCCAGCGAGCCGCATGGAGCGAGGTGGATAGGGATGTCATCAGATACGTGGGCGAGAATACAGCACTTGGGACTCGATCTCGTCAGATGAAGACGAACAAGTAGGCTGAAAGCCTCTTCTATGACGTAGGTATACTGAATCGTCCGGAGACGAGTGGGAAGTCGCCCAGGATGTCCGATTCCCGACCCTAAGCCTGCGACGGCGAACCTCCTGAGCTACCACAATCGAACCTGAAGACGCCCAACCCAACCAAGTGGTAGATGCACCAGCCGAGGACAAAGGGGAGGATAGGACGAAGTCCTGAGCGGGAAGGACCTGGACCTGGGATGGGAAGATACCGCAGGAGGCTATGGAGCGGTCGAACTACTCGACGACATCGAGGCATTGGAGAGAACCGTCGCCGAGAGCCCTCCGACAGGACTGGTAAGGGCACCTGAGACCTGGAAGGTTTACACGCCCGATAGGATGCTCCCAGAGGAGCTAGTACAGGAGTTAACGCAATTCGTGCCACGAGGACCCAAAAGGGACCGATTCACCAGAAAAATCGGTGAAAAGGTGTATCGCGTAGCGCCACAAATATTATTATGGACCCCACGGAGGAGAGAAAGATATAGCCATATTATTTTAGTTTATATTCCTTTTTATGTTTTATTATTAAATTTCAGAATGAAGTATCCAAAAATTAATGCCAAAATAAAACGAAAGCAGATAAAATTTGGATTATTGTAACATATACGCAAGTAAATCCAAATTTAATGTTTTTGTAAGTTAATAGGATTGACTGCAAGGGAACACTCAAAAAAAAAACCGACTAAAAATCGCCCTTGGTTTTAGAAAATCGCCTATGATTTTGCTTTACTGGCGATGTTGTCTATATTCAAGAAAGTAGGTTCTTAATAACAATGTCGTTTTTTTTTAAATAAAAGAAAAAAAGTAAAAACGTGATTTCTTACAATTTAGAAATAGAGGCTTTCTAAGAAATAGAAATGCAGTTTTTTTTAAATATAGATAGATATATTTTTCTAGAAAATACAAAAATGTTTATTTCATATTATATGTTTCAAATTTAAACTGTAATTATAGCTTAAATGAGTATACAAATTACAAATTATAAATATAAAAACCCAATAACTAACTATTTTGAGAAAAACATCTTGGTCGCACGCGGGGGGATTCGAACCGCTTGCCTCGCAGTTTGCAGTCAAGCTCTCTACTTGCTAGCTGTACAAAGTCTATTCACATTTTGTTCTCTTACTTTTGGTCAAATTGATCTGGCTCTCTTCTAGTTATTCCCCTCTAGTTGTTCATTTAATTGTGTTTGTTAATAATTATTGATTAACATTAATATTTTATATATATTTTATTATGGTACAATAGTAGCCGTAATTGATTGTTTTAAATTTGAAAAACTTAAACATAATTTTTATCAAAATATAATTATTCAACAGTAAAAAAAAACGCATTGCATTTTTTTATTAATATGTAAATATTACGGATTAAAACCATTAAATTTTCGTCTCGACATGGGATTGAACTCACACTTGCGGTTTTAAGCTTGTATACCATATTCATGCACGCACGCGTTAGACCCCTAGGCTACCTATAAAAGAAATTTTCTTTGATTAAAGGTGATTTTTTCTTTGTTTTAAAGAAAATTTTTTAAAAAGTGAATAAGAAGGAAAACTGATTGAATGAGGTGACATTTTCTTATTTTTAGGAAACAATTTCCTAAATGTTAGATCAATCATTTTTTCCGTTTAGAAAAACAATATTTATACCCTTGCATGGGTATTATAATTTCAGTTAGAAGTTTGTAACGCAGTGAAGGAGACGTTTCCGACCACATAAAGTATATGTATTGATCAGCACCAATAGCCGAGTCCATCTACCCATGTCCGTCTGTCCGTCCGTCCTTCTGTCCGTTTCTATGCGAACTAGTCTCTCAGTTTTAAAGCTATCGAGATAAAACTTTCCCAAAAGTCTTCATTCTATTGCCAGTAGTACATATGTTGAAGCGAGCCGGATCGGACCACTATATCTTAAGGCTCACATAGGAATAATCAACCAAATATAAGAAAATTCATTATAACTTTGTAGGAAGTAGGCGTTTTGATTTTTGACAACTTAAAAATACAATTTTAAATCGTCACGCAGAATCTGGAACCGCTGGAACTGCACCGATAGAGTAAGCATTAAAATATAGGTATTTACTTTATCTGCAAGGGTATACAAGCTTCGGCTGCCCGAAGCTAGCTTCCTTTCTTGTTTTATTATGTAAGAATTGGCGATTTTTTTTATTTTAGAAAAAATGTATTTTTTTACATTTCAGAAAAAAAAAGTCTAAAACAAAACGTTTAAAAGAGAATTGTTCTAAAGTTTAGAAATTTTTTTCTCTTAATAGACATTTTTTTCTAAAGCACAGAAAAAATTTATTTTTTTATATTTAAGAAAAATAATTTTTTGAGTGTATATTAGCTTCGGATGGACGAAGTTAGCTTCCTTTCTTCTTTTAACATATAATCTTGACATCCAAAATAGTCACCTTTCCATAGAATACAGAGACTTTAAAAACCTAGATGGGTGGAAACTACCGACCGAGTTTGAATCATGCGACTGAAATTTAATCGATTTCATGACCACGGTGGACTCTCAAGTCAACAAATTACAGTCCAGTGTTGTCCAAATTTATAACAAACTAGTCCCACTACGAAAGAAGTCCTTCATACATAGTGAACAACCTTGGTTTGATGAAAGTGTCAAAAATATAATAAAGATGATAAACCTGGCATAAACAAGTGGAACATTAGATCAAACGCTTACACTACCGCTCATAGTTTGAAGAAGCTATAAATACCAAACAAACTTGGTCAGTCCTAAAAACCCTATGCATCGGAATGAAACCCATCACCCATCAATCACACGTTGATGTTAACCACCTCAATAATTTAGTCGTTAATGTCCCAGAACCTGATATCGATTCTTACTCGTACTTGAACCGAACTCCTTTACCCAACTATGATAATAGGTTTAGCTTTATGTGTGTTAATCAAGGTGATGTCCTTGAAGCTATACTCAAAGTAAAATCAAACGCCGCAGGCTTGAACGATATTAATCCAAAATTTATACAAATTATACTCCCTAAAATTGTACCTTATGTAACCTATAATTTGAATTTTGCCATTACTTTTTCAACCTCTCCTGATTTGTAGAAAATTACAAATATCATACCAATACCAAAGAGTAAGGATTAGTATAGGCCAGCGGTCGGCACACACAGGCAATGACATTGGGTTTTATATTTGTGTGAGTATATTGCTTGGGGCAGCTTAACGTGTGTGTGTGCAGACCGCAGTTTTACAGTATACGTGAGGCCAAAGGGTGAGCAGAATACAGAAAGTATGTAAGTACCCATATTGATGACTGCCCAAACATTTCATGTGAAGAAGACCTCGATAATTCAGTTGAAGCGTTAGTGAATGTTATACAACATTCCACGCAACCTATAACATCTAATAAACCATTTAACAGCAAACGTGTTTCTAGGCACATCGAAGAACTGCTGTACAATAAGAGAAGCCTTCGTCGAGAGTGGCAAGCCCATAAATCCCCAGCCTCCAAGGAGCGCCTAAAAACAGCCAACTACATTCTTAGTAAAATACTAGAAGATGAGAAAAATAGAGGTGAACTATCGTATATGAAGCAACTCTCACCAAATAGCAAACGATATCCACTGTGGAAAGCTAAATCAGGCATATGTCCACCAATAGAAAGTGAATCACCCCTATACACGCAAACAGGAACTTGGGCCAGCAGCAACGAAGAGAGGCCGAATACATTTGCTCATCATTTAGAAAATGCCAATAATCACCAATCCTGAATCTAGCCCGCAAATTATATTCCATCCAGAAAAAGTTACAAGAGTCATAAAGTCCCAAGACAAAAAGAAAGCGCCGGGTCACGATCTCATCACCCCAATAATTATTATAAAATATTATCCTCAACAAATGAGGAAGTCTGTCATCACAATGATCCATAAAGCCGGAAAGGACAAGTCCCAGCCATCGTCATATAGGCCAATCAGCCTTCTGCCGTGCCTTTCAAAGATATCTGAAAAGCTGCTCCCCAATCGCATCAAGCATTACCTACAAGCACACAATGCAATACCAGTGCACCAATTCGGATTTCGTGAAAAACACGGAACTATTGAACAAGTGAACCGGATAACCTCCGAGATACGAAATGCATTTGAAAGACGAGAATATTGCTCCGCTGTCATTCTGGATGTCGCACAGGCTTTCGACCGCGTGTGGCAGGACGGCCTAATTCATAAAATCAAATTAATACTTCCAGAAAGCACCCATACATTTTTGGAGTCCTACCTGCAAAAAAGAAGCTTCGCAGTGCAATGCAAAGATTTCTGATTATCATCCAATTAAAGCTGGAGTACCCCAAGGAAGTATGAAAGGTATATGTATATGCTGTATATTATTTATACAGCAGATCTACCGACAACCACTCTTACAGCAACCTCAACCTTCGCTAATGATACTGCCATCCTAAGTCGGTCTAAATGTCCTCTTAGAGCAACGCAACACATAGTAGATCACGTCGTGCATCTAGAACAATGGCTAGCAGACTGGCGCATAAACGTTAGTGAACAAAAATGGAATCATGTTACTTGTACCCTAAACAGGCAAACCTGCCCTCCACTATCCCTGAACAAGATACTTTTGTATAATGCAGTCCTAAAACGAATTTAGACATATGGCTCCGAGCTATGGGGAAACGCATGTGCCAGCAACTTATAAATAATCCAGAGAGCTCAATCAAAGATATTGAGAACTATACCTTGCACTGTGGTATATACGGATTGAAAATATTCATAAAGAACTAAACGTAAGCTTAGTTAAAGACGAACTCGACAAAGTGAAAGCAAATTATAATCTCAAGGTCCAGGCCCATCCTATGGACCTTGTGCGGTCTCTGATCTGGAACACTAGCTATATACGACTCCGGCGAAGAGACATCCCCACCCAGCAACAATAGTTAGGGCCGTAATTCTAAGCAATTAATTTGTAATTAATTAAAATATATAAACTAGATTAAGATTTGCCAACTTGTCGTTAGTCTCTAAGAGAGAAGATTCGATAAATAAAATACCGTAAAAAAAAATATATATATTTGTGGTACTAGGCTTTTGGAATTGATTTAGAGAAACGATGTTGATGTGGACTGTATTCGAAATAATAGTTGAAGTGGACAGTATTTTGGAAATATTTATGTAAAACAAGAGAGAATGCTATAGTCGGGTGCCCCGACTATCAGATACGCGTTACTCAGCTTAAGGGAGTGCATAACTTGTTAACGAATGGTCCGATTTGAAAAATTTCTTCTACATTGCGATAGGTATTGATAAACACAATAGAGCTCCACTTAATTTTCCGATATCTTTAAAGGTGTGCGCGCCAGACACAGACACACACACACATAAAATCGTTTAAGGCGATTGTGGGCGTTAGAGGGGGCGTGGCGCTCGTCTGAAATAAATTTGCGCTGCGTAGGAAGCCCAAGAATTTGTGTTGTTAATCCCAGATTTCTAGCTTTTATAGTTTCCGAGATCTCAGCGTTCATACGGACGGACAGACAGACAGACGGACATGGCTAGATCGACTCGGCTAGTGGTCCTGATCAAGAATATATATACTTTATAGGGTCGGAAATGCTTCCTTCTAGCTGTTACATACTTTTGCACGAATACAATATACCCTTTTACTCTACGAATATCGGGTATAAATATATGCACGCAGCGGATCACTTTGATTTGGAAATGTTTACTGTGGCTGGATTATATATTTTTAACACACACTCGAAAAATATTAGGGCCTTGGAATTGATTTAGACACGCAGAGTACACACAAAAAAAAGCAGGTCACCGTAAAATCGATATGGTCATGTAAATTTCAGGTTATGCATACTCAAATCGTTTTTACCTTGAAATATTCATAAAATTGACCTTAGGTAATAACATTTAGCCGATTTCTCTCTCTCGGAGATTCTCTAACTTCGAAAAAGAGCGCAAGAAACAATATGGCGAACAAAATGACATGAGTGGAAGCGAGAAAGATGGATTCGAAATTCGAGCTGACGTACTTCAAGCATGTTTTCTCGCTTGCACTACTATAGTTGGTATGTAAGTAAAGTGTATTCATACACAAACAAACATAAGTGCTTTTAAAACAAAAACGAAACAAGACGCATATGTATATGTACAATGTACATGCAAGCAAAACTATGTGTGTATGTGAGATGCGGCAATGCTAGGAAAATTGATATTACCGAAATATAGTTTTTATTTATTTACATATTTATTTATTTATTTAGTTCTTCTTCCTAACGCTACAAGTGTAATACTTATAATTTAATGCGCTAGTCACACAGGACAAGTTTATTTTGTGTCAATAATTTTCACTTAACTCTAATTCACAAATTTTAATTATACTTATATTACATCTAGGGTCGCTATGTTTATTTTACGTCATGTTAGCTGCTTGGAAATGAGAAGTTAATTTTGCCTTTAACTGCGCTGCACTACTAATATTTTGTATAAAGTTTGGTAGTTGGATCCATGACCTTCTTGCATAAATAAAAAATTGCCGGTCAGAAAGCAGGAATCTATGCCTTATTTAAATGATTGTTTTTGCTGTACGCGAATTGGAAAATCTAAGCGTTTCAAAGAGGTAGCTTGGTTCTTTTGTAATAATTATTTTATGTAGGTATACTAACACTCTCATTTTCATCCAGTCTGCCGAGTGCAGTTTAAATATTTTGTAAGCAAATCCTGTGACGTGATCAAATCGATGCAGATTGAATACGAATCTCGCAATGCTATTATAGGCCACTTTAATTTTGTGCTGGCTAATTGAATCACTGTTTGCAAACACTTCAATCCCATAAAAAAGTGCTGGGATCAGACACGATTTGGCAAGCAACAAAAGTATGTTTGTGGGTAAATAATTTCTAACCTGGTAAATTGTTCTAAGTAGTCCATACGTTTTCCCTACAGATGCGTTAATGTGATCACTCCAGGTCAGCTTACTGTTAAAAACAAAGCCCAAGTTAGTGGCTTTTTCAACGTATTCAATGGGTATGCTGTTTAAAACTAAAGGCTGGATGGAGTTAATGCTAATTTTCTTTTTGTAAATTATGAGGCACTTGGATTTCGCCGGATTAAGGCCTAACCCGTTATCTTTTGCCCAGTTGCTTATTTGGACCAGTTCACTATTACATATATCTACACACTCATCTATTCTATGTAGGGGACGACTCACATACATCTGGACATCGTCTGCGTACATATGGACATTACAATTTGATAACGCGGAAGGAAGATCATTCACATAAAGAGTAAACAGCAACGGACCAAGAACAGAACCTTGAGGCACGCCACGTTTTAGAGATACAAAAGAAGACGAGACATTTGAAATTACAACAGACTGACGACGATTTAGTAGATATGAAGACATAAGTTTAACGGCAGTTTTTGAAAATCTGAACTGATTTTGGAATTTTGCACAAAGAACATCATGATTAACAGTGTCAAAGGCTTTACTATAGTCAAGGAGTACGAGGAAGGTCACATAGGATTTGTCAGCATAGTCACGTATATCATTTGAAATTTTTATGATTGCTGAAATGCAACTACGATTTTTCCGGAACCCGGATTGCATATGGTTTAGTAAATCATTATCTTGCACAAACAAATTAATTTGGGCTGCCATTATGTTTTCGAAGGCCTTGGACAAATAGGGAAGGATTGGGATGTGCCTGTATTCATTGTTTGCCTTTCGGACAGGGACTATTTTGGCGATTTTCCAACTGTCTGGAAATGTAGATGTTGTTACGGCAGTATTAAAAATGTGTGTTATGTGTTGTATGATTTTGGGAAGCAATAATTTAAAAAATTTAGGGTTGATATCGTCCAGTCCAACTGCATCTGATTTGATTTTAAGGATGTTGAAAAGCACTTCACATTGATTGACACACACAAATCTAAACCTATTATCACAGACATTTTCAGGTACTGATCTCAGGTACATATTGTTATTGCAGATTTCAGGTAAATTGCATTCCGACAGTTTTAGGTTCAGTTCCTCTAGGTCAACATCCTGAACTGGTGTTGCTTTTTGTTTGCCTATTCCTAATGATTTAATATTTCTCCATGTTTGACTTGTAGATGTTGATTTTTTAAATCTACGGCTACAAAAGCTTATCTTCGCGGATTTAATTAATTTAGTCACTGTCTGTCTTAATAACTTAAAGCGGCCGTAATGTTGTGGAGTCCTGTCCTTTTCCACTTTTGATACGCGTCATTTCGCGCTTTTATTGCCATCTTAATCTCATTATTAAACCACAGCTTAGCTGAGTGTTTTATCACTTTGCTTTTGACTGGAACAAATAAATCATATAGGTAGCTTATGTTACTTTGTAGCTCTGTGAGCTGCTGGTCTACCGTTGGGGATATGAAAATGTTATTTCAGTTACAAATGGCCAGTTCGGCCATAAGCAGGTCATAGTCAATATTCTTAGTCTCTAAATACTATTGATTCGCCAGTGTGTTGCATGTCAAAGTTGTAGGTCAGATATATGAGTTTATGTTTTGAGAACGATGGGACGATAAGTTAATCATATACATATACTTTTGCAAGGTCATTAACAAAAAAACATCTAATAAAGAACTGCATGTTTTGGTGAAATGTGTTGGAAACACAGAGTTTACTAGCTTCATACCTAATGATTCCATTTCGCTTTTAAGATGTGTTTCCCGCAACATGTTACTATTAAGATCTCCAGCTAATAAAATGTCTGCATAACTTAAAGATATATCTGTTAACGATTTAATAAGGTCACTATAGTTAAGGTTGCAACGTGGGCGGTAAATGCATCCGATAAGAATTTTCTTTGGTGTGTACTTACTAGTAATTTTAAGAAACAAGTACTCTATTGGGCTACTATCGGGATGCGTACATATAAACTTGCACTTTAATTGTTTACAATCATATATTGCTACGCCCCCCCCCCCCCCCCCCCCCCCCCACGTGACTGGAACGATTCGCACTATAGACTTTATAACACTCACATGAAATTAACGTATCCAAGATATCTTTGGCAAACCACGTTTCAGATACACATATAATATCTACACCAAAATTCACAAATATATATCTGAACTCTTCAATTTTTCTCGGCAGACTTTGAGCGTTTAAATGACAAACTTTAAGGCCAGATCTCTGTTTGGTGAGGATGCGCAAAAATATATGGCTATTTGAGACTTCCAAATTGTCTTCCATTTTAAATGTTTAAGCAAAATTGTCAGTTGCGCACGCATTATGTATAAAATAAAACATTGATAAGAAGCTGCAAAGAACATAAAGTAAACAAAGCGACCTACATTAATTTTAAATCTAAGAAATACAAAGACTATGATCAAAAATTTAACATAAAAAATCCAAGTCGACAACTTGCTGCTTCAGCTCATCTACCAGGCCACTAGGAGGGCCATTTTCTGCCAGTTGGCCAGCCAATTCAGTGACCCGCTGTTGTAGCTCGTCTACTTCTTTTTACCTCATTCTCCATTTGAGTGACACGTTGAGTGAGGCTATGGATCTCGGTTGCCATCGCCTGGAACTTCTCCTGGCGGTTGCTAAGGACGCGGGCTTCACTTTCACGCAGCTCGCTGGAAAGAATCTCCTTCTGCTCATCAATCCTCGTATTGATGAGTTGAAGCATCTGTGTTGAGGATTCATTAGGTCGCCGGCTCCCTTTCAAATCCGGGTTGGTTTTTTCCCGCAGGCGCTTAGCAGCTGACATTTTGCTGTTGAGTGCGTTTTTTTTTTTTTTTTTTGAGTGCGTTTTTGGTGTTTTGTTATGTTGAGTGATTTTGTTTTGTTTCGGTTTCGCAATAATTGCTTTGTGTTCCAAAGAGCTCCAATTTTCACGACTTTCACCTTCACCTATTTCTTTGTCATCGTTTCATATCGATTTTTTTTTGGGTGTAGTAGAAGTGGACGGTATTACACTATTTGTGAAAATTATATAGACAGAGCTGGAACACAGCCATAAGATATTGAACTTTGGGACGGAGTTACTGGAGCTTGAGACGTTTGGGAGGAGCCCTGTTGGATTTCGATTTGCTCGAGGATCTGAGCGGCGAACTTTTCGTATACATCGTACGTTTCGTTGTATTTTGCCTTGATTTTGTATCTGCGGCGCACTCCCCTGCAGCCACAATGCATTCCGAGCATGTGTCGTATGCCTCCTTTACCTTTTGCCATAAGGAACTGACGTGCTCCTTACGGATTTTGCAGGCGGATAAGGTTGGTGCGGATGCACCAGGAACATTTATGATAGCCTCAAAATGGCTCAGCGTGTCAGCTGTGACAATAAATTTATTTAGAGCGTATCTTGCTTGAGAAGCCATTACGAAAAACGAATTTTAAATTTATTGCGAAATCGTTTACACGGAAATTATTGTGAGTTGGAGTTTAGGAACCAATTGAAAGACCGTAGGGATATGCGGTCACACTGGATTGTGTGGAAATTTTTATATATATTTTTTCGAAATAATTTTGAAAATAAATATATAAGTGTATGCACAAAATAAATAATTATTAAATTATGCAAACGGAAAATATGGTCACACTGGTGCACGGATGGGGAAAAAAATTAATTGTTTAACAATATTAAAATTCGGATTTATGGGATTTTTTGTTTTAAATTATTGTAATCACTTGTCCCACTAACAGCTAACAGCTGCATATTGGAAGTCACCGATTGCGGGAGTTTTGGAGACTTATTGCGAATAGCGGAATAGCTTTGAAATGCAAAATATGTTTGCGGGATTTTATTAAAACAATTAGCTCTAAAAAGGTATGTAGATGAAGTGGACTGTATTTTGGAATATTTATTGAAAAATATATGCACGCAGCAGGAATCACAAAAGCTGCCAATTTTGGCGAATCACTTTGATTTGCAAATAGTCACTGTGGCTGGATTATATATCTTTAACACACACTCGGAGAAATTTAGTTTATAGACCACGAATATCTATTAGGGTCTTGGAATTGATTTAAACACGCAGAGTAGTAGACTGTATTAGACTATTCAAGTAAAAATATATACACGCAGCTGAACACAGTAAAATATGTCGAGTGCAATTTTTGCAAAACAATTTAAAAAATCGGAAACTTTTACTGTGGCTGGGTAATATTTTAACATTTTTACATATATTTTTCGGAATTTATATTTGTTTTTTAAATAAATTGGCACTGCGGAATTGAAAATGTGGGCTCGGAATAATTTCGAGTGTACGAAATTTAGTCACAAAGGAATTGCGATATTTTGGAATATATATGTATATTAAATGCCGTTGCATCGGTTATATTCGTTTTTATATTTAGACAAGAAATCATAAAACAAGTTGAACGAAATGGGGTTTGAACAACTGGCTGTATGCCCGGCAAATAATAATAATAGGTTTAACTTATCTGCAGCGATTCAAGACACCGTAGGTGATGGAAATAATCTTCGGAAAAAAACCAGTATTGGAAGTCCAAAGATCCGGTAGAAGGACCAAATGGTGGGGCGGGGGTGGCTTGATTCTAGATGTTGTTGAGTCCCAGGGAAAGCGGATGCAAATCCGCGCAGAAACTGTAGTCGAAAACACGGAAGAACTTTTCGGGTTATTACGCGACGTGCGTGTGTTTATTAGAGCACTTGTAATACGAACTGATTACAATAATCTTAACTTATAATCTCCAGAGCGGAGCGGAGACTTCCGGGAGAGTTGGAGAGGGAGACCGAAGGGCAGTGCGAGCGTGCGAGATGTGGACATCTGGAGAAAACTGATGCTCGACACTGCCAACAGAAATTAAACGCCCATTTAGCATGAACACCCCTAAAAATCAAAATGTATGGTTATTTACAAGAAAAACAAGAGAGAACGCTATAGTCGGGTGCCCCGACTATCAGATACCCGTTACTCAGCTAAGGGAGTGCGAGGGAGATAGATATATAAAATCTTTGATCAGGCATAACTTTTTAACGAATGGTCCGATTTGAAAAATTTCTTCTACATTTCGATAGGTATTGATAGTCACAATAAAACTGCATTTTTAGTTTTCCAAAATCTTTAATGGTGTGGGCGCCAGACACCTTTCAAAAAATGGTGTAGGGCGATTGAGGGCGTTAGAGGGGGCGTGGCACCATTTTGAAATAAACTTGCGCTGCGTAGGAACTCCAAGAATATGCATGCAAAATGCCAATCCTCTAGCTTTTATAGTTTCCGAGATCTCAGCGTTCATACGGACGGACAGACGGACAGACGGACATGGCTAGTTCGACTCGGCTAGTGATCCTGATCAAGAATATATATACTTTATAGGGTCGGAAAAGCTTCCTTCTCCCTGTTACATACTTTTGCACGAATACAATATACCCTTTTACTCTACGAGTAACGGGTATAAATATAAAACTGAAAATTTACAACCAGTCCTTATTGATAATACAACACTATCCTATGTTGACCACGGAGTTAAGGGGGGAGATACATTTAAAACTGTAATCATGTTTTTCGTGATTTTTTAAACTAATAAGGTATTTTGTAACTTGGCATGTTGAATACTTTGTTCTTATAATTTTAACCAATTTGTATTTTTTTTATCTTTCAAAATGGCGGCCGTGAGAATTTTTTTGTTAGGCTTTTTCAACGTATTCAATGGGTATGCTGTGTAAAACTAAGGGCTGGATGGAGTTAATGCTAATTTTCTTTTTGTAAATTATGAGGCACTTGGATTTCGCCGGATTAAGGCCTAACCCGTTATCTTTTGCCCAGTTGCTTATTTGGACCAGTTCACTATTACATATATCTACACACTCATCTATTCTATGTAGGGGACGACTCACATACATCTGGACATCGTCTGCGTACATATGGACATTACAATTTGATAACGCGGAAGGAAGATCATTCACATAAAGAGTAAACAGCAACGGACCAAGAACAGAACCTTGAGGCACGCCACGTTTTAGAGATACAAAAGAAGACGAGACATTTGAAATTACAACAGACTGACGACGATTTAGTAGATATGAAGACATAAGTTTAACGGCAGTTTTTGAAAATCTGAACTGATTTTGGAATTTTGCACATAGAACATCATGATTAACAGTGTCAAAGGCTTTTATGATTTTTATGATTGCTGAAGTGCAACTACGATTTTTCCGGAACCCGGATTGCATATGGTTTAGTAAATCATTATCTTGCACAAACAAATTAATTTGGGCTGCCATTATGTTTTCGAAGGCCTTGGACAAATAGGGAAGGATTGGGATGTGCCTGTATTCATTGTTTGCCTTTCGGACAGGGACTATTTTGGCGATTTTCCAACTGTCTGGAAATGTAGATGTTGTTACGGCAGTATTAAAAATGTGTGTTATGTGTTGTATGATTTTGGGAAGCAATAATTAAAAAAATTTAGGGTTAATATCGTCCAGTCCAACTGCATCTGATTTGATTTTAAGGATGTTGAAAAGCACTTCACATTGATTGACACACACAAATCTAAACCTATTATCACAGACATTTTCAGGTACTGATCTCAGGTACATATTGTTATTGCAGATTTCAGGTAAATCGCATTCCGACAGTTTTAGGTTCAGTTCCTCTAGGTCAACATCCTGAACTGGTGTTGCTTTTTGTTTGCCTATTCCTAATGATTTAATATTTCTCCATGTTTGACTTGTAGATGTTGATTTTTTAAATCTACGGCTACAAAAGCTTATCTTCGCGGATTCAATTAATTTAGTCACTGTCTGTCTTAATAACTTAAAGCGGCCGTAATGTTGTGGAGTCCTGTCCTTTTCCACTTTTGATACGCGTCATTTCGCGCTTTTATTGCCATCTTAATCTCATTATTAAACCACAGCTTAGCTGAGTGTTTTATCACTTTGCTTTTGACTGGAACAAATAAATCATATAGGTAGCTTATGTTACTTTGTAGCTCTGTGAGCTGCTGGTCTACCGTTGGGGATATGAAAATGTTATTTCAGTTACAAATGGCCAGTTCGGCCATAAGCAGGTCATAGTCAATATTCTTAGTCTCTAAATACTATTGATTCGCCAGTGTGTTGCATGTCAAAGTTGTAGGTCAGATATATGAGTTTATGTTTTGAGAACGATGGGACGATAAGTTAATCATATACATATACTTTTGCAAGGTCATTAACAAAAAAACATCTAATAAAGAACTGCATGTTTTGGTGAAATGTGTTGGAAACACAGAGTTTACTAGCTTCATACCTAATGATTCCATTTCGCTTTTAAGATGTGTTTCCCGCAACATGTTACTATTAAGATCTCCAGCTAATAAAATGTCTGCATAACTTAAAGATATATCTGTTAACGATTTAATAAGGTCACTATAGTTAAGGTTGCAACGTGGGCGGTAAATGCATCCGATAAGAATTTTCTTTGGTGTGTACTTACTAGTAATTTTAAGAAACAAGTACTCTATTGGGCTACTATCGGGATGCGTACATATAAACTTGCACTTTAATTGTTTACAATCATATATTGCTACGCCCCCCCCCCCCCCCCCCCCCCCCACGTGACTGGAACGATTCGCACTATAGACTTTATAACACTCACATGAAATTAACGTATCCAAGATATCTTTGGCAAACCACGTTTCAGATACACATATAATATCTACACCAAAATTCACAAATATATATCTGAACTCTTCAATTTTTCTCGGCAGACTTTGAGCGTTTAAATGACAAACTTTAAGGCCAGATCTCTGTTTGGTGAGGATGCGCAAAAATATATGGCTATTTGAGACTTCCAAATTGTCTTCCATTTTAAATGTTTAAGCAAAATTGTCAGTTGCGCACGCATTATGTATAAAATAAAACATTGATAAGAAGCTGCAAAGAACATAAAGTAAACAAAGCGACCTACATTAATTTTAAATCTAAGAAATACAAAGACTATGATCAAAAATTTAACATAAAAAATCCAAGTCGACAACTTGCTGCTTCAGCTCATCTACCAGGCCACTAGGAGGGCCATTTTCTGCCAGTTGGCCAGCCAATTCAGTGACCCGCTGTTGTAGCTCGTCTACTTCTTTTTACCTCATTCTCCATTTGAGTGACACGTTGAGTGAGGCTATGGATCTCGGTTGCCATCGCCTGGAACTTCTCCTGGCGGTTGCTAAGGACGCGGGCTTCACTTTCACGCAGCTCGCTGGAAAGAATCTCCTTCTGCTCATCAATCCTCGCATTGATGAGTTGAAGCATCTGTGTTGAGGATTCATTAGGTCGCCGGCTCCCTTTCAAATCCGGGTTGGTTTTTTCCCGCAGGCGCTTAGCAGCTGACATTTTGCTGTTGAGTGCGTTTTTTTTTTTTTTTTTTTTGAGTGCGTTTTTGGTGTTTTGTTATGTTGAGTGATTTTGTTTTGTTTCGGTTTCGCAATAATTGCTTTGTGTTCCAAAGAGCTCCAATTTTCACGACTTTCACCTTCACCTATTTCTTTGTCATCGTTTCATATCGATTTTTTTTTGGGTGTAGTAGAAGTGGACGGTATTACACTATTTGTGAAAATTATATAGACAGAGCTGGAACACAGCCATAAGATATTGAACTTTGGGACGGAGTTACTGGAGCTTGAGACGTTTGGGAGGAGCCCTGTTGGATTTCGATTTGCTCGAGGATCTGAGCGGCGAACTTTTCGTATACATCGTACGTTTCGTTGTATTTTGCCTTGATTTTGTATCTGCGGCGCACTCCCCTGCAGCCACAATGCATTCCGAGCATGTGTCGTATGCCTCCTTTACCTTTTGCCATAAGGAACTGACGTGCTCCTTACGGATTTTGCAGGCGGATAAGGTTGGTGCGGATGCACCAGGAACATTTATGATAGCCTCAAAATGGCTCAGCGTGTCAGCTGTGACAATAAATTTATTTAGAGCGTATCTTGCTTGAGAAGCCATTACGAAAAACGAATTTTAAATTTATTGCGAAATCGTTTACACGGAAATTATTGTGAGTTGGAGTTTAGGAACCAATTGAAAGACCGTAGGGATATGCGGTCACACTGGATTGTGTGGAAATTTTTATATATATTTTTTCGAAATAATTTTGAAAATAAATATATAAGTGTATGCACAAAATAAATAATTATTAAATTATGCAAACGGAAAATATGGTCACACTGGTGCACGGATGGGGAAAAAAATTAATTGTTTAACAATATTAAAATTCGGATTTATGGGATTTTTTGTTTTAAATTATTGTAATCACTTGTCCCACTAACAGCTAACAGCTGCATATTGGAAGTCACCGATTGCGGGAGTTTTGGAGACTTATTGCGAATAGCGGAATAGCTTTGAAATGCAAAATATGTTTGCGGGATTTTATTAAAACAATTAGCTCTAAAAAGGTATGTAGATGAAGTGGACTGTATTTTGGAATATTTATTGAAAAATATATGCACGCAGCAGGAATCACAAAAGCTGCCAATTTTGGCGAATCACTTTGATTTGCAAATAGTCACTGTGGCTGGATTATATATCTTTAACACACACTCGGAGAAATTTAGTTTATAGACCACGAATATCTATTAGGGTCTTGGAATTGATTTAAACACGCAGAGTAGTAGACTGTATTAGACTATTCAAGTAAAAATATATACACGCAGCTGAACACAGTAAAAAATGTCGAGTGCAATTTTTGCAAAACAATTTAAAAAATCGGAAACTTTTACTGTGGCTGGGTAATATTTTAACATTTTTACATATATTTTTCGGAATTTATATTTGTTTTTTAAATAAATTGGCACTGCGGAATTGAAAATGTGGGCTCGGAATAATTTCGAGTGTACGAAATTTAGTCACAAAGGAATTGCGATATTTTGGAATATATATGTATATTAAATGCCGTTGCATCGGTTATATTCGTTTTTATATTTAGACAAGAAATCATAAAACAAGTTGAACGAAATGGGGTTTGAACAACTGGCTGTATGCCCGGCAAATAATAATAATAGGTTTAACTTATCTGCAGCGATTCAAGACACCGTAGGTGATGGAAATAATCTTCGGAAAAAAACCAGTATTGGAAGTCCAAAGATCCGGTAGAAGGACCAAATGGTGGGGCGGGGGTGGCTTGATTCTAGATGTTGTTGAGTCCCAGGGAAAGCGGATGCAAATCCGCGCAGAAACTGTAGTCGAAAACACGGAAGAACTTTTCGGGTTATTACGCGACGTGCGTGTGTTTATTAGAGCACTTGTAATACGAACTGATTACAATAATCTTAACTTATAATCTCCAGAGCGGAGCGGAGACTTCCGGGAGAGTTGGAGAGGGAGACCGAAGGGCAGTGCGAGCGTGCGAGATGTGGACATCTGGAGAAAACTGATGCTCGACACTGCCAACAGAAATTAAACGCCCATTTAGCATGAACACCCCTAAAAATCAAAATGTATGGTTATTTACAAGAAAAACAAGAGAGAACGCTATAGTCGGGTGCCCCGACTATCAGATACCCGTTACTCAGCTAAGGGAGTGCGAGGGAGATAGATATATAAAATCTTTGATCAGGCATAACTTTTTAACGAATGGTCCGATTTGAAAAATTTCTTCTACATTTCGATAGGTATTGATAGTCACAATAAAACTGCATTTTTAGTTTTCCAAAATCTTTAATGGTGTGGGCGCCAGACACCTTTCAAAAAATGGTGTAGGGCGATTGAGGGCGTTAGAGGGGGCGTGGCACCATTTTGAAATAAACTTGCGCTGCGTAGGAACTCCAAGAATATGCATGCAAAATGCCAATCCTCTAGCTTTTATAGTTTCCGAGATCTCAGCGTTCATACGGACGGACAGACGGACAGACGGACATGGCTAGTTCGACTCGGCTAGTGATCCTGATCAAGAATATATATACTTTATAGGGTCGGAAAAGCTTCCTTCTCCCTGTTACATACTTTTGCACGAATACAATATACCCTTTTACTCTACGAGTAACGGGTATAAATATAAAACTGAAAATTTACAACCAGTCCTTATTGATAATACAACACTATCCTATGTTGACCACGGAGTTAAGGGGGGAGATACATTTAAAACTGTAATCATGTTTTTCGTGATTTTTTAAACTAATAAGGTATTTTGTAACTTGGCATGTTGAATACTTTGTTCTTATAATTTTAACCAATTTGTATTTTTTTTTATCTTTCAAAATGGCGGCCGTGAGAATTTTTTTGTTAGGCTTTTTCAACGTATTCAATGGGTATGCTGTGTAAAACTAAGGGCTGGATGGAGTTAATGCTAATTTTCTTTTTGTAAATTATGAGGCACTTGGATTTCGCCGGATTAAGGCCTAACCCGTTATCTTTTGCCCAGTTGCTTATTTGGACCAGTTCACTATTACATATATCTACACACTCATCTATTCTATGTAGGGGACGACTCACATACATCTGGACATCGTCTGCGTACATATGGACATTACAATTTGATAACGCGGAAGGAAGATCATTCACATAAAGAGTAAACAGCAACGGACCAAGAACAGAACCTTGAGGCACGCCACGTTTTAGAGATACAAAAGAAGACGAGACATTTGAAATTACAACAGACTGACGACGATTTAGTAGATATGAAGACATAAGTTTAACGGCAGTTTTTGAAAATCTGAACTGATTTTGGAATTTTGCACATAGAACATCATGATTAACAGTGTCAAAGGCTTTTATGATTTTTATGATTGCTGAAGTGCAACTACGATTTTTCCGGAACCCGGATTGCATATGGTTTAGTAAATCATTATCTTGCACAAACAAATTAATTTGGGCTGCCATTATGTTTTCGAAGGCCTTGGACAAATAGGGAAGGATTGGGATGTGCCTGTATTCATTGTTTGCCTTTCGGACAGGGACTATTTTGGCGATTTTCCAACTGTCTGGAAATGTAGATGTTGTTACGGCAGTATTAAAAATGTGTGTTATGTGTTGTATGATTTTGGGAAGCAATAATTTAAAAAATTTAGGGTTAATATCGTCCAGTCCAACTGCATCTGATTTGATTTTAAGGATGTTGAAAAGCACTTCACATTGATTGACACACACAAATCTAAACCTATTATCACAGACATTTTCAGGTACTGATCTCAGGTACATATTGTTATTGCAGATTTCAGGTAAATCGCATTCCGACAGTTTTAGGTTCAGTTCCTCTAGGTCAACATCCTGAACTGGTGTTGCTTTTTGTTTGCCTATTCCTAATGATTTAATATTTCTCCATGTTTGACTTGTAGATGTTGATTTTTTAAATCTACGGCTACAAAAGCTTATCTTCGCGGATTCAATTAATTTAGTCACTGTCTGTCTTAATAACTTAAAGCGGCCGTAATGTTGTGGAGTCCTGTCCTTTTCCACTTTTGATACGCGTCATTTCGCGCTTTTATTGCCATCTTAATCTCATTATTAAACCACAGCTTAGCTGAGTGTTTTATCACTTTGCTTTTGACTGGAACAAATAAATCATATAGGTAGCTTATGTTACTTTGTAGCTCTGTGAGCTGCTGGTCTACCGTTGGGGATATGAAAATGTTATTTCAGTTGCAAATGGCCAGTTCGGCCATAAGCAGGTCATAGTCAATATTCTTAAAGTCTCTAAATACTATTGATTCGCCAGTGTGTTGCATGTCAAAGTTGTAGGTCAGATATATGAGTTTATGTTTTGAGAACGATGGGACGATAAGTTGATCATATACATATACTTTTGCAAGGTCATTAACAAAAAAACATCTAATAAAGAACTGCATGTTTTGGTGAAATGAGTTGGAAACACAGAGTTTACTAGCTTCATACCTAATGATTCCATTTCGCTTTTAAGATGTGTTTCCCGCAACATGTTACTATTAAGATCTCCAGCTAATAAAATGTCTGCATAACTTAAAGATATATCTGTTAACGATTTAATAAGGTCACTATAGTTAAGGTTGCAACGTGGGCGGTAAATGCATCCGATAAGAATTTTCTTTGGTGTGTACTTACTAGTAATTTTAAGAAACAAGTACTCTATTGGGCTACTATCGGGATGCTTACATATAAACTTGCACTTTAATTGTTTACAAACATATATTGCTACGCCACACCCCCCCCCCCCCCACGTGACTGGAACGATTCGCACTATAGACTTTATAACACTCACATGAAATTAACGTATCCAAGATATCTTTGGCAAACCACGTTTCAGATACACATATAATATCTACACCAAAATTCACAAATATATATCTGAACTCTTCAATTTTTCTCGGCAGACTTTGAGCGTTTAAATGACAAACTTTAAGGCCAGATCTCTGTTTGGTGAGGATGCGCAAAAATATATGCCTATTTGAGACTTCCAAATTGTCTTCCATTTTAAATGTTTAAGCAAAATTGTCAGTTGCGCACGCATTATGTATAAAATAAAACATTGATAAGAAGCTGCAAAGAACATAAAGTAAACGTCGCTACATTAATTTTAAATCTAAGAAATACAAAGACTATGATCAAAAATTTAACATAAAAAATCCAAGTCGACAACTTGCTGCTTCAGCTCATCTACCAGGCCACTAGGAGGGCCATTTTCTGCCAGTTGGCCAGCCAATTCAGTGACCCGCTGTTGTAGCTCGTCTACTTCTTTTTACCTCATTCTCCATTTGAGTGACACGTTGAGTGAGGCTATGGATCTCGGTTGCCATCGCCTGGAACTTCTCCTGGCGGTTGCTAAGGACGCGGGCTTCACTTTCACGCAGCTCGCTGGAAAGAATCTCCTTCTGCTCATCAATCCTCGCATTGATGAGTTGAAGCATCTGTGTTGAGGATTCATTAGGTCGCCGGCTCGCTTTCAAATCCGGGTTGGTTTTTTCCCGCAGGCGCTTAGCAGCTGACATTTTGCTGTTGAGTGCGTTTTTTTTTTTTTTTTTGAGTGCGTTTTTGGTGTTTTGTTATGTTGAGTGATTTTGTTTTGTTTCGGTTTCGCAATAATTGCTTTGTGCTCCAAAGAGCTCAAAATTTCACGACTTTCACCTTCACCTATTTCTTTGTCATCGTTTCATATCGATTTTTTTTTGGGTGTAGTAGAAGTGGACGGTATTACACTATTTATGAAAATTATATAGACAGAGCTGGAACACAGCCATAAGATATTGAACTTTGGGACGGAGTTACTGGAGCTTGAGACGTTTGGGAGGAGCCCTGTTGGATTTCGATTTGCTCGAGGATCTGAGCGGCGAACTTTTCGTATACATCGTACGTTTCGTTGTATTTTGCCTTGATTTTGTATCTGCGGCGCACTCCCCTGCAGCCACAATGCATTCCGAGCATGTGTCGTATGCCTCCTTTACCTTTTGCCATAAGGAACTGACGTGCTCCTTACGGATTTTGCAGGCGGATAAGGTTGGTGCGGATGCACCAGGAACATTTATGATAGCCTCAAAATGGCTCAGCGTGTCAGCTGTGACAATAAATTTATTTAGAGCGTATCTTGCTTGAGAAGCCATTACGAAAAACGAATTTTAAATTTATTGCGAAATCGTTTACACGGAAATTATTGTGAGTTGGAGTTTAGGAACCAATTGAAAGACCGTAGGGATATGCGGTCACACTGGATTGTGTGGAAATTTTTATATATATTTTTTCGAAATAATTTTGAAAATAAATATATAAGTGTATGCACAAAATAAATAATTATTAAATTATGCAAACGGAAAATATGGTCACACTGGTGCACGGATGGGGAAAAAAATTAATTGTTTAACAATATTAAAATTCGGATTTATGGGATTTTTTGTTTTAAATTATTGTAATCACTTGTCCCACTAACAGCTAACAGCTGCATATTGGAAGTCACCGATTGCGGGAGTTTTGGAGACTTATTGCGAATAGCGGAATAGCTTTGAAATGCAAAATATGTTTGCGGGATTTTATTAAAACAATTAGCTCTAAAAAGGTATGTAGATGAAGTGGACTGTATTTTGGAATATTTATTGAAAAATATATGCACGCAGCAGGAATCACAAAAGCTGCCAATTTTGGCGAATCACTTTGATTTGCAAATAGTCACTGTGGCTGGATTATATATCTTTAACACACACTCGGAGAAATTTAGTTTATAGACCACGAATATCTATTAGGGTCTTGGAATTGATTTAAACACGCAGAGTAGTAGACTGTATTAGACTATTCAAGTAAAAATATATACACGCAGCTGAACACAGTAAAAAATGTCGAGTGCAATTTTTGCAAAACAATTTAAAAAATCGGAAACTTTTACTGTGGCTGGGTAATATTTTAACATTTTTACATATATTTTTCGGAATTTATATTTGTTTTTTAAATAAATTGGCACTGCGGAATTGAAAATGTGGGCTCGGAATAATTTCGAGTGTAAGAAATTTAGTCACAAAGGAATTGCGATATTTTGGAATATATATGTATATTAAATGCCGTTGCATCGGTTATATTCGTTTTTATATTTAGACAAGAAATCATAAAACAAGTTGAACGAAATGGGGTTTGAACAACTGGCTGTATGCCCGGCAAATAATAATAATAGGTTTAACTTATCTGCAGCGATTCAAGACACCGTAGGTGATGGAAATAATCTTCGGAAAAAAACCAGTATTGGAAGTCCAAAGATCCGGTAGAAGGACCAAATGGTGGGGCGGGGGTGGCTTGATTCTAGATGTTGTTGAGTCCCAGGGAAAGCGGATGCAAACCGCGCAGAAACTGTAGTCGAAAACACGGAAGAACTTTTCGGGTTATTACGCGACGTGCGTGTGTTTATTAGAGCACTTGTAATACGAACTGATTACAATAATCTTAACTTATAATCTCCAGAGCGGAGCGGAGACTTCCGGGAGAGTTGGAGAGGGAGACCGAAGGGCAGTGCGAGCGTGCGAGATTTGGACATCTGGAGAAAACTGATGCTCGACACTGCCAACAGAAATTAAACGCCCATTTAGCATGAACACCCCTAAAAATCAAAATGTATGGTTATTTACAAGAAAAAATATAAAACTGAAAATTTACAACCAGTCCTTATTGATAAAACAACACTATCCTATGTTGACCACGGAGTTAAGGGGGGAGATACATTTAAAACTGTAATCATGTTTTTCGTGATTTTTTAAACTAATAAGGTATTTTGTAACTTGGCATGTTGAATACTTTGTTCTTATAATTTTAACCAATTTGTATTTTTTTTTATCTTTCAAAATGGCGGCCGTGAGAATTTTTTTGTTAGGCCTTAAAAAAAAAAAAAAATTCTTTCTGTAAAAGCAGCATGATGATCGAAGCATTAATTTTTGAGATACACGATCCGCAGCTGAGAAAAACATGGTTCCGAGAAAAACGCATTTAAAGTTATATAATATATCTACTGCACTAGGATGTGGGTGCCGTCAACTTGGTATAAGTTTCAAAATAGTTCAAATTTCTTCGTGAAACTTTCATGACACATTCTTAAAGAGTTATTCTAACAATTTAAGAATTGATTTTTTATTTTGTCTATATGTAAATCTCCCCTTAACCTTGGGTCCATTTTCAATAGCACATTAACCTGGAACGCCCACATAAATAGAGCAGTAGGGAAAACGTACGGACTGTAAAGACAACTTAACGTAAGTCAGCAATATCTTTCGTTCGAAATCCGATTATTGCAAAGACCTATCTGACTCCATCTCTACAGCATGGCGTTAAAGTTTTTGGAAGCTGGGATGCAGCCAGTTTTAGGAAAATGAATGTAGCATTCAACAATATTGAACGATATTTATTTAACTTGAAGTCGCGGGACCATATTTCTGAATACGCAAAAAAATATATATTTTGGATTTAAAATCTGTCATCGATCGAATTTTCCCCAAAACGCTACACGATTTGTAGGTTAAGTTTTATATTTACTATTATAATTTTTCAGATCACTATGGGAATGGGGAGTGAATCCTATATACAGCAGGGGCAAGCACTCATGCAATGATAAACATTTTAAGTAACAAACAAACGGGTCTTAAAGTATGTCACATCAATGCCCAAAGCTTGACAAAGATAACACTGTGTTCCAAAATCTAAATTTTTTTTAAATTTACCTCGATGGATGCGATAAATTTAAATTCTTTACGAAATTCCAAACTAAACTGCGGTTTCCCAAAGATTCCCCGACGCAAGGATTCTTAGAAAAAGGACCCCTCCAAGTTCGAAAAAATCTTTCGAACCCCTTACTCAGAATAATTTTAAGGTTTTTATTTTAAGGGAGAAACAAATACAAGAAAACATGGTCTAACAAGAGAGAACGCACGCTGTAGTCGGGAGATGGACCACTTTGTACCGAATGGTCCGATTTGAAAAATTTCTTCTACATTTCAATAGGTATTGATAAACACAATAAAACTGCATTTTTACTTTTACGAAATTGTAATAGGTGTGGGCGTCAGACTTGCGCTGCGTAGGAAGCCAAAGAATATGTGTGGGTAATCCCAACATTCTAACTTTTATAGTTTCCGAGATCTCAGCGTTCATACGGACGGAAAGACGGACATGGCTATATCGACTCGGCTTGTGATCCTGATCAAGAATATACATACTTTATAGCAGGGGTGCTCAAAACTGCCTTACGGCAGTGCCCTTACCAACACAAACAAAAGAAAACACACGCACACATGTATCGACGCCGTTTTACTGCTACAAAATAAACATTGAGAGGAAAAAAAAAAGTTAAATTCAGAAAAATAATAATTTTGGTTATTTCATTTAAAAATTTACAGTTGATCTAGAAAAGTGTCAATATTTATATTTATTTTAGTTTTAGATAATTTTAACTTTGTGGGAAATTAAGCACTGTTTTTCACAATTAAAATTTATTGCGAAGTAATCACTTGCCAATGCATCACTCATTTTAACGACACGCCAAAGAAATCTAATGATGTGCACGCGTCGCTGGTCCACAATAAACTATAAAAGAAAGCTAGCTTCGGCCAGCCAAAGCTTATATACCCTTGCAGATCATTCCTATTCATTTACAAAAACATTAAATTTAAATTAATTTGCGTTTATGTTACAACAATCCAATTTTTATCTGCTTTCGTATTACTTTGGAATTCATTTTTTAATCCTTCCTATGGAAGCTATAAGCGTCCGAATTTTGTTAAATTTAATTCGAAATTTTAAAATGTTAAAGAAAAGCCATATCAGAGAGTCTTAAAAGAGTGTAAAAGAGAGTAATAAAAGTCAACAAAGATATAATTTTTTTCCTTTTAATTTCCATTTAATTTTCCGACCGTTCCTATGGCAGCTATATGTTATAGTCATCCGATTTTTTAGAAATTTTATACGAAATTCAGAAATATTCAAAAAATAGTATTCCCAAAAGTAGAAGGTTATATTTAATGAACACAAAAGCTAGAATTTGTTTACGTTTTTTTTTTGATCCTTCCTATGGGAGCTATAAGATATAGTTGACCGATCCGGTCGGTTCCGACATATATACTACCTGCAATAGAAAGAAGACTTTTGGGAAAGTTAAAGCCCGATAGCTTTAAAACTGAGAGACTAGTTTGCGTAGAAACGATGAGACGGACAGACGGACATGGCTAGATCGACTCGTCTAGTGATGCTGATCAAGAATATATATACTTTATGGGGTCGGAAACGTCTCCTTTACTGCGTTGGAAACTTCTGACTGAAATCATAATACCCTCTGCAAGGGTATAAAAACGTCAGTGCACAGCCGATAACAAGACAAAAACACTTTGCACTGTGAGTGAGAAGAAAAAAAAATTCAATCAAATTGTTGTTGGCTTGGCTCGCTCTTCTCTATTACGGACAGCGACCAGAGCTCGCAAATAACTGTCAACCGTTTTTTGTTTTGCGGTCTGCACTCTATCACAACCGAAAAATACGATGCTATTGTGCTCTCGCTCTGAAAAGAACTTTTCGTTTCGCTTTGTTTTGGTTTTCGGTCAACCGTTCTCAGTTGCGTCTTTCATGTTATGCTCACTCAACAACAACTTAGAGAGAGCGATCCATCTGAACGCTCGCTCATTGAGGGTCAGCAAAAGAGCGAAAAAACGAAAAACTCATCGTAAACGGTCTTTTGTCTTCAGTGACTTTTTATTAACGCTTAGAAACAACTTTAACATGTTTATTAGACTTAGACATTTAGGGCCGGTTTCTCGAGTGCCGGCTAACATTTATCGAACAGAAAAAGTGTCTGCTAAGCGATTTTGGCTTTCTCGAGCCAAAATGTGAGAGCTAACTTTGACAGGGACTTGGACTCCCTGCTAGGCGTTTTCGGCTCGATAGAATGACACCTGATTTCCCAAAGCCAACTAAGAAGAAGAAACGAAATCACAGCTTGAATTATACCCAAACAGCTGTTCAAATAATCAAAGCACGCCATTTTTTGCGCTTTACAGCACAATTCTGTGCGTTAACAGCACTCTGTAATTGCTTCTCGATCAGATAAATTAAAGGCGTCGAGAAAACCGATTTGCTTTTACGATAAGTTTATCTGGTGATTATATTTTTCGAACAGATAGCTATCAGGGACTTTAGCCGGCACTCGAGAAACCGGCCCTAAGACATAAGTAGACTGATAAGTAGGCAAGTAGACTGATCATTCGCATATACACTCATACAAATGCAAAGGACTTTTATTCTCTCCGCTCGTTGCAAAACGGTCAGCGAATGAGCAGAGCAAAAAGGAAACACGAAATTGGTTTTTGATTGAGCACAGACCGTTCGTTCAAGAGACACTGGTGAACGGTTCTTGTCTGACTTTTTGCGCAAGTGGTGCGCAAAAAACAGTTTTTTGGTGACTGCAAGAAACGGTCAACTGTTATTTGCGAGCTCTGACAGCGACACAAAGAGGAACCTGCGTGTGCCATAGCAAAGCATGGTATGTGCCGAAACAAAAACAAATGTGCCCGTGTGCCATAGGACTGAGCACCCCTGCTTTATAAGGTCGGAAACCCTTCCTTCTCCCTGTTATATACTTTTGCACGAATACTATATACTTTTTTACTCTACGAGTAACGGGCAAAACATAAAAACATACAGCTGCGGTCAAAATAGTAGTAGTGTTGCTGCCCTCTATTTTTAAAGGTTTGTTGTCGTAATTTATCTTCTCCTGGTAATATTTCAACGAGCTATTAAGTGTGCTTTAGGTGATCTTGTTCATTCCTATGTCGTCGGTAACATGGACGACGTAATGGTAGTAGCAGGTACTAAAGATGAAGCTTTAGAAAGACTTGAGATAGTTTTGCAAGCCCTTACCTGATTTGCCTTTAATGTCACAAAATTCTCATTTTTTAAATCCTGTGTTGAAAAATTGCGGTTTAACAAAATTCTCATTTCTTAAATACTGTGTTAAATATTTGGGATGTAGGACTCAGAGGATTATATTCAAAAACGCTGTTTCAAAAACGACCAACGTGACATCTGGTGTGCCTCAGGGTAGTCATTTGGGCCCTTTGCTGTTTACTTTGTTTATTAACGATCTTCCATCTATTATAAAACATTCTCCTGTTCTAATGTATGTTGTATGTTATAGTCAGATATTGATTGTTTTCAAGGATGGTTTGGCAGTGGCGTACGCTGGGGTGAGCGGACTTACCGGGGGTGGCCACCGGCAGTGCGCTCTAAAGTTAGTAACTGGCCAGGAAATAATCACTGTCTGTGCAAAACTACGGTTAATTGCTTACCAGGGAATGGCCACCGATAATGCAAAAATACGGTTAGTTGCTTACCAGGGAATGGCCACCGATAATGCAAATATATGGTTAATTGTTTACCAGGGAATGGCCACCGATAATGCAACAATATGGTTAATTGTTTACCAGGGAATGGCCACCGGTAATGCAAAACTACGGTTAGTTGTCGGTCGGGGCAATGAATACAAACACGGAAGAATTTCACTTTAGAATTAGTACACTGGGTTAATTTATTAAGCTTTGATTAGGTATCGCGGGTCTTCTGTGTCCCTAATACTGCCCGTTCTGAAGTTGAAAATACTTATTGGTGACGAGAGTCTTACCCGGAGCACACGTCTGTTCGCTGGCACGATCGGAAACACAAGAGACCCTTTCTCTCTCGCTCCGCGTGGTTCCTAACTCCTACCGATTGGTCTATTCGATCGGCGATTGTTCCATTCGATATGTGACAGGGGTCTGTGAACACTGTTCCATTGTTAGTTAACAGTGGTCACGACTAATCGATTGGTAATCGATGACCTTGCAGCTAGTGTGACCCTAGCTAACTATCGCCCTATCGCTTAATAAATAAGACAGAGTGTTGGGTTTTGAACTTAACTTATTTATCCTTCAGTGGACTTAAATCTTAGCTTAATTTATGTATATAGGAACACACATTTTTTCCGACAAAAACAATTTTAAAAACCTTTTTGTGGTTTTGGTTTAATTTTTTATATGCTTATAGCGGTGACACACTGCCGAAATTTGCAAATTCTGGAAAGTCCGATGTTCATTCCCCAGCGAGTGCAAGTGTGTTGAAATGCTAAAGGTTGAGTTATTTATATAAACAACTATGACCTTAAGTTCGCAAAAATCCTCCAATTTATGTTAGAATGTGTATTTAATGACGAGTGTAATAATTTTTCGTCACAAATGTTGATATCAAAACTTTTGTATATTGAAGGTGCGATCGTCACTAGTTTTTATTAATATATTTTATGATAAAAATTGTAATTTGAAAAATTTATTTTTATTTTCAAAATCCAGAAACACGTGTTTACTTATTTTCCGAATAGTACACGTAAAAAAAGTTTCAGGCAAATCAAAAATGTGACCCAAGAAACGGTGTTCGGGTTGTAAAAGAACCGTCCATATACATATTAAAAGTGTGGGGGCTTAGACAAGAATGAATATATATGTGAACAATGTTCACTGAACATGTGTTAAATGTCAGCAGGCCTGATGGGATGAGTCGTCGTTCTTTAAATCGAAATCTAAGTCAAGCGGTCGGGGACGTTTATAAAAAAAATTGACATCGCTGAGTAATATAATAAAATATAATATTCTTTAGATTACAAAAAATCCAAATTAAATTGACATAAATGCGGTCCTCCGCATCAAAAAGCTCCGCAGTTTCATATCATGGGAAAGGGTTTAAAAGAAAAACACTAAATTCTATTCTATTTTAGATCAAAAGATTGATGGCCAAAGAGTCCAATACAATTTTATGAAAATTATTTCTTTTATCCTATACCATTAACAGCGAAAGTAAGTTTCGTACTGTTATTACCCCAGTACTGGGGATAGACTAGTTTAAAAAGTATGTTGACATTTTGCAAAGTTCCTCGGAAGCTTTGCAATGGACATCAAAATGATGGAGGAAAAAGTTGTAGCCAAAAGAACAGCCTTTACGATCTCATTCCAACTGCTCTTTATTTATAGCTGCTATAAACATTTCCTACTATTAGAGCCCCCTTCTCCCCTATATTTAAAATATCTTTTTTTAATGGTAACAATTTAAACATTAAAGAAAAATTGTACTACTTTTTTTGCCAAGCTGCCGAATTTGAGTCACAGCTGTCATCAGTGAATCCATCTTTTGATAAAAGTTGGGACACATCTTCTGGAAGCTCTAAGTGTCTAGTTTTTGGTGGTGCTCGGAAACTTGCTATAAATGGATCGGATGATATCAGTAACCCGTGCATGAGATATAACATGGATACAATTTTGGACAGACAATTTTTGTATGCTCCTTCAAGGTACTGCATTGGTGCATTGACAATTTACTGGCTATCAAAAGGGCAAGTGCTTGATCTACTGAAAGGCGTTTTGAAGTGCCATTAAAAGATAATTTAGCTTTCTTAAAAATAGTCCCCGTGGACGCGGGAGCATTTGATAATTAATTAATTAATATAGTTGCATCCCGTTTTCCTTCCGCACGCAAAGCCTATTCGGCGGCTGATAGCAATTGATCTTTTTCCATCGTTGACAACAATTCTTGGTTTATCCTTTTTATGTGTTTTAGGGCATTTGAAAATGTATAATAGTTTTTCTAAATAAGAAAACCGAAAGCTTTGCGGGGCAATAAACTTTAAATTTGGCAAAGCGAAAACGAAAAATAATACGTGTGGTCGATATAACTCAATTTCAACGATTAAACGACTATATTTTTACAAAGTACTTAGAGCCTAGCTTAACGACAGCTGACGATGACGGGGCGAATTCGCAGAGAGCGAGAGAGAACTTTATTGTGCACCCTCCTTCGTCCTTGACTACACTAAACTTCAAGCTTCAAGTCAAATTCAATCAAATCTCGCAACACCGGCCCCGTTGAACGCTTCAGGCTTCACCTATTAGGAAGCGGCGCCAATTTATGAAAGGCCCGGCGAAAAACTCCTCCTCCGGTCGTCCTAACGTCGACGACCCTGACCATGCCGTCCTCTCCTGCGTGCCTGGCGACGATTCTCCCCAGGAGCCATTGTTGGGGCGGAAGGTTGTCCTCCGCCACGACGACGAGATCTCCCTCGCTGATGTTCGGCTGCTGCTGGTGCCACTTGCCCCGAATTTGTAGGCCCAGGACATATTCCCGGGACCATCGCCGCCAGAACATTTGCCTGACTGACGAGACAAGCCGCCATCGCCGTAAGCTTCTGAGACCCTCCTGGTCCGGGGTCCGGAGTGCTGGTGTAGCGAGCAGCGGCCCGCCTGTCAGCAGGTGCCCGGGAGTCAGCGCCTCTCCGTCGCTTGGGTCGTGGCTGATCGCTCCGAGCGGGCGGGAGTTCATCACCGCCTCGAGCTGTTGCCAGCTCTTCTGCGCTTAGGAGCGCGCTGCCCACCGCCCGTAGGAGTAGGCTCTTGGCAGTTTTGACACCTGCCTCCCATAGTCCGCCCATGTGCGGAGCCCGAGGCGGTGTGAACGCAAACTCGCATTCGCTTTTTGATGCGAATTCGCGTATCGCGTAGGCTTCCTCCTCGATACGCTCTCGAAGGGCCTGGAAGTGGCGACTGGCTCCGACAAAGTTCGTCCCGTTGTCGCATTGGACGACTTGGGGACATCCTCGGCGCCCAACGAACCTTTGAAAAGCCAATAAAAAAGAATCTGTGGTTAAATCTGAAACAACTTCTAGATGAACCGCCTTGGACGCGAAACAAGCAAAGAGCGCAATGTAGGACTTATAAGGAGGCCTACCTACAGGGCCACAAAAATCAACGCCACATATAGCAAATGGGCGGAGAGCACGGAGACGATCTGCGGGTAAATTTCCCATAATTCGTGTCATCAGTCGAGGCTTGCACTTGAAGCAGCGAATACGTTATCGAACTGTCTGACTGCAGACCTCCTGAACGTTTACGATCCAAATTCGCTGTCGAAGGAGACTCACAAGTGCTCGTGGACCAACATGAAAATTTGAATGGTGCAGATGCCGGACATAGCTCTGCACAAATTGGGAGCGTTTCGTCAACAACAATGGAAACTTGGCATCGTATGATATAGGAGCGTTAGCTAGTCGCCCCCCAACTCGCAACAACGAAAAGAGACACCAAGTCCCCTTGTCTTCATGAATGAATGGATTCAATCGCTAAAGACTTGGGCCAACTCTGGAGCCTTTACGGACTTTTTCCCTTTCTTCGTGATACTCGTGTTTTTGTAATACTTCGATAATTTTTAAAAAGGCTTCATTTTATTCAGTAGGTGACAAAGTTTTTTTAAATACTTTACTTTTGTCTTTGCATTTTTTAATGAGGCGGAACATATAAACGAATACCCTAAGCAGTTTAAGGTGTGACGAAAATCCCTCGATGACATCTACCAAATTTTGTCTTCCTCGATTCTTGTAGTAGGACTTGTTCATCTTGGTCAAAGTCTGCATTTTGGGGCCAGTTTTCTTCTCCTTCCTTTAGATACGCTGGTCCAGTAAACCATATCGACTGCATGATTTCGTCGACGTCACAACCTCTTGATACAATATCTGCTGGGTTCTGTTTCGTTGGGACATACCGCCATGTAGCTTCACCTGACCACTCTTGAATCTCCGCAACTCTATTCGATACAAATAGGCTTGATTCTGTGACAGAGATCTGCGAGAAGGTGAGCGGCTCATAACTCAAGTCTTGGAAGCGCCTTGGTCTTGAGGAGCGCTTCTTTTCACTTTGACGTCAACAATGATACTTTATAACCTTCTGCAGTTTTGCTACGAGACGCAAGCTCCATAAGCTCTTAAGGATGCGTCGGCAAAGGCATGTAATTGAACCGGTGACATTGGATCGGTATGCACAATCCGAGGAATTGATATTTCTTCTAAATTAGATAGTGTCATCTTTATCATATTCCATTCTGTTTCCAAATGCATCGGAATCGACTCATCCCAATCTAACTTATTGAGCCAAAGTTCCTGCAACAGGATCTTTCCTCTAATTACAATTGGACTTAATAAGCCGAGGGAGTCAAACAGCTTCGATGTCACCGATAGTATGTTCCATTTTGTCGCTCGGAGACCCATGACAGCATTGTCAATTTGGAACTTAAAGCCATCTTCGTTGGGCAACCACGATATTTCTAACGCTTTAGTAGACTCTGAGTCCGAGATGGGTATGGATTTAGCTGTGCTCTCAGATGCGGTGATGTCAGGTGAGTTTGAAAACCACTTTGTCAATTAAAAACCTGCAGTTTGAAGAACCTGAGACACTTCAGACTTAATAGTCTTTAACTCCTCTACGCATGCAGCACCAGTCAACGTGTCATCGACATAAAAGTCGGATCCAATAACTTCAGCAGCTCTAGGAAAATCAAGTTTGGCAGACTCGCTTAACCATTTTAAACACCGAATCGCCAGAAATGGAGCTGGTCCAGTCCCATATGTTACGGTGTTGAGCTTATATAATCTCAAGGACTCAGAGGGGTCTATTTTCCACACTATAAGTTGAAACTGCCTATCCGCTTCATTTACCATCACGTGGCGATACATTTTCTTTACATCGGCGGTCAGGGCGAACCTATGCAGCCGGAAGCGAAGTAGCGTTGAGTACAACTCATCTTGGATTGTCGGCCCAACCATCAAAATATCATTTAGAGAGATCTGAGTTGACGATTTACAAGAAGCATCGAAAACGACGTGTAACTTGGTTGACGTACTTTGGGGTCTCAGAACGCATTGGTGTGGGATAACATAATGTGGAGCAGAAGGACTTTTATCTGTAGGAGACATTTGACCTAAGGAAAGGTACTCTTCCATAAGTTCTAAATTCATTTTCTTCATGTCAGGGTCTCGAGACAACCCTCTTTCAAGTCTTTCGATAGTGTTCTTCACATAACTTTTGCTCAGGTGACAGAATTTTCTTTAGAGATGGCATTTCTTCCAGTGACCAAAACTTATGTAGTGTGCTGTCAATAGATACTTACAGCTCTTCACTACAACTAAAACTTTTCACAACTTCTGTAGGGGAATATGCCTTATATTTATCTGATACAACCCATCCTAGGAGAGTTTTTTGCAAAGTTGGAAAGTCAGGACCTTGTCTAATTTGTCCAACAGCTAATAATTCGAAAAAAGATTCTACTCCTAATAACAAATCTATTCTTTGTGGCTTGTAGAAATATGGGTCCGCTAAAGGTAGGTTCTTTGGAATTTTCCAGTCATTGATATTAACAGACTGGTCAGAATGGTATCCTGATATTGATTTTAAAATCCAAAAATCGAATGAGAACTCACTACCATTTATACACGAATTCACCACTGTGTGTACCTTTTCCATAACTTGAGAACTGGACTCGCCAATACCAAGTAAGTTGATAAACGACTCCTCTTTACGGATCTGTAAGCGGTGAGCAAGGTCCTCTGTTATGAATTTATTTTGGGACCCAGATTCAAGAAGTGCTCGGGCCAAAATATATTCACCGTTTTTGGTTAGTACACTTATGATCGACGTGGCCAGAATCACCCTGTCCGATGATGTCGCATGCATAACATGTGACGTGGAAGGCTGATCTTGATTTTACGAAGAAGTAAGAATTTCTTGGGATGGTGGCAACGCTAAACTCTTCTCGGAAACTGTATATCTATGCAGTAAAACGTGATGCGAGCGTCCAAAAACTCGACATTTATTAAATTTGCATTTCGAGACAGTGTGACCCTTTCGCATACAATTGATGCATAATGAAGCAGATTTAACAAAGTCAAACCTTTGCATAACGGAAAGACGACCCAACGGACCACAGTTCGCTAGGATATGGTCGTCCGCATTGCAATAGCTACAACCTTGCTGGGATTTACTGTTGGACGAAGAACAAATAAGTGAGCTACGATTATGTGGCTTGCTCAACGTAACTTTATCTTGCTTTGGTTTCGTCGATCTGCTGAACGATAAATGCTGATATCGGCGATTTAACATTTTTTCAAAATCGGACCAAAGAGGTAATCTTTCATAATCTAACTGTTCTTCCCCTTTTTGTTTGGTTATTGGGTCGACCCTGTTCAAGACAAGATAGATCAACATTGCATTTGAGATCTTGGTGTCGTCTCCTATCGATAACAAAGAACCGTATATCGATGACACGGTATCGATAAGATTTATAAGAGACGACGCTGACTGTTGCGATATTTTCGGGAGACTAAACAATGTTGAAATATTATTCATAAAAATAAAACATTCGTTATCATACACTTTTTTCAAGTTGACCATAGCTTTCTCATAATTGCTCTCTGTGACTTTGTAGGCCTTAATAGTCCCCAAAGCTTCACCAGAAAGACAAGAGATTAAGTAATTGAATTTTTCAATAACGGGAATGTTGTAGTCTTGATGAACGAGAGTTTCGAAAAGGCTAATAAAATTTGTAAACTCCGAGTATTTGCCGCTGAATTTCGGCAATGCCAAATTTGGAAGTCGAGCTCGAGTTGGGGCTACAGAAGCTGATCCAAGTATTTTGGTTTCGCTAGCTGCCTTCAAGGCCGAGATAAGCGACAATATTTTTGCCTTGGTTATTATTGAAAGCTCTTCCAACTCTTCTCCAAACTCATCGCCATCATCTAAATCTTCTATCTGTTCTTGTAATAGATTTGCCTTGTTAATTACATCATTTATATTTTCTAGCCTACAATTTAATTCTTCTTCCAGAATCGGAATCTGGCCGGCTTCTAGCCGAGTATTTAATCGGCGAATGCTACTTACTGGTTAATTGAGGTTGTTTTTTAGGTCAGCAAGAATACTTTTAGGCTTATCTGGAGTCATTTTTAAATTAATTTATATATAAAGGCCACGAAAAAATATATGTAAATAATTATATATAGAATAATTTATATATTCAGCCACAATTTTAACTAAATTGAATAATTTAATAAAAAAAAATATATATGTTCCAATTAGAACGGTGATGAAATAAATAAATTTCGAAACAAAACAACGAAAGTTAATAATAATTTTGTCTATAATTATTAAATTTGTTCGAAAAATGTTCTCAGTAATTATTCACAACGAAAGCGACAAAAATATTTAATTGAATATCAAGCCACATAGTATCAAATTAATAGTGGTTGCAAATGACGGAAAATCAGTATACCCGACCGAATGCAGGGTAACGCGTCACTTAACGGTCAACTAATCGTCAGCGCGCCAAGCCAAAATCCTACAACAATAACAACGTTGCTAGCGGCGGACAAGCGAAAGCAAAAAAATTCACCTCTGCAGCTGCTTGTATATGAGGGCTTATGTATTGGCTATGTATAGCGGCTGGGATGAATTTTCCCAACTATTATTTTTTTGAGTTTTAACACAATGTAGTGGGGGCGACGGTGATTGCAACAATATTCGTAAGAAAACACAAATTAAATGTTGCATCCAAGGACGGTTCAAATGGATTCCCAGCGGACCAAGGCGCGATAGTATAGCGAAACTATCGCAAAATGTTCGTAAACGGACTTAGAAACGATAGAAATCCGCGAGCTTTTACTAAAGTCTCGTTAAATGTTCGCATACGGACTCAAAAACGAGCGTTTAGTAAACAAAAACCGGGCGACATTATTTGCAGCCATATGTCCAGTTTTCATTCACTTTTGAGCTCGTTTGCGATAGTTTTGCGAGACTTTGCCGTTTTTGTTCCACTTCGTTTCTTGTTTCCATGGCTGATGCGCAGTTTCTCGTTCGGTTCTTTTCGTTTCTTTTGTGCGTGTGTTCTTTTGTGCTTAGAAACTTGCAGAGTGCAGGTCGTATAAAAGCCGAAATTGTTTAAAAGTGATTTATTAAATAAACAAAATCAGTAATTAAATTATAATTGAGTGTTTAGTTCAGTGCTGTGACCCAAAGAGTGAGTTAAAACGGCTTTAAAGCCAAAAAACAAAACAGAAATAAATCAAAAATCACATGTGCGTTCTTCTTCGTTTTTCAGCCTTCTTCTTGGAATTTTGCGGTGGAAGTGAAGAGAAGAGCAATATTATTTAATGTCATTAAAACGCAAGAGGAGGAATTATATATGCGAATCGAAACATATAATAAACAGTGCTGCTAAGATAAATACTGTTGTTTAATTTAATTAATTTTTTTATTTAAAGTTTAAGTACTCCAAAAGAATCTCAAAGAGTCTCATAAATGTACCATGAAGTACCACAAAATCTCATTACCCCTTTTAATTTCATTAATTTTTATGATTTATTTGATACCATATTTAAAAAGATATTAAAATAAAAAAGAAAAACCAAAAATGTAGTACTGCTTTCACTGTAGGAATGAAATGGAATGAAACACCTTTTATAATATCTTTTTTGACCCGCTACTAATATTAATTTCGGATCGTTAATGATATTAAAATCGCCTCGCAAAAGATATCACCAAAGGCTCGCAAACGATCCGTTTACGAGCTATCGAAAACGAAACTTTCTCTGCCACAAACTGAGCGACCAGTGATTCGTTTTTTCATCGTTTTTGGATACGAGGCGATAGCCGTTTTCCGTTTAAGTTTCGCGTAACTATCGTTTGCGATATCGCTAACGAACACTTGGTCCACTGGGTTATGTAATGTGTATGTATGTGTGTATGTGTGTATACGTTTTCAATTTTTCTTTTAATTATAATTAATGCATGCACTACTAGCTCTACTATATTGATACGTCTGTGCCAAGAATTGAAAGCGGGGTTCTGCTTTGGGGTCTTTTAGTCCAGCTGCCACATTCCTTTTGCACATTGAGCAATCACAGGGCATCCCTTGCAGTACTTCGTCGGATCAACAGGGAATTTCGCGAACGGCACGATAGTTGAGCAAGCTCACTCCGAACTCGCCGCGGGTAACAATACACAAGGTTTTGTGTATTTTTTTCAATTTTACTGCAAATAAATTTTTCACTTGCACTTTGGTTTAATTTTGTGTCACTGTCACTATTGTTGCCTTAAATTAATAGTTTAAAGTCCACCCGGGGGCGCCACGAAAATTTAGAATAGTTTTTCTAAATAATAAAGCAATAAATAATAAGCAATAAACTTTAATTTTGGCAAGGCGAAAGCGAAAACGAAAAATAATACGTGCGGTCGATATAACTCAATTTCAACGATTAAACGACTATATTTTTACAAAGTACTTAGAGCCTAGCTTAACGACAGTTGACGAAGACGGGGCGAATTCGCAGAGAGCGAGAGAGAACTTTATTGTGCACCCGCCTTCGCCCTTAACTAACTTACACTAAACTTCAAGCTTCAAGTCAAATTCAATCAAATCTCGAAACACCGGCCCCGTTTAACCCTTCAGGCTTCACCTATTAGGAAGCGGCGCCAATTTATGAATGGCCCGGCGAAAAACTCCTCCTCCGGTCGTCCTAACGTCGACGACCCTGACCATGCCGTCCTCTCCTGCGTGCCTGGCGACGATTCTCCCAAGGAGCCATTGTTGGGGCGGAAGGTTGTCCTCCGCCACGACGACGAGATCTCCCTCGCTGATGTTCGGCTGCTGCTGGTGCCACTTGCCCCGAATTTGCATGCCCAGGACATATTCGCAGGACCATCGCCGTCAGAACATTTGCCTGACTGACGAGACAAGCCGCCATCGCCGTAAGCAGCAGAGACCCTCCTGGTCCGGGGTCCGGAGTGCTGATGCGGCCCGGGAGTCAGCGCCTTTCAGTCGCTTGGGTCGTGGCTGATCGCTCCGAGCGGGCGGGAGTTCATCACCGCCTCGATTCCGACGAGCACTGTCGCCAGCTCTTCTGCGCTTAGGAGCGCGCTGCCCACCGGCCGTAGGAGTAGGCTCTTGGCAGTTTTGACACCTGCCTCCCATAGTCCGCCCATGTGCGGAGCCCGAGGCGGTGTGAACGCAAACTTGCATCCGCTTTTTGAAGCGAATTCGCGTATCGCGTCGGCTTCCTCCTCGATCCGCTCTCGAAGGGCCTGGAAGTGGCGACTGGCTCCGACGAAGTTCGTCCCGTAGTCGCAATGGACGACTTGGGGACATCCTCCACGCCCAACGAACCTTTGAAAAGCCAATAAAAAAGAATCTGTGGTTAAATCTGAAACAACTTCTAGATGACCCGCCTTGGACGCGAAACAAACAAAGAGCGCAATGTAGGACTTATACAGAGGCCTACCACGAATTTTCAGTGTTGTATAGACAGGGCCACAAAAATCAACGCCACATACGGAGACGATCTGCGGGTAAATTTCCCACAATTCGTGTCATCAGTCGAGGCTTGCACTTGAAGCAGCGAATACGTTATCGAACTGTCTGACTGCAGACCTCCTGAACGTTTACGATCCAAATTCGCTGTCGAAGGAGACTCACAAGTGCTCGTGGACCAACATGAAAATTTGAATGGTGCAGATGCCGGACATAGCTCTGCACAAATTGGGAGCGTTTCGTCAACAACAATGGAAACTTGGCATCGTATGATATAGGAGCGTTAGCTAGTCGCCCCCCAACTCGCAACAACGAAAAGAGACACCAAGTCCCCTTGTCTTCATGAATGAATGGATTCAATCGCTAAAGACTTGGGCCAACTCTGGAGCCTTTACGGACTTTTTCCCTTTCTTCGTGATACTCGTGTTTTTGTAATACTTCGATAATTTTTAAAAAGGCTTCATTTTATTCAGTAGGTGACAAAGTTTTTTTAAATACTTTACTTTTGTCTTTGCATTTTTTAATGAGGCGGAACATATAAACGAATACCCTAAGCAGTTTAAGGTGTGACGAAAATCCCTCGATGACATCTACCAAATTTTGTCTTCCTCGATTCTTGTAGTAGGACTTGTTCATCTTGGTCAAAGTCTGCATTTTGGGGCCAGTTTTCTTCTCCTTCCTTTAGATACGCTGGTCCAGTAAACCATATCGACTGCATGATTTCGTCGACGTCACAACCTCTTGATACAATATCTGCTGGGTTCTGTTTCGTTGGGACATACCGCCATGTAGCTTCACCTGACCACTCTTGAATCTCCGCAACTCTATTCGATACAAATAGGCTTGATTCTGTGACAGAGATCTGCGAGAAGGTGAGCGGCTCATAACTCAAGTCTTGGAAGCGCCTTGGTCTTGAGGAGCGCTTCTTTTCACTTTGACGTCAACAATGATACTTTATAACCTTCTGCAGTTTTGCTACGAGACGCAAGCTCCATAAGCTCTTAAGGATGCGTCGGCAAAGGCATGTAATTGAACCGGTGACATTGGATCGGTATGCACAATCCGAGGAATTGATATTTCTTCTAAATTAGATAGTGTCATCTTTATCATATTCCATTCTGTTTCCAAATGCATCGGAATCGACTCATCCCAATCTAACTTATTGAGCCAAAGTTCCTGCAACAGGATCTTTCCTCTAATTACAATTGGACTTAATAAGCCGAGGGAGTCAAACAGCTTCGATGTCACCGATAGTATGTTCCATTTTGTCGCTCGGAGACCCATGACAGCATTGTCAATTTGGAACTTAAAGCCATCTTCGTTGGGCAACCACGATATTCCTAACGCTTTAGTAGACTCTGAGTCCGAGATGGGTATGGATTTAGCTGTGCTCTCAGATGCGGTGATGTCAGGTGAGTTTGAAAACCACTTTGTCAATTCAAAACCTGCAGTTTGAAGAACCTGAGACACTTCAGACTTAATAGTCTTTAACTCCTCTACGCATGCAGCACCAGTCAACGTGTCATCGACATAAAAGTCGGATCCAATAACTTCAGCAGCTCTAGGAAAATCAAGTTTGGCAGACTCGCTTAACCATTTTAAACACCGAATCGCCAGAAATGGAGCTGGTCCAGTCCCATATGTTACGGTGTTGAGCTTATATAATCTCAAGGACTCAGAGGGGTCTATTTTCCACACTATAAGTTGAAACTGCCTATCCGCTTCATTTACCATCACTTGGCGATACATTTTCTTTACATCGGCGGTCAGGGCGAACCTATGCAGCCGGAAGCGAAGTAGCGTTGAGTACAACTCATCTTGGATTGTCGGCCCAACCATCAAAATATCATTTAGAGAGATCTGAGTTGAGGATTTACAAGAAGCATCGAAAACGACGTGTAACTTGGTTGACGTACTTTGGGGTCTCAGAACGCATTGGTGTGGGATAACATAATGTGGAGCAGAAGGACTTTTATCTGTAGGAGACATTTGACTTAAGGAAAGGTACTCTTCCATAAGTTCTAAATTCATTTTCTTCATGTCAGGGTCTCGAGACAACCCTCTTTCAAGCGACAAAAACCGCCGTTTTGCAACTTCAAAGGAGTTGCCTAACCCATTTGGATCAGATTTAAACGGCAGCCTTACTTCAAAACCAAAAGATTCTGCTCCAAATAACAAATCTATTCTTTGTGGCTTGTAGAAATATGGGTCCGCTAAAGGTAGGTTCTTTAAAAATTTTTCATTGATATAAACAGACTGGTCAGGATGGTATCCTGATATTGATTTTAAAATCCAAAAATCGAATGAAAACTCACTACCATTTATACGCGACTTCACCACTGTGTGTACCTTTTTCATAACTTGAGAATTTGACTCTATGCACTAAAACGTAATGCGAGCGTCCACAGACTCGACATTTATTAAATTTGCATTTCGAGACAGTGTGACCCTTTCGCATACAATTGATGCATAAAGAGTAGGTCCTACCGAAAATAATAAAGGTAAGTCTAATTATATAGGCCACGTAATTTAAAATGTCGGCAAACACCGGTTTTTTGTGTTCTTAGCTATACCACGGAACCTGTAGGTGATGGAAAATAATTTTGTATGGGACTTTTACTCAGGAGCACCCAAATATCATGAAAAAGTTGAAATGGTTTGTGGAAATTTTTGGCTGTGTACCTGTGTTATTATTGCTTAATTTACCGACACTTGCAAATCGTAGAAAAATGCTTGGTACTATTTTTATGAATAATCTAATAAGAGGTTGACTCTATAGAACTTGTAAGCCGTCTAACTTTTAATATTCCCGTTAGACTTATTTTTATTCTGCACGAGCCCTTTCGCGCTCTATGTAATAATATGTAATGTAATGTAATAATAACAACCTTTATCATTTAATTTGCATTTCAACTTCTAACCCGGTATTAAAAACTAATATTTTAACTCATTTGCTTCACTCCTAATTACTTCATTTTCTTATGTGTCCCGTCTTTTTTGTTTTATGTATTCCTCCTCGAGAACTCGCATTCTTGCCCAAATTAATAAAAGGGCCCTGCGCGTAACAAGCACGTGCTTGGTGTCGTTGGCCCACTTGTTTGTACTGCTCGTAGTGCATCAAAGTCCATCATATAAACTTTGTCAACTGTTGCTCGCTTTCCAGTGGAAACTTGCATGCATTTCTAAAGTCCAACTTTAAACACCGTTATCTTGAAGAACAATTTTTTTTTGTTTGTTTGTGCCTGTTTTTGTATTAGTTGAACATTTCCTAAAGTAAATTGTTCAACTTTTGCTAAAAGTCCCCCTAGATTGGCAAAATCTTACACTGTGCGCCGGGAGAGATTCGTCCGATTCCTAACTTGCTTCGATCTGTCTATCCTGAAGCGGATTTTGACAATTGTCTGTACTGTAAAAACAGAGATTCTTCAGGCAGCTGCGGTTGGACGCTGATTATTATAATCAAATGTATGGAAAGGAGAAGTAGGAATCCAGGCGTAGCACTGATAAAATGAAGCTTCGTAGAAAGACAATACATCCGATAGTTCCAAGAAATTTGCACGTAATCGATGATCACTGTTTGTCTGGGGAATTTCGATTAGATATTGCCAATATTCCGACAAAATGATTCCACAACCAATATAAGGAGAGAGAAAATGTTGAATAACCAAAAAAAATCCAGGAAAAAATATTCGAGGAAATCACACGCGTATGTATGCAAGTTACCTTTTTCCTTAGTGAGTTGGTTAAACAAATGTATTTTTTATTTTTGACTTCACTTATTCACTATTACAATTGTTTATAGGTCGAACTTATTTCACTGCTCACAGCTTTTAACTTTGCCCGGACTCTAGTTCAATAATCAACACCAGTTTCCAAAAAAAAAATCGATGAGCAGGAGTCCACAAGGAGCACAAAGGGAGCCGAGAGCAGCGACACCGTCAAGGAGCGCCGCCGAGAAACGCATACAGTGATCTCAAGTCAAGGAAGGCACGACGCCGACCAGGCGAACCGCAACAGCCAGCTGACGAACACACAATATCTCTGAGCTAGTCGCGGCGTTTACGTAGCGATCAAACAGTTAAAACTGTTCGTTACATCTGGCGCCCAAGCGTGATTGTCCTGATCAAGAAAGCAAGAAGAAGATGAGTAAGTAGTGGCTGGGTACCCTCAAAAGGGATGACTTTCCCGCCATCGCAGCCGCCCTTGGAATCAAGCCAGAGGGTTTCGTGAATGACATGAGAAAACCACTGCCGATCAAAGAAACAGGAATGACAGGGCCAAAGCAGAAGTTCCGGCCTACGCCAAGGGGGCGAAGCAGGTGTGAGAATGGTCTTTCAGGTACGACGGAAACGAGAAACCCCGAGAATCCTAGAGTAAGTAGAGTGGTCAGCGGTGTCGTACGGGCTGGACAATGATCTAATACCGGATGTCGGAACTCCTGCAGGGAAGAGCCCTCAAATGGTTTATCGCCAACAACCGATTTTGGAGCTTCCAGGAATTCTTCCTGCCCAGGGGGTTCATGATGAAGCTAACGGATCAGGTCAGGCAGAGGAAACAAGCCTACAGTGAGACTTTTAATGTCCCGAGAGGAGGTCCTGGAAAGGATAATCGAGAACAGCACACCGGCACTGCGGATATTTATTCGCCCGTACGAGTGAAAGTACCTGGACGCTCTGATGGCACTGGCAGACGACTTCGAGGAGTTGGACCAGCAAAGGAGGGAGTTCGAAGAGGCTGACACCCCACAGGCCAGGATGCACCCTGTACCCGCACGGAGAGAGTTCGAGCACCCTGTTGCCGCGCAAAGGGATTTCCAACACCCGGTAGCTGCACGACGGGAGTTCGAACAACCGGGAACAGCACGGAGAGTTCTCGCACCCAGCAGCCGCTCGAAGGGAGCAAGGGGCAGTCTGCAGAAGGTGTCAGGGCGGCACAGATACTCCCTGGGGGCGAGGTCCACAGGACCAAAGGGCAGAGGGAAGGAGAGGCTACATATCCAACCCGGCGACGGCATGCCGAAGATGTGGAAGCCAGAAGCACTGGGCAACAGAGTGCCGAAGCCTCCCGGAAGAAGTGCAACTGTCCGCCACAGTGCTCATAGCCGGGAAGAGACGGAAGGCCACGGTGGACACCGGCGCCACGGCTAGCTTTATAAGCGAGGAGCTGGCGGACAGGCGGCAGGACAGGTCAGGCCCACGAGGATGCAAGTACGGATGGCAGACGGACGGTGAGGGAGCATCACCTCGCAGCTTGAAATAGGTAATACAGTTGCTGATCCTTCCTGGAATCATAGACGCCCTGGTGCTAGGATGGAACTTCCTCACCACAATAGGAGCGAAAATGGAATGCGCTGGACTTAGGGTGGCATACCACCAAGAGACAGGGAACAAAGCTGAACAGATGAAAAACTGTCCGTCGCAGCGGAAACGCCAAAAGAATTCACGGAAGAAGACATAGGTGAATTCCTAAAAACAGAGTTGGCAGATTTGGAGGATATACGAGGAATGTCGACCGTAGCTGTGCACAAAATCACCATGAAAGATGATCAGCCGGTCAAACAAAGGTATTATTCAAAGAATCCCAAGCCCCTATAGCTCACCAATCGTCATGGTCAAAAAGTAGACAGGGAAATGGAAGCTGTGCGTGGATTTCCGGCAAATAAACTCGAAGTCCGTGAAGGACACGTTTCCGATTCCGATGATAAACTACATCCTGGTCCAGCTGAGAGAAGCTAAGTACATCAGAAGCTTGGATCTAAAAGACGCGTACTGGCAGATACCCTTGGACGCGGACAGCAGACAGTACACAGCCTTCACAGTCCCGGGAAAAGGTATATTCCAATGGAGAGTCATGCCATTCGGACTACACTCGGCATCGGCGACATTCCAAAGAGCGTTGGACCAGGTCATAGGTCCCGAGATGATGCCGCACGCATTTCCGTATCAAGACGACATTATCGTCATCGGACGGACCATAAAGGAACACATGCAGAACCTAAAAGAGGTATTCAGGAGTCTGCGGGCAGCAAACCTGAAAGTAAATGTTGATAAGTGTAAATACTTCAGGAAGGAGTTTGCAATACTTAGGGCATCGAATCACAGACAAAGGCATTGGGACGAACCCGGAGAACGTCTCGGCTATAGCTCAGCTGAAGCCACCGGCAAACGTTAAGGAGCTGCGCCAACATCTGGGGGTGGCATCATGGTATAGGCGATTTGTACCAGACTTTGCCACCATAGTACAGCCCTTGAACGCACTCCTCCGGAAGAAAGCAAAATGGGAATGGACGAACGATCACCAGCAAGCGTTCGAAGCCGTCAAGGCCAGGCTAGTTGCTGATCCAATCCTAGCATGTCCCGATTTCAGCAAAACGTTTGTACTCCAAACAGACGCCAGCGATTACGGCCTCGGTGCTATTCTCACACAACATTCGGACCAGGGTGAGCGGGTGATTTCCTACTCCAGCCGATCCTTGAACGGGGCGGAAAGGAATTACTCTGCAACAGAAAAAGAATGTTTAGCGAGCGTGTGGGCCATCAGGAAATTAAAACCTTACCTGGAGGGCTACCACTTCAAAGTGATAACCGATCACATGGCCCTAAAGTGGTTGAATAGCATCGAGAGTCCGTCCGGCAGAATCGCGAGATGGGCGCTGGAGCTACAACAATACGATTTTGAAATCGCATACAGGAAGGGCCAGCTTAACATAGTAGCGGACGCCCTGTCACGGCAGCCGCTACCAGAAACGTGCCGATGACTGGAAAATAAGGAAACCGATCTGCAAGAACGAGCACAATGCCCCTGGATAAAGAAAATGCAAGGAAAGGTCACGCAGAATCCACAAAAATACCCCGATTATCTGATGGAAGCCAACCGGCTGTACCGACATATTCCACACAGGGCTGGCATGTGCGTACCCACGGAGTCGAGAAAAAGGGTCATCTCGGAAAATCACGACATGCCAACGGCCGGGCACCTGGGCAGTCGGAAAACGATTGCAAGAGTGGCAGCAAGATACCACTGGCCGGGTATTCATCGAGACGTACATAAATATGTGCGGAACTGTGAAAGCTGCATGAAATACAAGCCTAACCAACTCCAGGCAGCCGGAAAAATGATAACACAAATTCCGGAGGAGCCATGGGCTACGGTATTCGCCGATTTTGTCGGTCCCCTGCCACGGTCAAAACACGGGAATTCGATGCTACTAGTCTTGGTGGATCGATTTTCAAAGTGGACCGAAATCGTGCCCATGCGAAGGGCAACCACGGAAACCCTTCAAAAGGCCATCAGAGAACGGATAATTTCGCGATACGGAGTACCTAAAATAATGATAACCGACAACGGCGTGCAGTTCACAAGCAGAGCGTTCAAGAAGTTCATGGAGGAACTGGGCGTCCGACACCAGTTTACAGCACCGTACACGCCACAAGAAAACCCGACGGAGAGAACCAACAGGACCGTGAAAACAATGATCGCGCAATTCACCGGGGCCGATCAGAGGACGTGGGATGAAAAATGGCCAGAATTGCAGTTGGCCATGAATACAAGTGTGGCGGAAACAACTGGCTATTCGCCAGCGTTTATCACGCAGGGTAGAGAGCCGAGACTCCCAAACGCGCTGTACGACGAGCAGATAACCGGAACAGGAAAGGAAACACAAACACCCACGGAAAACGCATAAAAACTGAAAGAAATCTTCGAGTTGGTTAGGAAAAACATGGAAAGGGCAGCGCAGGATTAGGCGCGTCACTATAATCTCCGAAGGCGACCGAATCCGAAGATTGGGGACAGGGTCTGGGCCAAGGAGCACCACCTGTCCAAGGCAGTAGAGGACTTCGCGTCGAAAACTGGCCCCAAAACTACAAAAGCTAGAAATTTTGGATTAACATCACAAATTTTTGGGCTTCCTACGCAGCGCAAGTTTATTTCAGCGCCACGCCCCTCTAACGCCCACAATCGCCTTAAACGATTTTATGTGTGTGTGTGTCTGTGTCTGCCGCGCACACCTTTAAAGATTTTGGAAAAGTAAAAACGCAGTTTTATTGTGTTTATCAATACCTATTGAAATGTAAAAGAAATTTTTCAAATCGGACTATAGCGTTCTCTCTTGTTTTGGTTAAGATTTAAGCATATTGGAGGAATATTTTTCTTGTGAGTTCGCTTAGAAATATTACAACCGGTCCAAAAAATTGTAGAACTAACTGTTTGGAAAAATTTTGTGACGACCCAGCGTCACAAACAATAAAAAGAACATTCCAAAAACACCTCGATCTTTTTATTCTCACCACATTCAAAAATACGCGCCAAAATCGCACACATTCAAAACGCGCGCCCAAACGGATACGCTGGCCACATTAATATATCAATAGTCAACTACCAGGTCTGGCCACACTAACCTGACCGATACTGCGATAGCCGAATACCATCACCACATTAGAGACCCGATAACGAGGTATCGATAGCAGGATTCTCAGTATCGACCGCTCTGGGCACACTCAACGGGGCCTATATAAGCAGAGGCCAGACCCCAGATGAGTCACTTGCGTTCCGACGATCTTCGAGGAAACATCAACCACAAGGAGGAATATCCGGGTAAGTGTTCTGGTAGATAATCTTGGTAGTGGTGGTGGATCCGTAAGAGTGCGGTTTTAAATCGGCTCTACGACCTGGTGAGGATCACTGGCGTCCCGGCGTGGTTTCCCTGAAATCAGCCCAGACCCAGTCGTGATCACTGAGGCGGCCCGGTTTACGTAATTCAGGCCCACCTCAGTGAGTTCCCCCAGACGTCACGTCTCCGGCTTCCGACCCGGAAACGAAACGGATGTAGAAACGGCAGGTCGAAACTAACGATGCCCGGCAGGCCGAAACTAACGATGCCCTACATCCCCGAATCCCACAAAAAATCCAAGTAGATCGTTCCCAATCACCCAGAACACGACGAACCCGACGTACACGACGACTAAGCAGTCCATACTCGGCCAGTCGCAGCGCCAGCGTGATCACTCGGCCATCTACAGCGCCAACGCGACCACTCGGCCCATCGGCCCCGTCAACGCGACCACTCGGCCATCTACAGCGCCAACGCGACCACTCGGCCCATTCGCCACACACGCTTCCGCAGCATCGGATCACAGACGGCAAGCAGTTCATCACACGCTTCCGCAGCATCGGATCACAGACGGCAAGCAGTTCATCACACACGCTTCCGCAGCATCGGATCACAGACGGCAAGCAGTTCATCACACACGCTTCCGCAGCATCGGATCACAGACGGCAAGCAGTTCATCACACACGCTCCCGCAGCATCGGATCACAGACGGCAAGCAGTTCATCACACACGCTTCCGCAGCATCGGACCAACGGCGGCAAGCAGTTCATCACACAGCTTCAGCAGCATCGGACCCCGACAGCAAGCAGTGTCGACTGACATGAACGTCATCGCCCGACAAAACCACACTTAACGATTACTACGAAATACACACCTACATTATAGCTCCATTCATCTGTGTTATTATTGGGGAAAGGAAAGTAAATCGATCTATAGAGGAACTATAAATATCTGTCACGAACCCTGACCACGGCGAGCTATACCGCCTCCCAAAACAGGGTCGTTACAGTGGCGCCCGAGCAGATTAAAGACAAATAGACAGAAACCTCAAACAACACAAAGATCGTTTTACCGCCTTCCTCAACACAGTACAGATAAAATGGCAGACAAACTAACTCGAAGCTGGATCTCCAATTGCAATAAGGCACAACTGGAAAGCTACCTGATGGAATTTGACATCGAGCCAGAAACACTGTGCGAAGACATGCGGAGACAAATGTCGGAGCTCATAAAGAACGGTGACAACAGCGAAAAAACCATCATACGCCTCCAAGAACTAGCGCAAAGACACGCAAGGACCCCATCACCAGCACCCGACGGAGCAGGGAATCAACCGAAAGGCGCTAGTGGGACATCCAACACGGAGAGACACATTAGCGAGAAAACCCCAAACTCGCTACAAATACCAAACATACAAGCGACAAGCAGCGGAAAACCGGCACCCGAACCGAGGAAGACTGACAAAGTGGCCACAATGGGAGTAATACGAAGCTGGGGAGAATTTTATGATGGCAAGGGCGACCCGACAGAATTCATCAGTAGAACGGAAGAGCTGGCAAAGGCCTATGGGATAGAGCTCGACCAAGCAGCAGGAGCTATGGTGATTTTGCTCAGAGACTGTGCCCTGGACTGGTGGCATACTCACCCAATCCCAATGACATCATGGGAAAGCTTCAAGAAAGAATTCCTGGGATACTACAGACCAGCGGACTCCGAAGAGAAAGCAATGGAAAACATAACACGCAGGCACCAGGGTACAAACGAGCCAGCAAAGGACTACGCACGGGAACTCCGGAAAATCATGAGATTCACCACTCTCACGGAAGGGAAAAAGCTAGAGTGGGTCTACCGAAACAGTCGAGTAGAGTTCAAAAAATATGCTAAACGGGGGGAATGCCGAACCCTAGCGGAATACCTACAGTTGGCAGAGGAATTCGAGGCCCTCCAGCTACAGGAACGCCCAACACAGCACACACCGGAAAGCCACTGGACACAACAGCAGCAGACGGGAAATTTCGGGAGACAAACAAGGAACCAATGGAGACCCCAGGAACCCCCACAAGCACTAAACAGAGGAATAACACGGTCATTCAGTATGAATAATAGATGTTCAAGGTGCAAGGAAGAGGGACACAGAGGACAGCAGTGCAACAACACGCCAAGAAGGTACTGTTGGATATGCGGACAGGATGGAATACGAACAATCCACTGCTGTCGCCGAAACGAAACGTCGGGAAACGCCAGAGGCATGGGATCAGAGCGGGCACCCAGGGCAAACACCTCACCCGCAACATCAATAAACTTCAACGGCCGACGACTACTGGCACAAGTAAATATAGGCAACACAAGAATTCGCGGGGCCATAGACACAGGAGCCACAAGAAGTTTCATCACCAGGAAGCTGGCCAGCAGCATAGCCAGGCATGGGACAGAAAAGCAAGTAACAGAAGCAATTAGACTAGCGGACGGAACAAACAGAACGGTCACAGAGGCACTGGAAGTACCAATACAACTCGGGAACAAAACAAGCACAACAACGCTGCTAATACTCGAAGAGGTAATCGGCGATCTCCTACTGGGGATAGACTTCTTGGAACAATGCAACGCGACACTACAATGCGGAGGACTCACAGCAAAAATGAACGGGAACAAGAGAAAGAAAAACAGAACAAAAAAGAAGAAGAGTCACGGCATTGGATCACTAGCGACAGGCGATCTAACAGAAGCAGAGGTGCAAGAAACCCTTAAAAAAGAGTTGGAAATGATGCGTCAAGTCAAGGGAGTCAGCCATATTGCCACACATAAGATCTTCATGAAGCACGATCGCCCAATCAAACAAAGGTACTATCCTCGAAACCCGGCCATGCAAGAGATAATAAACAAACAAGTGGACGAGCTTTTGGCTCAAGATCTCATCGAACCCTCGCATTCCGCTTACAGCTCACCAGTAGTACTAGTAGAGAAGAAAAACAAAGAATGGAGACTTTGCATAGACTACAGGCAGCTGAATGAGCACTCAGAACGTGACGCATACCCGGTACCCCGTATGGACCACATACTCAACCAACTACGGGAGGCCAAATATATAAGTACACTAGACTTGAAAAGTGGCTACTGGCAAATACCGATGGATAAAGGGAGCAAACAGTTCACCGCTTTCACCGTACCAGGGCGCGGACTATATCAGTGGAAAGTAATGCCCTTCGGACTACACACTGCTCCAGCCACGTTTCAAAGAGCTCTGGACTCAGTCATAGGACCTGAGATGGAACCCTTTGCATTCGCATACCTGGACGATATAGTAGTCATCGGACGTACCAAAAGGGAACACATGGAAAAGCTACAGGAGGTAATGAACCGACTACGCAAAGCAAACCTGAAGATAAATACAGAGAAATGTCATTTCTTCAAGGAAGAGCTGAAGTACCTAGGCCATGTGGTTAGCGCAAGGGGGATACACACGGACCCGGGAAAAATAGCCGCGATCCTAGATATGCCAAGCCCACAGACAACGAAGCAAGTACACAGCTTTCTGGGAGTAGCGTCGTGGTACAGAAGATTCGTTCCAAACTTCACGGAACTGGCACAACCACTATATAACTTAGTCAAAAAAGACACAAAGTTTAAATGGAGCGAGGACGCAGAACAGGCATCGCAACTCCTAAAAAAAGCACTAACGGAAGCACCAGTTCTGGCCTGCCCGGATTTTGGGAAAACTTTCCTACTTCAGACGGACGCCAGCAACTGCGGATTAGGAGCAGTACTAACTCAAGAAGACGAAAACGGCGAGCACGTGATATCGTACGCCAGTCGGAAACTCACAAAGACAGAGCAGAACTACTCAGCAACCGAAAAGGAGTGCCTGGCAATCCACTGGGGCATCCAGAAGATGAGGATGTACTTAGAAGGTTACCACTTCATAGTCATCACAGACCATCAGGCGCTAAAGTGGCTTAACTCGATAGAGAGCCCATCAGGACGGATTGCCAGATGGGCGTTGGCAATGCAGCCATACTCGTTCGAGATTCGCTACCGCAGAGGAAAACTCAATGTCGTTGCGGACGCGTTGTCCAGAATGCCAGAAGAAGAAGCCCACGGAGCGGAAGTCGAAGAAGACCTCTGGATTAAACGGAAAATCATAGACTTGGAAAAAAACCCCGAAACATGGCCAGATTATGCGATGATCAACGGAAAATTATACAGACATATACCGTCATGGGCCACAGACGAGGACATTCAGCCGTGGAAACTATGCGTGGCTAGAAAACAACGGGAACGAGTACTGCGAGAAAACCACAGCGAAGCAACAGCAAGCCACCTAGGGGTGAGAAAAACAAAACACCGGATAATGGCACAATACTACTGGCAAGGAATGCACAGAGATATACAGCAGCATGTAAGAAGCTGCGAAACGTGCCAACGCTACAAAACATCTCAACAACAAGCAGCAGGAAAGATGTTGTCAGAAATAGCAAAAGCACCCTGGGAAACGCTTTGCATAGACTTCGTGGGCCCACTACCGAGATCCAGCCACGGCAACAACATGTTGCTAGTGATGTTCGACAGGTTTACAAAATGGGTAGAAATTGCAGCCGTCCGGAAGGCAACAACGGATGTCGTGTTAAAGGTACTAAGGGAACAAGTCATATCACGATTCGGAACACCAAAAAAGATAATCTCGGACAATGGGGTGCAGTTTACTAGCAACAAGTTCAAAACACAACTACAGAAATGGGGAATTGATCACCAGCTGACAGCCCCATACACCCCTCAAGAAAACCCAGCAGAAAGGGCAAACCGGACGATTAAAACAATGATAGCACAATTCTCGGGAACAGAACACACAAGATGGGACGACTGGCTACCCGAAATATCGCTGGCAATCAACAGTAGCAGGTCAGAATCAACAGGATATAGCCCGGCATACCTGCTGTACGGACGGGAAATGAGACTACCAGGAAGCCTATTTGCAGAAAACACACAAGGATCAGGAATCGTGGAGGAGACAGTACATACACGATGGGAGCGTATCATGGAAACGAGGAAGCTAGCACACCTAAACATGGGAAAAGCGGCACAAGACCAAGCTAGATCGTACAACCTCCGGAAAAGGGACTGGAGACCCAAAATAGGAGACTTAGTATGGGAAAGACAACACCCCTTGTCAAAAGCAGCAACTGGATTCGCGGCAAAGCTAGCTCCGAAATACGAAGGCCCATTCAAAGTCACAGGTTTCATATCTGCGGTAATTGCAACAATAAAACACACGGTGACCGGGAAGACGCACAGAACCTACGTAAATGAACTGAAACCCCATGTAGAAACCCTCGACTAACAAGCACGCACAACTTCACAAAACCAACTAAATTAAAAAAAAACCATTCGCCCGTGTTTCAGAATGGACAAAAAGTTAAAAAGCTCAATAACGAAGTACAGGGAGAACCTGCAAAGGCTCAACCAGCAGCGGCGAAGAGTAGTTATTCTCGGAGCCGTGGACGTGGCAGGTCCAGCTGGTTGCCGGAAGCCAACCAGGGCTGCCCCGGTGGGCAGACAGGCACCAGAAAGAAACCCACGCTTGACGACACATACCGCAACAACACGGCAAACGCTGGCGACCTCTACGACCACGAATAGGACCACCACAGCAGCAACACGGCAAACATTGGCGACAACAACAACCAAGGAAACGACACGGCAATCAACGGACAACGAAGCACGACCCCCCATGCCCAGGACAACGACCGGCACAAAGCGGCACCAACTGGCGGACTATCAGCGTCCCCAGACAAAATGGGTAACCCCGCGGCGGCTCTCTTCAATGGACTATCCCGGAGTGAAACCGATCAATCTGTCGGAGGATAGTGAGGAAGAGTGGGAGCCAAAACCGAGGGGCCGCGAGGAGCACCTAAAACGTGTGGAGGAGGCCATCGTACGTCTCAAGGCAACCTGGCGGAGCGGGAACCGGAAGACGAAACTAGTGGTCTCGGAAAACCACTCAACCCGTATCCGGATCGGCAGAGACGGACACGTGCACGCCAACACCATCGAGACACCAGCATCGTAAGCGGGGGGGGGGTGTGACGACCCAGCGTCACAAACAATAAAAAGAACATTCCAAAAACACCTCGATCTTTTTATTCTCACCACATTCAAAATACGCGCCAAAATCGCACACATTCAAAACGCGCGCCCAAACGGATACGCTGGCCACATTAATATATCGATAGTCAACTACCAGGTCTGGCCACACTAACCCGACCGATACTGCGATAGCCGAATACCATCACCACATTAGAGACCCGATAACGAGGTATCGATAGCAGGATTCTCAGTATCGACCGCTCTGGGCACACTCAACGGGGCCTATATAAGCAGAGGCCAGACCCCAGATGAGTCACTTGCGTTCCGACGATCTTCGAGGAAACATCAACCACAAGGAGGAATATCCGGGTAAGTGTTCTGGTAGATAATCTTGGTAGTGGTGGTGGATCCGTAAGAGTGCGGTTTTAAATCGGCTCTACGACCTGGTGAGGATCACTGGCGTCCCGGCGTGGTTTCCCTGAAATCAGCCCAGACCCAGTCGTGATCACTGAGGCGGCCCGGTTTACGTAATTCAGGCCCACCTCAGTGAGTTCCCCCAGACGTCACGTCTCCGGCTTCCGACCCGGAAACGAAACGGATGTAGAAACGGCAGGTCGAAACTAACGATGCCCGGCAGGCCGAAACTAACGATGCCCTACATCCCCGAATCCCACAAAAAATCCAAGTAGATCGTTCCCAATCACCCAGAACACGACGAACCCGACGTACACGACGACTAAGCAGTCCATACTCGGCCAGTCGCAGCGCCAGCGTGATCACTCGGCCATCTACAGCGCCAACGCGACCACTCGGCCCATCGGCCCCGTCAACGCGACCACTCGGCCATCTACAGCGCCAACGCGACCACTCGGCCCATTCGCCACACACGCTTCCGCAGCATCGGATCACAGACGGCAAGCAGTTCATCACACGCTTCCGCAGCATCGGATCACAGACGGCAAGCAGTTCATCACACACGCTTCCGCAGCATCGGATCACAGACGGCAAGCAGTTCATCACACACGCTTCCGCAGCATCGGATCACAGACGGCAAGCAGTTCATCACACACGCTCCCGCAGCATCGGATCACAGACGGCAAGCAGTTCATCACACACGCTTCCGCAGCATCGGACCAACGGCGGCAAGCAGTTCATCACACAGCTTCAGCAGCATCGGACCCCGACAGCAAGCAGTGTCGACTGACATGAACGTCATCGCCCGACAAAACCACACTTAACGATTACTACGAAATACACACCTACATTATAGCTCCATTCATCTGTGTTATTATTGGGGAAAGGAAAGTAAATCGATCTATAGAGGAACTATAAATATCTGTCACGAACCCTGACCACGGCGAGCTATACCGCCTCCCAAAACAGGGTCGTTACAATTTTGTCTTAGTTGATCCGATTTTTGGATTTTAAAACCGTTACCAAAATTTAAATGTGATCAGAGCAGCTTTTTTTTGCATATAGGAAAATGTGTAACCAGAATTTAAATGTATACCTATATAAACGAATTTTCCCCCAAATCAGCTTAGTGGGATTTCTGTGTTTCCGACCCTATAAAGCAGGGTTCGGAAAATAACTCACACTGTAAAAAACTTGTGTTATTAACATGTTAAATGTCAAAGTGTTAAATTCAAAAAAAGTTATTAACATGTGTGTAAAAAATTGTATCCTACATATGTTAGAAACATAAATAACACACACATGTCATTTGTGTTATTTACACGACGTGTTTTTTACAAAGCGTGTTTTTAACACAATGAGTTTTTGACATTAAAGTGTCAGAATTATTTGTTAAACTGAAAAATGCACGGTTTTCTAGAGTATAAGAATTCATATATGCTTTAAAATGGTTAAAACTAACATATAAGATATTATTGCCCATATTAGTTTTTTCATTTTCCCTTCGAATGTGTAAAAAACACGTATTGTTATTAACACATTGTGTAAAAAACACAAGTAAGCTGTGTGTGTTACCTATTATTTTTCACATTTTAAGACTTTTGTTTTTGACACACATGTCAACTACTATGCTCACACTGTAAAATACAATTTTACATGTTTTTAACATGTGTGTTAAATTCCGAACCCTGCTATAAAGTGATCAGGTTCACTAGACGAGTCGATCTAGCCATGTCCGTCTGCCTGTCTGTCTAAAAAAGTGTAAGTGGCATTTTGTTGTGTTTATTAATACCTATCGAAATGCTGAAAACATTTTTAAAATCGGACAAACATTTAAAAAGGTATGATTAAAAAATGAAGCAGCCACTAGATGACGATAGTAGCTTTGACGAGTGCATATATTTATCTCACTCGCACTCCCTTAAGCTGAGTAACGGGTATCTAACAGTTGTTTTAGTTTCGGCCACGAACGAACTCGATCGGTCAAATCGTTCTTGAGATATCGTGGTCACCAATTGACGTGGTTTCGGGAAAAATGCGTTGGTAAGTTAAAGTTCTCCCTTAGGCACTCTAACCAAAATTCCTTCTCAGCGTTTTAACTTCCAAGCATAATTGAATTTAATAAAAATAGTTTTGACCACATATTATAAGTAAGTCATAAATGTTTATAAAGCAAACATTTTTTTAATTTGGGTGAACCTCTTTAAGTTGTTTGGAAATGCCGATAAATAGACTTTTAAAACGTGGCGTTATATATTAATGTGCTAGTCACGTGTATTACAATACTTTTTTTTTTGATCAGAATAATTTAGAAAATAATCTTAAAACAAGAAAGGAAGCTAGCTTCGGCCAGCCGAAGCTTATATACCCTTGCAGATAATTTCTATTCATTTACAAAAACATTACATTTAAATTAACTTGGGTATATGTTACAACAATCCAAATTTTAGCTGCTTTCGTATAACTTTGGCAATTTTATACCCTGGCAGAGGGTATCATGATTTCAGTCAGAAGTTTGCAACGCAGTGAAGGAGACGTTTCCGACCCTATAAAGTATATATATTCTTGATCAGCATCACTAGACGAGTCGATCTAGCCATGTCCGTCTGTCCGTCTGTTTCTACGCAAACTAGTCTCTCAGTTTTAAAGCTATCGGGCTCAAACTTTCCCAAAAGTCTTATTTCTATTGCAGGTAGTATATATGTCAGAACCGACCGGATCGGACAACTATATCTTATAGCTCCCATAGGAAGGATCGAAAAAAAAAACGTAAAAAAATTGAAGCTTTGGTGTTTTTTGAAATATTACCTTCTACTTTTGGGAATACTATTTTTTAAATATTTCTGAATTTCGAATAAAATTTTAAAAACATCGGATGACTATATCATATAGCTGCCATAGGAACGGTCGGAAAAGTCTCTGATCAGCTTTCGTTGCATTCAGACGTGTTTCTCCTTCGCTATGGACTTCTATCCGTGTTCCGAGTGCAAAGCTGAAGTTACAGCTGCACAGCTTCGTGGTTTTGATGCGGTTCGCTGCGCTTCTCTTTGTCGCCGTACATTTCACACAGCTTGTGTTGATTTGCCTGATGAGGCAATTAAAATTCTTACTAATATGCCCAATCTATTGTGGCAATGTGACAGCTGTGTTGTGGGCAATGATTCACACTCTAAAATCGGAGAAGTTATGGAAGAACTTCAGGCCCTAAAGAGTCTCTTCAATGAATTAAATTCCAAATTTCTAAAGGCCTTTCCTACTGTGGCTACTGATAATCCTAATGTCAGTCAGCGTAAAAAAGTGGTGAAACCCTTGGCTCCAGCTCCAGCCCCGTTGGCTGCCCGTCAGGCGGACTGTGCGGACCCTATACCCCTTCCCCCTGCACCGGTTATTGCTAAAAACCATAAGAAGAATCATAGGAACAAAAGGCACATAGTTGGTCAGGCTGCTAGCTGTGAGCAACTCGAAGTTGTGCCGAGCAAAAAATTTTTGCATATTGGCAGATTCAAAGCTCACGTCAAGTCAGAAACGGTGTGTGAATATGTTGCGACCAAGCTAGGCGTGGATTTAGCCAGCATAATCTGCAAGCCGTTAGTAAAAAACGGTGTAGACGTCTCTTCACTGCAATTCGTGAACTTTAAGCTGGGGATACCAGAGCAACACTTTCAGGCCGTGTATAGTGATGAATTCTGGCCCAATTCGATCAAAGTTAGCCGATTCATACACAGGGATAGGCCAATTGTTGATGATAAACTTCTGAACTTGGATAATCAACAATCATCAGCCTCAAAAAACCCCCAATAGTCGGCGCCACTGGCGTCGATGTTTTTACGGGACATTTTTCCGATACACCTCATCTTGCTTCGTTCTTACAATATCAGCGGTCGTTGGTTTCTCCAGCTGCTGGTTGCATTAGCCGGTCATCTGGACTCATTGCCTCTCTCAGTGCACTCTTTGTTGACGTGCGCTCTTCAACGATAAACCAACAACAACGTCAGCTGGAGCTTTCGTTGTCCGCTTTGTGCGAATTTCGCCCAACACCTGCGACTGTTTCGACAACTTGCGCTGCTCTCAAAGTGGCGCTCTCTTCTTCTGCTACGCTCTCAACATTCCTACAACAACTGCAGCTCGAGCTTTCGTCATTTGCTTTGTGCGACATTCGCCCATGGCAATTGCTCTTCATTATCACACGCTCATCATTTATCGCCATGCTTCCAATGCACCGTACGCAGCAACATTCTTTGTTTTCGCCAGCTGCTTTAAGAGTTGCTGCGCTCTCTCTCGGGGCCATATTTGGAAACTCTCTTCAACACCGTCATCTGGAAGTTTTAGGAGATTCTGGCTCGCTATCATCATCTGGTCTGGAGTTACTTCTCTTCAATGGGGCGCTCTCTCAGGACTTAAGAGTTCGGCCATCGCTCCCTATTACTTGGTTCTCTACAACTTCATCGCAATCTTTCGGATACGACTCTATGGATTGCATTTCGTATTCATGCATTGACGATCAGCTTCCAATTTTTATCCGCACTACAACAATTCTTAAGATTCTGTGTAAACCCCAAGGAAATTGTGGGACTTTGCTGGATAGCTCTTCGGCGGACGTGTGCCCTGTAGCGGAGAACATCATTGATAGTGAAGTCCAGATCGAAAAGGCAAGCCCTAACAATACATCTTTCAGTATCTATTTCCAAAACATTGCTGGCATGCGCACCAAATCGCAGTCTCTCTTCTTGGCAACTTCAAATTGTGATTTTGATGTAATTGTCCTTGTTGAAACTTGGCTCAACATGGATTTTTATGACAATGAATTTTTCGATCCTAAACTATATCATGTTTTCCGCAAAGATCGGGATTCTATAAGAACGCAATGCGCTAGAGGTGGAGGCGTCCTAGTTGCTGTGCGGCGCAACTTGCGGTGTACATCTGTACGGCTAGCAAATGAAGATTCTCTTCTGTATCAAATTTGCGTATCGCTCTCGGGACCCTTGGACACAATCTTTTTGGTGGTATCGTATATACCCCCATGCAGCAGTTTCGAGCTATACAAGGCTCATGTGGACAACATCGCTCGTATCCATCAGGATTTGGAAGATCACCAGTTTATGTGCGTTCTGGGTGATTTCAATCTGTCATCGCTGGTGTGGGTGCAGGATGAAGATTCTTCAAGTATGATTCCCAGTAATGTGCATCTGCCTCATGAAATTCTACTAATTGATGATCTTTTTAGTATGGGCTTAGTTCAGATTAACAGTATATTCAATAACTTAAATAGGCTTTTAGATTTAATTTTTATTAGCCCGGATTTAGGAACAAAATTAAGTTGTAGTAATATTCGACTCTCAGAGTGTGATGCCCATCATCAGCCTTTATTACTATTAATAACATGTCATATTTATTCAGCTAACAAATCACTCACACCTTTAATGTATATAAGTGCTAATAGTTTAAATTCTATTCGAAATGATATTTCTAATATTAATTGGGTCGATAGCCTTTCGCATGCTAATGTTGAAGCTAGCTATAATCATTTTATTTCTATGCTTTCTCTTATCATTAGTAGGTATGCTAAAAAAAAGAGTTCAAAGTTCTTATAAACTACCCTGGTATACGCGGGGGCTCAAAAAATACAAAAATCTCCGTAATAAGTTCTACAAGCGTTACCTTGAGAGCGGTGACCCTGCCGATCTTGAAAGATACAAGCTGCACAAGCGTGAATTCGAATTCTTAAACAAATTTCTTTATAGCCAATATTTGTCAGATGTTGAAAGTAAATCCTTCTGGCACTTTGTAAACTCCAAAAGAAGAACATCGAACATTCCTTCCCACATGTCTCTTAATAGTGAATTGGCTTCCTCGGACTTGGAGGTTGCTAACTTGTTTGCTAAATTTTTTTCATCCAATTTCGAGCCAACTTCGTCTTGGAATGATGATGAAACGCTTCTTTCCATCGACTCCCTATTAAATATAGGAAATCTAAATGTGTCAGACTTTGACTGCCATATTGCTGCCGCGAGCTTTAATGATTCAGAACGTATGGATTGCGACGGCCTTTCTCCCTTTATCCTAAAAAATTGTATTGATGTTCTATGTGACCCCCTCAAAATAATTTTTAACAAGTCCCTCTCCAGTGGTATGTTCATTCATAGATGGAAGTTAGCTACAGTGACCCCAATTCTCAAATCAGGTGTAAAAAGTTCCATATCTAATTACAGACCAATTGCCAAGCTGAGCAACATTTCAAAAATGTTTGAGCGCATTGTGGCTAGGCAGCTAAACTTTCTTGTGGGCCGCACTATTACCCCTAACCAGCATGGATTTATGCCAGGACGATCGACTACCACTAATTTAGCAACCTTCAATCACTTCTGCATAAATTCGTTTGTGAATCGTCACCAAGTAGATGTAGTCTATACTGACTTTGCCAAAGCCTTTGATAAAGTCTGTCATACTGCTTTATTAGCTAAGCTTAAAAAAATGGGATTCCACTCTCTAATCTTAGATTGGATTAGGTCCTACCTAACCAATAGAGAATACAGAGTGGAAAATAATGGAGTTTTTTCGAACCCGTATGTGGCAACGTCTGGCCTCCCTCAAGGAAGTGCTTTGGGGCCCTTTCTATTCATTTTATTTATAAATGATATAAGTAACTCCATACATGACTCTGAGTTTCTATTATTTGCAGATGACCTCAAATTATTCAAGTCCGTTAATTCAACTGTAGACTGTCTACTCCTCCAGAATGACTTAAATAGATTAGGTAATTGGTGCTCCCGAAATATGCTTCCCTTAAATTTTTCAAAATGCTTTTTAGTAAGATACAGCAAGCGTATAAACAATGTTATCTGCTCGTATTCAATTAATGCTCATCTCCTTGCCACAAAAAACGAGTGCCTGGACTTAGGAATTGTTTTTGATTCTAAATTTCTCTTTGTTGAACATATTAACTACATCATTCCTAAAGCATATGCCATGTACGGATTCATTAGGCGCAACACAACTCACTTCTCTGACCCATACACTAAGCTTACCCTATTCTTCTCATTTGTGCGTTCTAAATTAGAATATGGGGCATTTGTCTGGAATCCGACTGGACTTGTGTATATTCGTCGGGTAGAGCGAGTGCAAAAGCTTTTCCTACGTTTCGCCCTGCAAAGCCTCCGGTTCCGTGATCCCACTCCTTCCTATGCTGCTAGGTGTCGCCTTGTACAGCTTGCAACATTACAAGATCGTAGGAGTGTAATAGCACTGCTTTTTATATTAGACTTACTTTCCGGCAAAATTGATTGCCCTATTTTGCTAAATATTATTAGCTTATCCGTGCCTAGTAGGGCTCTAAGAACGACTGAACCTTTTTTTATCCCTACACATAGAACGAATTACGCTCTAAATGAGCCTATTTACAGAGCTTTGCATCTCTTCAACAGTCTGCCACTTAGCATGCGATTGGACCCAAGTTCGTCCAGGGATAGCAATAAGAAAGCACTGTTATTATATTTTTCTAGATTTAGTAACTAGTTAAGAGTTAGTTAAGTAGCCAGTAAAGGACATGAAGTCTGTTGGCGAAATAAATAAATAAATAAATAAAATTAAATGGAAATTAATAGTTATATCTTTGTTGACTTTTATTACATTCTCTTCTCCTCAGGGCTATGTCTTTTCTTTAACATTTCAAAATTTCGTATTAAATTTATAAAGAATTCGGATGGCTATATTATAGTGCTATCTATATAGAGCTATTAAACCATTGGTTCTTATTATTATATGGGTATTATTACAGGTATTATATAAATTATTTTGGAGACAATCAATTTGCTCATCGACAGAAGCAAGACCATACAACACGTTCCAGTCATATTGATTACATTCAAGCGCTAACAGATTGTAGTCAATATTTTTGAAGTCCCTAAAAGTAATTTGGTGGTCAGTATTATCAAATGAAATGTCAAAGGTAATGAATATAAGGTCATGTTTAGAGAATGCTGGTACTGAGACCTGGTCATATAAAAGAACAGTGTTAGGTTAAATGGAAATTAAATGGAAATTAATAGTTATATCTTTGTTGACTTTTATTACATTCTCTTCTCCTCAGGGCTATGTCTTTTCTTTAACATTTCAAAATTTCGTATTAAATTTATAAAGAATTCGGATGGCTATATTATAGTGCTATCTATATAGAGCTATTAAACCATTGGTTCTTATTATTATATGGGTATTATTACAGGTATTATATAAATTATTTTGGAGACAATCAATTTGCTCATCGACAGAAGCAAGACCATACAACACGTTCCAGTCATATTGATTACATTCAAGCGCTAACAGATTGTAGTCAATATTTTTGAAGTCCCTAAAAATAATTTGGTGGTCAGTATTATCAAATGAAATGTCAAAGGTAATGAATATAAGGTCATGTTTAGAGAATGCTGGTACTGAGACCTGGTCATATAAAAGAACATTGTTAGGTTAAATGGAAATTAAATGGAAATTAATAGTTATATCTTTGTTGACTTTTATTACATTCTCTTCTCCTCAGGGCTATGTCTTTTCTTTAACATTTCAAAATTTCGTATTAAATTTATAAAGAATTCGGATGGCTATATTATAGTGCTATCTATATAGAGCTATTAAACCATTGGTTCTTATTATTATATGGGTATTATTACAGGTATTATATAAATTATTTTGGAGACAATCAATTTGCTCATCGACAGAAGCAAGACCATACAACACGTTCCAGTCATATTGATTACATTCAAGCGCTAACAGATTGTAGTCAATATTTTTGAAGTCCCTAAAAGTAATTTGGTGGTCAGTATTATCAAATGAAATGTCAAAGGTAATGAATATAAGGTCATGTTTAGAGAATGCTGGTACTGAGACCTGGTCATATAAAAGAACATTGTTAGGTTAAATGGAAATTAAATGGAAATTAATAGTTATATCTTTGTTGACTTTTATTACATTCTCTTCTCCTCAGGGCTATGTCTTTTCTTTAACATTTCAAAATTTCGTATTAAATTTATAAAGAATTCGGATGGCTATATTATAGTGCTATCTATATAGAGCTATTAAACCATTGGTTCTTATTATTATATGGGTATTATTACAGGTATTATATAAATTATTTTGGAGACAATCAATTTGCTCATCGACAGAAGCAAGACCATACAACACGTTCCAGTCATATTGATTACATTCAAGCGCTAACAGATTGTAGTCAATATTTTTGAAGTCCCTAAAAGTAATTTGGTGGTCAGTATTATCAAATGAAATGTCAAAGGTAATGAATATAAGGTCATGTTTAGAGAATGCTGGTACTGAGACCTGGTCATATAAAAGAACATTGTTAGGTTAAATGGAAATTAAATGGAAATTAATAGTTATATCTTTGTTGACTTTTATTACATTCTCTTCTCCTCAGGGCTATGTCTTTTCTTTAACATTTCAAAATTTCGTATTAAATTTATAAAGAATTCGGATGGCTATATTATAGTGCTATCTATATAGAGCTATTAAACCATTGGTTCTTATTATTATATGGGTATTATTACAGGTATTATATAAATTATTTTGGAGACAATCAATTTGCTCATCGACAGAAGCAAGACCATACAACACGTTCCAGTCATATTGATTACATTCAAGCGCTAACAGATTGTAGTCAATATTTTTGAAGTCCCTAAAAGTAATTTGGTGGTCAGTATTATCAAATGAAATGTCAAAGGTAATGAATATAAGGTCATGTTTAGAGAATGCTGGTACTGAGACCTGGTCATATAAAAGAACATTGTTAGGTTAAATGGAAATTAAATGGAAATTAATAGTTATATCTTTGTTGACTTTTATTACATTCTCTTCTCCTCAGGGCTATGTCTTTTCTTTAACATTTCAAAATTTCGTATTAAATTTATAAAGAATTCGGATGGCTATATTATAGTGCTATCTATATAGAGCTATTAAACCATTGGTTCTTATTATTATATGGGTATTATTACAGGTATTATATAAATTATTTTGGAGACAATCAATTTGCTCATCGACAGAAGCAAGACCATACAACACGTTCCAGTCATATTGATTACATTCAAGCGCTAACAGATTGTAGTCAATATTTTTGAAGTCCCTAAAAGTAATTTGGTGGTCAGTATTATCAAATGAAATGTCAAAGGTAATGAATATAAGGTCATGTTTAGAGAATGCTGGTACTGAGACCTGGTCATATAAAAGAACATTGTTAGGTTAAATGGAAATTAAATGGAAATTAATAGTTATATCTTTGTTGACTTTTATTACATTCTCTTCTCCTCAGGGCTATGTCTTTTCTTTAACATTTCAAAATTTCGTATTAAATTTATAAAGAATTCGGATGGCTATATTATAGTGCTATCTATATAGAGCTATTAAACCATTGGTTCTTATTATTATATGGGTATTATTACAGGTATTATATAAAAATTTTTTTGGAGACAATCAATTTGCTCATCGACAGAAGCAAGACCATACAACACGTTCCAGTCATATTGATTACATTCAAGCGCTAACAGATTGTAGTCAATATTTTTGAAGTCCCTAAAAGTAATTTGGTGGTCAGTATTATCAAATGAAATGTCAAAGGTAATGAATATAAGGTCATGTTTAGAGAATGCTGGTACTGAGACCTGGTCATATAAAAGAACATTGTTAGGTTTGTTTACGAAAAATACGTCTAGGAGAGTGTTGCAGGTACTAGTAAAATGCGTTGGAAATGTCGAATTCACTATAGTCATTCCCACAGATTCCATGTTATTGACAAGATGTTTTTTGTTTAGAGCATTGCTGTTCATATCCCCCGTCAATATTATATTGCCATACGTCATACATGTATCACAGAAAAGTGCGAAAAATCACTATGGACGGCAGTCCATGTAGTGACTAAGCGCACCAGGAGAGTGTGCGAAGGCGACTACTATTATATAGCCGCAAAATTGAAAATCTGCTGTGATAGTCCGATCGTAATGAGTAAATACACCAATCGAAAGGTATTGCAAAAACTTAAAGGATTGCATACCAAGACTTTAAGAAAATCAATTGGCTTGGGAGAGAGAGCGGTGAAAGTGAAAAAGTGAAAATTTTGAAATTTGGAGCTGTTGGGGCCGGTGGGGATATATGCCCCCTCGCAATGTTTTAGTTGTATTCCTTTTGAAAATACCCGTCGAATGAGGGGTCATTTGTCAAAATCCGACGCTCCGTTCAAAAGTTATAGCCAAAATAAGATTTTCTTCTTCTTCCCAAAATGAAAATTTAATTCTGTTTGTCAGTTTGTCCGCTTGTCAGTTTGTCCAAAACATGTTTCTTAAGTTTTGAAAATTTAATATGACGTTCATCACATCGATATAAAAAACTTTTGTTCTACCACTTTTGGAAAAACTCGCTAGTTTAGCGGGAAAACAGCTATAAATAGCTAAAATTCGGAAAGCCGTAACTTCTATACTACTAAAGCTACAGAGTTGTGCTGCATCTCGTTTGAAAGGTATTTTTAAATGCTATAAATGCCCTTCATATGCAATTTGTGTAAATGTAATAGTTAAAAAGATATGAACAAAAGAAATTTTTTTTAAACTTTCTTTTTAGCTTTTTTTTAATTTTCTCAAAAACGGCATTAACGATTTTCCTTACAATTTTAAACTGTATAGCCCTTGAGATTCCCTAAATTTTGGTATATAACACATTACTGTAAAAAGTCACGTTTAAAAGTTATTTTTATACGAAAATAGCCACTTTTGCCGGCTCGAACAACTAACGCTGCCTAAGCATTGAATTTAGTATGTGCGTATCCAAACTGTATTTTAAGGTCAGGGAATAGTTAATATTGTTTTAAACTGTTCCATTATACAATTCTATAAGTAAATAAATACAAACATAAATAAACAAATAAAACAAATAAATAAATAAATAAATAAATAAATACAAACATAAATAAACAAATAAAACAAAAATAAATAAATAAATAAATAAATAAATAAATAAATAAATAAATAAAACAAATAAATAAAACTAATAAATAAATAAATAAATAAATAAATAAATAAATAAATAAATAAATAAATAAATAAATAAATAAATAAATAAATAAATAAATAAATAAATAAATAAATAAATAAATAAATAAATAAATAAATAAATAAATAAATAAATAAATAAATAAATAAATAAATAAATAAATAAATAAATAAATAAATAAATAAATAAATAAATAAATAAATAAATAAATAAATAAATAAATAAATAAATAAATAAATAAATAAATAAATAAATAAATAAATAAATAAATAAATAAATAAATAAATAAATAAATAAATAAATAAATAAATAAATAAATAAATAAATAAATAAATAAATAAATAAATAAATAAATAAATAAATAAATAAATAAATAAATAAATAAATAAATAAATAAATAAATAAATAAATAAATAAATAAATAAATAAATAAATAAATAAATAAATAAATAAATAAATAAATAAATAAATAAATAAATAAATAAATAAATAAATAAATAAATAAATAAATAAATAAATAAATAAATAAATAAATAAATAAATAAATAAATAAATAAATAAATAAATAAATAAATAAATAAATAAATAAATAAATAAATAAATAAATAAATAAATAAATAAATAAATAAATAAATAAATAAATAAATAAATAAATAAATAAATAAATAAATAAATAAATAAATAAATAAATAAATAAATAAATAAATAAATAAATAAATAAATAAATAAATAAATAAATAAATAAATAAATAAATAAATAAATAAATAAATAAATAAATAAATAAATAAATAAATAAATAAATAAATAAATAAATAAATAAATAAATAAATAAATAAATAAATAAATAAATAAATAAATAAATAAATAAATAAATAAATAAATAAATAAATAAATAAATAAATAAATAAATAAATAAATAAATAAATAAATAAATAAATAAATAAATAAATAAATAAATAAATAAATAAATAAATAAATAAATAAATAAATAAATAAATAAATAAATAAATAAATAAATAAATAAATAAATAAATAAATAAATAAATAAATAAATAAATAAATAAATAAATAAATAAATAAATAAATAAATAAATAAATAAATAAATAAATAAATAAATAAATAAATAAATAAATAAATAAATAAATAAATAAATAAATAAATAAATAAATAAATAAATAAATAAATAAATAAATAAATAAATAAATAAATAAATAAATAAATAAATAAATAAATAAATAAATAAATAAATAAATAAATAAATAAATAAATAAATAAATAAATAAATAAATAAATAAATAAATAAATAAATAAATAAATAAATAAATAAATAAATAAATAAATAAATAAATAAATAAATAAATAAATAAATAAATAAATAAATAAATAAATAAATAAATAAATAAATAAATAAATAAATAAATAAATAAATAAATAAATAAATAAATAAATAAATAAATAAATAAATAAATAAATAAATAAATAAATAAATAAATAAATAAATAAATAAATAAATAAATAAATAAATAAATAAATAAATAAATAAATAAATAAATAAATAAATAAATAAATAAATAAATAAATAAATAAATAAATAAATAAATAAATAAATAAATAAATAAATAAATAAATAAATAAATAAATAAATAAATAAATAAATAAATAAATAAATAAATAAATAAATAAATAAATAAATAAATAAATAAATAAATAAATAAATAAATAAATAAATACAAACATAAATAAACAAATAAAACAAATAAATAAATAAATAAATAAATAAATAAATAAATAAATAAATAAATAAATAAATAAATAAATAAATAAATAAATAAATAAATAAATAAATAAATAAATAAATAAATAAATAAATAAATAAATAAATAAATAAATAAATAAATAAATAAATAAATAAATAAATAAATAAATACAAACATAAATAAACAAATAAAACAAATAAATAAATACAAACATAAATAAACAAATAAAACAAATAAATAAATAAATAAATAAATAAATAAATAAAACAAATAAATAAATAAATAAATAAATAAATAAATAAATAAATAAATAAATAAATAAATAAATAAATAAATAAATAAATAAATAAATAAATAAATAAAACAAATAAATAAATAAATAAATAAATAAATAAATAAATAAATAAATAAATAAATAAATAAATAAATAAATAAATAAATAAATAAATAAATAAATAAATAAATAAATAAATAAATAAATAAATAAATAAATAAATAAATAAATAAATAAATAAATAAATAAATAAATAAATAAATAAATAAATAAATAAATAAATAAATAAATAAATAAATAAATAAATAAATAAAATGACGCTACAGTGCTTTCAATATATCAGGCGGCGTTCAGCTAAGATCAGGGGTCAAGCCTATGTGCTCTAGTTTTTTAATAACTAAGTTATATGGGGATGACTTTTGGTCATGGTATGAGGTATACTAATATGTTAATTAAACCCAGGGTATAAATTGTCCCTTTAAAAACTTCTGATATCAAACAAAAACACCTCTTAACGAGGTAAAAAAAATAGTGACGACCGCACCTTCAACATACAAAAGATCTGATATCATATTTTGTGACGAAAAATAATTTTACATTCGAAAATATAAAAACACTTTCTAAAATTTACTTTTTCGGCACGCTACAATAGAAAATGTTCGTGTGGGTAAAATCTTATAAATTTGTCTGAAGCGGGCCGAATGAGTAAATTTTAGAAAATGTTTTTATATTTTCGAATGTAAAATTATTTATAATATTTAACTACAAATTCTGAAAAAATAAGCCTGCCCTTTTGTGCCTCTTCTGAGAAAACCGCAGTTTAAGTTAGCAAGAAAATGTTCATAATTTGAAATATTGTCAGCCCTGGATCATCCGCGCGCCGATACATCATAAAGATAATTCACTTATCTGAAGGTATTGATGAAGATAATGATAAATAAATAAACAAATTTAGGTTTTAATTTAAAATTTTGTTATTTTGCTAAAAATATAGACATGAAATAAATACCTATTTCTACCAGATTTTTTTAAAAATATGCTATATTTCCTTGATTGATTCTATGACACCTATAAGATATCATTGATCGATTTAAAAAAATGGTAAACATAAAGTAAAATTTATAAATAATGACTTAATCTTGATTTATGTGAATAAATATTGAAATAGAACCGAGATATTCCCTTTTGTACTCGGCGTTTATATGAAAGCTATAAGATGTAGTTAACCGATTTGAATAATTTTTTTTTCAAATATCAAGTTAAATTAAAAAAAAATTTTTAGAAAACTTAGAACCCTATACAAAATTTATTTATGTTTTTTTTCTAAAAAAAAAAACCATTTTTTTTTCTTAAAAATTTCCTACAACAAAAAAATTTAACTAA